>CM028368.1:7745635-8186855 GCA_016624345.1 Platycodon grandiflorus
AAGCTTTGGATTATTATTATTCTTATGGCTAGCGACAGCGAATCTGGATTGTGTAGTATATATTATGTCGGTTGACATAGAGGATGAATTTCAAGTCACGGAAATTATGGATGAAAACACCATGCGGTTGATATAATAGCCGACATGGAGAATCAAGTTTAGTGATTTTTGAGAAACACATATTGAAAATCTACGTATGAGATGCCACAATTCTATAGTATCTTGGTACATATGTACCTTTTCTTCATCTCACCCTTAACAATTACGGTTTGGTTTGGTTAGTAGTTAGTGAGGTCGGGATTCCATTATTATGTTCTTGGTAGAATTCAATTGAGAAAAAATATGAATGTGAATGAGGTGATTTTGCACTCCACTTGAAATTGATGTGTATAAAGTGGGAGTGTTGTGACCTTTGTGTTATGTCGATTTTTGCACTCTTTTACACTCTTATAAATGTGTCGCACACAATTTACCCAAGCTCAATATTAACGTTTTAGTTGTGGACATTTGGTGACACTCCTTTCACACAACTTATAAGAAGCTTATGTATCCTCTTTGAATTTTGAATGAACAAAGTGCAAGTGCAGAAATTCTTATGTGATGTGCTTCTCTTTTGAGTATGGAAACAATATCATTTAGTTGCTAAGACAAATTACATTAAGGGAGTGGCTAAACAATCTCGAGAAGAAGGGAACATGGTAAAATATACTACACATGTATAACAAAATAACAAGCATAAGAGTTGTTTATTTTCGGTTGATCATCCTTTTCAATAATCAGATTTTATACTTCCAAATGAAGTAGTCTTAATTCTTATACTATACGGATCATACAACATAATACATCCTACTTACGATTGTATAAAACAATTGCCTTGAACCTTAAATCATTCCGAAAATTAGTCTGTTTTCTTTTACTTTAATCATTACATTAGTAAGACTAATACTTTTACGGGGTTGGGTGTAGATATTTTGAATAGATGTCTTCTTATCTTTGTCCTATGGACCCATCCCACTTATAGACATCCTAACTCTATCCCGTTTGGGGCAGGGTGGGGTGAATCAGGTTTGTATCTAGTTAAGGTGGTAGAATATAGGATGATTTGGAAGTGCCGGTGAAAATTTGTAAACATGTTTTTGGACTTGCTTATCCTTTGTTTAGGAGCATACCATCCGTTTGATTAGAAGTAGGGACCGTAAAGGAGTGAGGTAAATTGGAAACCCTTAATTGGATGTTGATGAAGTTGTGGTTGGATGGGGATACATACTTGGTCTCATTTATAGGCTGATTGTGAGAACCCAAACCCATTACATGTATAACATCATTATAACATGCTTAACGTATGCCTTAACATGTTAGAGAGTTCATATTGTTCATATCATGCTTGCATTGGGTTGGTTACGATCATAGTCGTTTGAATGCCTTCTATGCTTTGCATGCTTTGTCGTTAATGCTTTGAGTGTTCATCTTAGCATGTTTACACGTAACTAAGTCCCATTGGAGTCTTGGTACCTTGCATATATGACTTATAACATTCATCTTGATCATAGTATGCTTGGTTGAAAGATTAGAAGCTTTGTTGCTTCGTTTGAGTCTTGGTGTTTGCCTTCGTTGCTTGTGTTGCTTGTGTTTCGTCTTGCGAGATGTTCATTTGAGTTCTAGACCATGTGTACTAGTATTTCTCATGCTTGCACAATCATTATTCATAGACTTGTTGCATTTGGAAATAAGATGACCAACTTATTACTTCTCAGATTCAGTCCTGTTTTTGGGCGAACTTCGGGAAAATTCTGGTACCAATCTACTTAAGTGATGGAGATTCCCTTTGGTTGTGTTTTACCTACATATGTTAGGATACTCCCTGAAAATTTTGGTAATTTTCCAAGGTGTCTAAGTACCTCATTTAGGTCTTGACTTACGGCTGTGCCAGAATTCTGTTTTCAGGAAATCAGCTTCTGTACTTGATTTTGTAGTAACCTTATTTTGATGAATATAAGTCCAAATGGAGTAATTTAAAAGCTAAAATATAGTTTAATGAGTCTAGTTTCAGAAAAATCAATAATCACCTCATTTGGAGTTGTGAGCTATTTATAGTCGATTTTACAAGATCGACTGTCCAGTAACAACAAAATGGAATTTTTGTCATTTTTGGTTGTTGTCTTCAATACCCTTGCCCCTTGGCCGACCTTAGTGACTTAGTACACCATTGTTGACTTTAGTCTAAGCCCTCTAAGCCCTTGGATGAGTTGTCTATCAAAGGCTTTCAAGCCTTGACCAATAGGAAGCCATTTAACACCATTTCACTTGGATTATGGTTTAGTTCTGCGGATGCATAAATACCTTTAGTGTCCAGTGTCCACACTAGAATTGCAAGTGCATGTTGGGACATGATAGATAGCAAGGTGAATTTAGTAATTTTATGGAAAAAAGTAAAACTCATTTTGTGAATTTTTATTTTTATTTTTAAAAAGGACACTCATTTTGGGATGCACGGCATCCTGCCATTAGCAGGGTCTGGAAGGTAATAAATGCAATTATGTCCTTTCAAGTAGAAAGATTGTTTCCATAGTTTGAACTCTAGTTTGCACTAGTCTATTCTTATTGTTACGCCACATCAGGCCCTTTACCTCTACAATTCAGCAAGTTGCGCTAGACGTATCCTATGGACTGAAAGGAACTTGCATCTATCTTCTTGGTAAGCATTAGTACTTGAGATGGCTATGTATCGAACCTGTTATCAAATTGTGCATTTGGTACCTCAATTTGCATCTCTAGTTTGATTATTCTCAAAAAAAATTAAGGGATAAACTGCTCCATGAAAACCAGCGTGGGGAAGCTTCTCGCAGAGGCATTCCGCTATTACTTCTTTGACAGGTGCACTGTTCTCAACTTGGCAAAATACAACCCAACTCAACCTTTGTCCCAATTACACTTGGGGGTCACCTGAATGTCAAATTTGCAAAATACTTTCTGAAAAAATTGATTTTAAAGATATTGCTACCCAAATGCAGCGATTCTTTGGTTGTGGAAGCTGCTGGAGGTGAAGCTGCTGCAAAATTATATAAAGAGACAGATATAAATGGATTTCGTGAAACAGAGGTGACTTCTGCCAACCTTGTTTAGTTCTTTGTTTTAAATGCTTTATGCAGTCTGTCATTACACTCTAATAAGGCGTCCTGCTGCCTGCACACCCAATTCTGAGCAAGTAGTCTTTGAAAAATATGAGACACTGATAGTTCAAAGTAGTTTCTTTAGTTATATTAACTGGCTTAGTGTTGGTAACCTACAATTGCAGACTGAGGTATTGAAGCAGTTATCATCAATGGGTCGCCTAGTTGTTGCTGCAGGAGATGGTGCTGTTCAGAGCCCGACTAATTTGTAAGAATTGCATCTTTTTCTCCACACTAATAGCTTATCATATCTGAAATCTACTTCGTCTCTGCATTACATCTGAAATCAGATTCTCTCTAGACATAAGGCTCTATCAGTCTGAAATCAATTTCTTTGTTTTCATTTGTTCCTTTTCACTGACAATAACTTTTTGAAAATCTTGCAGGGGACTTATGAAATATGGGATTTCATTATGGATAGATGTCCCTTTGGACATGATTGCCAAGGAAGTAGTTGAAGATGGAAATCGACTTCCTTTATCAGATATATC
This sequence comes from Platycodon grandiflorus, assembly GCA_016624345.1. Classification (NCBI taxonomy): domain Eukaryota; kingdom Viridiplantae; phylum Streptophyta; class Magnoliopsida; order Asterales; family Campanulaceae; genus Platycodon; species Platycodon grandiflorus. Next base: position 7,749,297 of record CM028368.1, read on the forward strand.
AATTTCTGGAACCCATCCTGAGGTCTATCCACCCCATCCAAATGTTATGTATACTATCATTCAGTACTTAATAAAACTATGATCGAATCTGTTACCACAAGAAAAAGGTAGGTATTTCTGTCCTCCTCATTAATATAATTCATCTTTCTTGAATGGCAAACAGGTGTTAAGTCAGTTACGAGAGCTGTATAAGACAATGCAAGCCAAATATGCTACAGCAGATGCAACTGTGTCACTGCAGGGTATATGTCGATGACTACTACTGTCTAATTGTAAGCTTTCATTTCTCCTTAGTTCTAACTATTCCATTGTCTTAATAGGAGTTGCGGGCAGACTGGGTTATGATGATGTCAATGCTATCACAACAGAAGACATGGGATTGCAGGTGAAACTAATAAACTACTACTATCTGTTATGTGACTGATTCTTTGGCAGTGAACAAATGGACTAATTTTATGAATATCTTTGGCATTGCTGATATTTTTTCGCAAAATGATTGGCCCCTTATATTTTTTCGCTCCATCTCGATGTTATGCTTCTTTCTTCGTGGTTTAAAGAACCCGTAAAGAATGAAATGTGAGTTCTTTGATGGAACAATCTCTTATTTTGTATACATGCATGCAGCTATACGTGGAAGATTTATGCGACTAAGGTGTTGAATATGGGCAACACTTACAGCTTTTGGAAGCAAATAAACAAGGATCAGAAGCTAGCAAAGCAAAGATACATTGAATTGTTCTATAATCTCCATTATAAGAACTTGGTATGTTACTAATTTCAAACTTAAGAATATCCTTAATTAATAAGAAAAGGGTTTGTTCAATGTTTCTTGTGCTACTATTACAGGTAAAGACTGTGCCAGTTTTTCTTCCAACGACAGAAGCTCAACCAGTACAACTGCCAAGGGAAAAACTCAAAACACAACCCTCACAAAGGCATGTTTTTCCTAACCTTTTCTAATTAAACTCATATTGTTCTTTGTGGCTTGTAAATTTTATGTATATAACTGATCGATGATGGCCTTTGTTCCGATTACGTACAGGCGCACGTCCCGGTTACAGAGGTGATCAACAACTGATTTCAATTACTGGTTATTGTCATTCTGATTTTTTCTTTTAGATGCCTGATCATTATAATAACTATTAATTTCAGGTTGTTTGGAGCTTAAAGGTTTCATAACAAGGCAGCTCAGTTCAGATTGCATCCGGGCCAAGCTTACATTGTTGCATTTTCTTTTTCTTCTTTGCACAAAATTTGCATGTGTACGAGAAAAAATACTATTAGAGAGAAGATGGTTTTGATCTAGGCGGATCATTCAATTCTTTCATTTACTTTTAGCTATGTATGTAAAAATTAAGCTTTGATTTATAGCTTCTTTGGGCTAGAACAGAAGCTTATAATTTGTGTAATTGATCTTTTTTCTATGTATTTAATAGAAGGGAATAAAATAAATTCTGATTGTGATTTACGCCAATTTTTTTTTTCTTCGAAAACCCCACTTTCATTTTCCTCAAGGAAGGGAGTATAGTGGAAAGGGTTGTGGGTGCTAGGAAAGAAGAACTCCAAATGGCTATGGCGAACATGCTCCTGCACCTTCTACTGCTACTACATCAACTTAATGGGAAAGATTATTGATGCCAACAATTTCTTTCTTTTACATTTGTTTATGATCATGTAGTTACAATAAACATGGATATGTAAGCTATTTAATGTTTATCTTATGGTTTCAATTGTTGACTTTGTGGGAGTCCTTTGGGATAATATATAAGTTGAAGAAGTTGTACATTTAAGTTTTGTTTTTGTGCTTGCCCAGTGTCCTTTTCTTGCCAATCATCAAGGTTTTATTCTTGTGTTACGAATTGGTGTCCTATATGGCTTGGGTAGGAGCGATCGAAACGCCATAACATACGTAGTGGAAAATTAGGATCATCGGCAAAATAATTTTTGACAAGGTTGTTGTGTGCTTTCACGCGATCTCGGCTTATGAATATACCTCGGTATAACTAAGGTTGCTCGCTCGGGTTTTCAACCAATTAAACATAAATTGTCTTTTAGATTGACATATATTTTTAAATAAAAGTAATTGACATTATTAAAAAATACTACATATTTTTTCATAGAATATAAATTTAAGATATAAAATATTTCGTATCACTTGTGGTGGAAAAATATAAATAAAAAAAAGGGAAAATAGAATGATAGTTAGGTTTATTAGTTGATGAGATAAAAGAAATTTAATTTTTAGAGGGTTATATAGAGAGTTATTGTTGGAGTGAATTTATTTTTAGAGTGTTGAAAAAGTGAAATTTGAACAGAAAACGAGGTGTTTAGAGAGTGGTATAGGGAGTATTGTTGTGGTTGCTCTAAGAGTAATAGTACTCTCTAAATTAAAAGAGTGGCATACTTAATTCTTTTATTAATTAGTTTGCGAGGGATGACCTAACAACTAGGCTTAGGGGGATGTGTTCTGAAGTTGACTATGGGAGCTAACCTAAACCTAGATGTACCAAATAAAAGTTTCTCATATACTACTCCGTTTCTAAATTATTATTTTTTATATTTTTTTTATTTATTTTAAAATAATTATTTTATTTGAAATTTTTTTAAAAAATATTACTTTTACTATTTTATTCTCACTTTTTTTTTTATTTTAATTATGTCATATATACATGAATATTAAAAAAATTATATATTATACCAATATTAATAATTAAGTCAATTATTTTTTCTTAATTTATATATCGAGTCAAACAAGAGTACAATAATTAAGGGACGAAGGGAGTAATATATTTTTTCTTTTTGTAAAATGTTACTAGTATTTTGTACTTGAACATTCTTTATAAATATTTAAAATGAAATATTTTATGTATAAATAAATAATTTATTTAATTTTAACTATTGCATACTTGCTGACTTTGACAATTGTTGCAAGTTTTTGTCTTTTTCCAACTTTTAAATAATTGAAATGAATTGTAAGAAATAGTTGAAATGACAATTGTAAGATGATTAGTTAGGACTTAGGAGGTTTTGTTTCTTTCAGGTATGTTATCCTTGAAATATTTAGTTTTTTTTTTTTTTCTGATTTTTTTCTATTTTTCAGGCTTATTACTAACTTTTACTATCTCTAGCTCTAAGCTCTCTCTCTCTTTTATATATTTTAATCATTATAAACATAAAATTTAAATTTCAAAAACTAGTCTCAAAATCACCATATCAAACATACCGCGCGTTTTACAAGACTGAATTTAAAGGATTAATCATGTCTTGACTTAAACCCATGCAAGCGAGGCTCACCCCTAAAATTAAGCAACTAGAGACAAAGTTACAAGAGTGAATTTTTGGAATGATATTCCTTTCCTAGCTGCATTTTGTAATTGTAATAAAAACAATAACCTTTCTGGACTTCCAAAACACACTATTTTGGTAGCTACCTGCTTCAGTTCGTTCTTTCCTTGTTTTTTTTCCCCTATTTTCATTTAGCAGAAAGGCAGTAATGGTTAGCGCAAGTTTAGGCTCACTTCGACTAATCCATCTCTTCGAACCGGCCAACATTCAAGCCAGACTCAAAGGATTTTGAGGAAGAAATTTCTCATAAACTCGACCTCAAGAAAACTCAAACTAGAAACCACAAATTAAAGTATTACTGCGTATTTAAAATTTCCTAGTTGGTTGAGTTATTTAAATTAGAATCTTGAGCATCAACCACAATTGTCATCGATGATCATATAATTACTTGATATATAGTTCTAGTAACATTTTTTTTTTTTTTTTGTGTCTTAAAGGGGCGTTTGAAAAGATCGAACATGGGAGTTCTAGTAACATTTGCATGTTAAGAGTATTGATATTTTATGTAGCTGCAGCTAGCCTGCAAACTCCCTGTTATTTTGTGGTGGTATGGTGTACATATTGATCTAAGTCACCTATTTCTACTTTCATGGAAATTGAGATCGATGCAATGAACTTTTTCTCTTAATTTTCTTTAGGGAACTACTAGATAATCGCCAAGCAAATAATATATGTGGCGACTATTCAATTTGTGCATTAGAAATCGGGGAAAAAAAAAAAAAGAAGAAAAGATTCCAATCTAAAACGTACTTAGTTTAAAGTAGGCTTACAAACCCATAGGGGATAATATTGGAAGATTACTAGCTAAATATTAATGCTATTTTATTTTTTTTAATTTTATTTTCTTTGGTTTCTCAAAAGTGTCTCAAAATTAACCTGAAAGTCCTTGATCTCCCGAGCCGGTACGACCACAAGTGTTTTAACCACAGTTGCGTTTCTTCCCTTAAGACTCAAACTCGAGACCTATGGTTAAGCTAGAAAATAAAATGCTATGTAAAAATTGAACATAAAAGTTTAATTTTTCTTGGGTAAAATTCGGGCCGGTCCCTTTTTGATAATTTTCATTGGTTAAAGTCCACTATAATTGTTTTCAACTGAAAAATGACACTTTTGTTGCGAAATGTCATTTATGTCCTTTAAAAACACGGGACAACAAACTGTGGATTGCAAAACAAAAAAATAATTTATTGCAACACAAGACAATGCACAAATTTTTGCGATGCACAAATTAACTACTCGGGAAAAAAGAAGAAGAAGTGTGAAAAGCAATCTCAAATTAAGAGGCTTTTTCAAAGTTTGACCATAATAATGGTACAGAAAAATCAACTAGAAAAAGCACTTGGCTTGAGATTTCGACCATTTCATTATAACGCTTCCTTCTGATCCCATTAGCTGTCGAGCATCCAGTCAATTGATAAGAGAAATGGGCATGAGGGGAAGAGAAATAACATAAGAAGTAGTACGAGAATTGCTTCCTTTTAGTTCTTCGGATGTACAGATACTTGAATATGCTTCTTTCATTAGAGATGAAAATGATTTTTTTGGAAAGTGAAGGGAATAGTACGTTCAAATGGGGTAATTTTGGAACAAACAACCAATTTATTATTTAAAAGGGATTTAAGCGGTTGAAAATAAATATAGTGTCCTTCAATGGTTGAATATTTTACAAAAAGATCTTGATCCGCAATTTTATTTTTCTTCTAAGAAATAAGAATAGGTCTCTGTGACATTGTATTACGATTCGTAAGACATAGTTTATTCTCTCACATTTCATGTCTACGGTGGGTCAAGTCGAGAAATATGTCTTACAAAAATATCGTAAGATGATGTTTTCTAAGTTTTTGCCTTCTTCTAATTGTCGGCTACGACAAATACTACCTTCGATGGCAAACTGTCTATATTTTACCTTTTTTTTTCCTTTTTTCCTATTGCGTATAAGAAACATCATAGATGAGTTTTTGGAAAGAGCAAAGCAATCCATTCTCTATCTATTGGACCCAATTTTGCTAAATGCTTGTGATATTGATTGAAGAAACGATCCAAATTAGTAATATTTCTAATTTAAGCTGTTGTAATCAAAACAAATAAAAAGGGTCCCTCTTTTTTCATGTGAACATCCGAACACTTAATTTTCCTACATTTAGTATCACTTCCGTTCATACCTAAATTTTGCGTCACACCAAACTTCGAAATTGAAGCCAAAAATGTAAACAAAAATCGGAAAAATCTTTGCTTTAACTTTAAGGGACCTAATCTCTTTTATTTTTATTTGAGTTTTTCTTTTTCTCATAAATTAATGACCTTTGTATAAATTTACTAATTTTTTTTCGAATTCAATAATTTCATTTCCCCACGTCAATCAAACTTGAACCGAAAATTCAAGTATAAATTTACAAAGAGGGTTTTACGTGTGACCGTCTAACGATCCTAATTTGTAAGACAGAGCCCCATCATCTCGGCCCACCAACATGGGTTGATCGAGAGCCGTCCAACGAAAATACACGTAACCCGGTCTTTTAAATTTTTTGTCATAGATTGTTTACTACAATATATACTACTATGTGCTTGGCTAAAAATCGGTTTATTTAATTTTAATGAAAAATATATACGGCCAACGAGCTCTAGCTCAGTCTGCTCACTTCTCTTAAAGGAGAGATCGAGTGTTCAAGTCTTATCAGAGATGACACCTACCTACTGTTCACATCTCTTAACAGAGAGGTTGAGTGTTCGAGCCCTACATCATAGTCACTCTGGTACTTCAATATTCTCAGCGGAGAGACCGGGTGTTCAAGCCTTACACCATAGCCACCCTGGTACTTCAATACTCTCAGCGGAGAGACCGGGTGTTCAAGCCCTACACCATAGCCACCCTGATACTTCAATACTCTCAGCGGAGAAGCCGGGTGTTCAAACAATTTATTCTAGCCACACCAAAAGCATCATATAGTCTTAATTGTAGCCTTTATAGTCTTAATTATAGCCTTTCAAGATATTAAATAATAATAATAAGGGTTGAGGTGAGATCTATGTCCCCTCTAACCTTTTTAAGAAAAAAAATAATTTTAATAAAAAATAAACAATTATTTTAAAACGAAAGATTATCATTTTTGGTACTAGATTTTGCAATTTATAGTCTTAATTGTAGTCTTTAAAGGCATTAAATGATAATAATAAGAATTGGGATAATGTTTATGTCTCCTCCAATCTTTTTAAGAAAAATAATAATTTTAATAAAAATAAACAATTATTTTAAAACGAAAGACTATCATTTTGGCACTAGATTTTGGAATTGGCATTAGAATATTAAATCGAGGAGTATAACGACAAGTACTACCACCGTTGTTAACTACAATTAGAAATGGTACTTCTCCTATCTTTCTTTCCTTTTCTGTTTTAGAATATCCTTTTTAAAGGAGTTTTTCCCTTTTCCCTTTTCAATTCAAAATGAAATTTCGAGTTACTGACAATAGCAGATTATGGAATTTTTATTTACGTATGTTAGCCAAATAAAAAAAAAAAGGTTTGATGATGCTATTTTTTGCACCAAGGGTAGAGTTGTAAATGAAGAGATGGATATCTCATTTGTGGGTTTCAGAAATGATGTTGTCGAAATCTCCATTGATAAACTCATAATCACTGAATTAGTATAAGAGCATAATTGAATACGATTATCTAAATCACATCCAAACTCGATTAACTATAAACTTAGCGAAACAAATTTTGATTTAGTTATATCCAATCAGTTAAGGACCCAATCCAAAAGATCTCATGTTTATACTAGAGTTAATTTCTCACAAATTTCAATCTAGTAGTATAAAGGTAGGTTCGTTCTTTTTCATTACTTTTCTACTCTCATATGTCTAACCAATTATTATAATTTTGGAATTTTCAAAGATTGTAACTTTACTATTAAAAGTCTATCCTCAGTATCATTTCAAAAGTTAGATTTTTAAAGATCGTAACTTTAGTTGTTTATGCTTTTTCTGAATTGCATTACTAATTTACTATTATTTTTTTTTAAATTTTTTTGAAGACTATTTCTTAAAACCAAAGAAACTGAAAGATTATATTTTTTAAATGGAGGGTGTTTCAAACTATGCGTGTGAGTTAAATTAATTATCTTCAAAAATAAAGAGTTAAATTAATTTATTCAACGTTTTTGACATCTTTTCACTATCAAACTTTCAAAAATAGTTTAGAAAAGTCCCTCTCAGTCAATTATCCGTTAAAATCACTAACTGAAAATATTGAACAAATTCAAGTGCCCACCTTTGGTTTGGATATATGTGTCCAGGCAGAGTGTAAACTATCTGCTACTTTGTCTTTTCAGCATTTCTTTTTTTCTTCTGTCAATTAATCAACATATTCAATTGATAGGGAGCTCCTGGAAGTAACCCCTGCAGCTTGTGTTATTTTTGGACAATAAAAGGGCAATTCCTCCAAAAAAAAAATTCTCAAGGTATTCTTCCGACTACAAGGAAGGCTCAAAACTAATCCCAAAAGTACGATCGTGTGCTAAAAACGAGAAACTTTTCCAAAAAAAACTTTTTGTATAGTTTGAAACTGAGAATTCTTACTTAAGCGGTCATGATCCTTTCTACTCAAACCAACTCCCATTGGTAGGGGAATTCCCACCAAGGCCACATGCACACCATAAGCGAAATCTAGATTTTCTAGATTCCTTATAATTAGTATAGTTTGCAGTAAAGATCACGTCACGTTATTACATGAGTTGATAGGATGCTTAAGATATTTTGTGCATCGAAACAACATTGGTTTGGTCAGTTTCAATATCGAACATCCGATCAACTCATGATTTAATGGCATAACACGATCTCAACCACAAAAGCACCTATAATAAAATCTCACCTACATAGATTTTGATCTACATAAAGAAAACTAGTAATTTGTAATCTACCCCTTTCCTCTTGCATTTTTTTTTCTTCAATCAAAAATCCAATAATGTGGAGTGTAGCACTAAATTAATAAAAGAGGTCGAGACGATAGAAACGAGAAGTGAACTCAATAAGAAGATTAGTGGTATCCATATACTGGGATTCTAATTAGAGCCCGTTTGTTCGTGCGTTTTGGCCAAAATACAGGGTTAAAATGCAGCTTATTCCTTAACTTAGCGTTTCAATGTTGCGTTATAAAAGCCGTATTCAAAACATTGCGTTTTAAAACGCTGAAATTCCTAGCTTTTTCTCAAAACGCAGATTTTAAAACGCAGTAGGGAATAAAAAGCTGCGTTTTGACATAATATCTCAAACACATTTATAAATAAAAAAATCGTGTTTTAAATAATCTGCGTTTTAGAAACGCTGCATTTTTAAAACACTGTATTTTCAAAACGCTACACCAAACGGATTCTTAGTCCTCTTTAGTACACAAGAAACATTATTCTATCATGCATCATTTTAGTATAGAAATTACTTTTGATAATTTGAGAAATGATACCAACAGTTTTTTTAGTGAGATGAGTTAGTTGAGTGATGCAGTACAACGTACAGTACATAAATACATGTGGTAATTGATACTCCTTTCGTTTCGGATAAATGTTCTTAGTGGATAAAATACAGAAATTAAAAAACATAATTAATGATGTGCTGTAAAATATGTTCTGACCATAATACCCATAAACATTAATTGAGTTCAACTATTTTAAATAATTAAGCTTATTTGGGATGTATTATATTAAATAAAGCTTTAAGGGTATATTAGATAAAACACACGGTTTTTTTTCTTCTTTTTGTTGCTTTTTATTTTTATTTAACAACCCTTGCCCATAACATTTATAGCACGTTTGCATTTATATCTATCATTAAGGCGATAGAAATCAAAACGCAAGTAAGAGCACCTCCAACAGGAGGTTTATAAGTTTTCTTAAAGTTTTATGAGACGGTTTACGTTATTGGAGTGAAAATAAAGTTGTTGATTAGAATGGGATAAGTTTACATTTATGAATCGGTTGATGCTTTGCTAATTCATTAAAAATATTTTTTTATTCCTTTCTTTCTACTACAACGATTAGGCTGATTAATAAAATAAAATAAAAATATTTCTTTATCCAATGCACTACAACGGCTCCTTCTATCAGAAAAAAGTGATTGATGTGAAGAAGAAGTAGATCCACCGGTACCCGTATCCCAATGATTTATTCAAGAATTTCAACAATACATCCAAAGGCATGCGCAACTACGTGATTGTGAAGTACATCAAAAATTTCGATTCGACTTGGTCGAGCATATTTGGAAATGCTTCGGAGACGATAACAATGAAAATTAAGTTGTAACGATTGAATATTTCTTATTAGTATTTAATTTCTTCGTAACTGATTTAATTATGCAACTTTAATTATATTTTGTATGATTGTATATTGATTTTCGTTCAATAAAGTCTATATTGTTGCATTAGTATTTTGAATTACTAATAAATATTAATGAATAAAAATTATATTTTTTGAAAGATAAAATTAAGGAATGAATAAATTATTTGTTGGAAATAATAGATTTAAATTTTTTTTTTATGTTTTGAAAAGATATATTTATTTTTGAAAATAGATTTATTACTTTCAAATGTATATTTGTAAAAGCTTAAAATATTTAGTAGTGTGTCCATACTATAAAACTTTTATGGGTTTATGTATATTGGGAAATATGTTTATAGAGAAAATGTTTGATATTACGAGTTCGAGCATGTGCTACTTTTAAAAGTTTAGTGTTATTGCTCTGATATCAAATTTATTTAAATCTCTATATCGTCAAATTAAATTTATCATTTTTTTTGGAACAGACAAAAAAGTGTTATCCTAAAAAGAAACTTTTAAACAAGATAATTATTTTAAAACAGATAAAAAAGAAAAAAAAAATAATAATTTAGGGACGGAGGGTGTAATAAAAAAAATTATACGGCATTAGTAAAATGAGGTAGGGTAAAATTCCAGCCAAATAATTTTCCGGTTCATAATAGTAAAGTATCTAATAAATATGCTCAATCTAAGAAAAACTATTCCTTTTGACTGAAATTTACTTTTATACAGGTGAGTAAAACGTTAAATCATGCTCCCTCTCCCTCGGTCCTATGAAAATAGTGTCATTTAATGTTACGTTCATTTTATTCTAGGCAAAGACTACATTTTACCGTGTGCATAATTTTTCAACTTTATTTTCTAAATATAATACTGTATAAATATCTTGATTATATTTAAATATTTTTATAACTATGATAAACTCAAATATACTAACATATTTCTTTATTATTAGATTTTTTAAACTTGAATTTTTGGAATAGAATGAAGGGAGTATTTGACATTATTTATTTGAGAAAAGACACAGTTTACTAAAAGTATTAATAATAATTATTTTAATTTTCCTTTTCTTTTTCAATTTCTATTTCAAATAAAGGGTAGAGTTACAAAAATTTTAAAATAAAAATTAATAAATTAAAAACATAGATCAAAATTCAAAGTACTAAAGTTTCTCTTGGACGCCTTTGGAATCGAAGCCTAAGGATACTACTCTATTGTTTCTATTTTATTTCCATTCATTGGGGTGTTTTTGGATGAATCCATTAATTGAAAGAATTTAATTTTCTTCTTTTTCTATTTTATTTATTGAACAATTTTTATTGGTTTTCTTTCTTAAAAAAGCAAAAAATAAAAACTATTTTGGGCCTTTTTTAAAAAAAATTATTGATTTGCAATTTTCAAAAAATTTATGTACTATCTATATACTTTATTTGAAATAAAAATTGAAAAAGAAAAAACATAAATATTTATTATTAGTGTTTTTAATAAACCATGCCTTTCCTTAAAAAAAAAAAGAGAAGTAAACTATACCAAATGTAACAGTAAAATAACATTGTACTCCCTCCTCATGTATTGCTATTATAAGACATAAAAATTATAACAAGTGTGCATGGACGATACACCGCCAATTTTTCTTACAAAATTAACAAACTTATAGCTCAGCCTGAATTTCGCCGAAAACATAATTTTGAATCTTAATTTGCAAAAATTGAAACGAAAGACCCTAATGCAAAAGGAAAAGACGTATAAACTTTGAGGTAGTAAAACGAAATTAACCCCAAAAACAAACACACTTAGTAGGATACGGAAATAGAGTGTAGAGAGACGTTGGTTCTTAGGTGTGATCATTACATTACTGCCGGCTCCTCTCTCTTTCACACACACACACACACACAGGGTTTATATACCGTACGGCAGTAACACACACCAAAATCCAGCCCGCCTGTACATACACACAGATACATACACACGGATACATACATACTTTATATCTATATCTGTGTATATATTGGTAACAGATATATCTCCCTTCCACTTTCTCCTCCAAATTCCAAACTAACTTTCAAATTCTTCAAATCTGATCACACTAATCTCTTCAAAAATCTCCCCACTCCGTCACCCCGGTTTTTCTTTCAATCCCCAATTTCAAACTCTCAGACACACACACACACGCACTACATACTGATCCTCTCTCTCTTGAAGATAGACAGCGACCCACTTGCCCTTTGGCTCCAAAGATTAAACCTTTTTTATCAATCAACATAAAATGGTGGTAAAGATGATGAAGTGGAGGCCATGGCCACCCCTATCATCCAAGAAATTCGAGGCCAAGATTGTAATTCGCCGCCTCCAAGGCTTACATTATGTGGGTCTTGATGAAGATTTTGCGAAATTAGCTGTTGAAGTTAAGTGGAAAGGGTCAAAGGCTAATGCTTTGAGCCCTTTTAGGCGGAGCGTGAGGAGGAATTTTACCAAAGAAGAGCTTTTAAGGAAAGATGGTGATGGGGTTGTTGAGTGGAATGAGGAATTCTTCACTGTCTGCAATTTTTCTGCTTTTAAGGAGGGATTGTTTCATCCTTGGGAGGTTGCATTTACTGTTTTCGATGTAAGTTCTCAATTGGGTTTTGTTTTGAATTTCGATTTTCTCACAATTGGGGTTCTTTGATTGATCAATAATGATTTTTGTTGCAAAGTTTCTTGGCTTTTGCTGTAGTGGTTTCCTGTTTGGTTGCTGAGAAATTTTTAGATTACAACCTGATATGATCTTCTGGCTGATTTTGGTTGAGTTTTCCATGAATTGTGAAGGTCTGATCAAGGCCCAACATGATATACCAGCTTTATGTTATCTGAAAATTATTGATATTTCTCACCAGCCAAACAAGGGGTCAAGGGTTTGACTTTTTTTTTCCTTTTCATTTTCATCTTTCGATAAATATTTATTTGATAGTGATTTTTGGATCTGATCATTTCTTCAGGGGAGGATTATGGTCTTCGTTTTGTTTCAACCATACTTTTTATTTTTCCTTTTTGGCCTCTAATCCGTAAAATTTCTTAATCAGGCATAAGCTAGTAGTAGTAGTTTTCTAATGTATTGCTCCTTCAAATGGAGGCTGTAACTGGATAAATAATTACTTCTACCAAATAAAACTTTTCAAAATATTTGTTAGCTGAACGCATAGTTGGTTTCAGGGGATCGATATAGAGACCATATGGTGATAAAATAGTTATTCTTAAACTCCTCTGTTAACTAAAGGAAAATCCAGGACAGAAAGACATCATTTTCATCCAAAGAAATGTCAAAAGTGGAGCCTGCTATAATATTATATAGACAAGGGGAGGGGTTTACATGTCTGTTCATGTTTGTAATGACTCGAATAGTTTCTTACCTTTTCTTCTTATAAGGTGTAACCTTTCTGTTCAGATCATCATTAGCATTATCTGTTAAAGGTTTAGGATGCAAAGTTTTCTTTGGGTATCTGGACCCACCTAATGCCTGGGCTTGAGTTGTCGATTTTATAGAGATCATATGTTTATGCTGCAAGATTTTAAATCTATTTTTCTTTTTCCAAGATGTTCAATTGCGAATGAAAACTAGTGGTATATACAATCACTTGATGGAGACTGGTGCAGCATATTCCTTTCCTTTAGTGGGTATTTATTTGAAAAATGGATATACCGCTATATCTGTACTTTTCCAACCGAAGAAGTCCTGTACTCTATTCCTTCCATTTTAAGAGTTTCTATTTAGAAATTTAGTTGAAATAAATTTACCCTCCTTTACCAAGCATAAGAACTATGCATTGTTATGGAGGTCAATACAGACATTGTAGTAATTACTCTTAGTGGATATAGAGGAAGGTAATTCATTTTAAGAATATTTTGAGTTCTAACAGAACTCTTATGAGCTGGCCTATTATTTCCTTATCCTCTACAGCTAAACTTATAATAATAAAAATTGTAAAAATAAAAGAGCTGTCAACCAGTAACCAAATGCTCCCTACAGAACTACTCTGAACAAGGATGTTGAGACTGTTAAAATGAATAAAATATGTGTTGTCTTAATTCACCTTTACTAAGTATCAAAAGGTAACAACGGAAACAGTCAAACCTGAGTTTATTTCTACTTAGATCCTTAATGCACCTTATGTAGTGTAAAGACACCAAATAAATGTGGGACGAGGGAGATAGTATTAAATCCGAATCTCATGAATTTCTTAAGACTCTCAAGTTGTATGTTGTCCACGACCCCACGTTACTTGTCTCAACTGTTCACCATTTTATTTGGAACCTTAGAAGCTTCATGACGCTGCTGGTTGACATTTTTGATATATTACTGATTCACGCTACTATAATTTAGGGCTTGAACCAAGGACCAAAAGCAAGGTCCCAGCTTTTGCAACTGCTCTGCTGAACCTTGTCGAATTTGCTTCCACAGCTGAGAAAAAGAGATTGACATAAGCCTTCCTCTTTCGATGCCTAGTGGCAGCATGGACTGTAGACCTTCACTTTGTGTAAGCACAATCCTTCCATCTTTTCCATTTACAAATATTTGCATTGAATATCACGTCATTTAGCAAATTTATACAAGACCATGTTCATCAATTCTGCAGGTATCTCTCAGCCTTTTGGAGCTTAGAATTGCTCAGGAACCTTCACAACCAGTGCAGAGATCAGTTCTTCCTCTTCCACTTTCACTCCGTAATGGAAAAGCCTTGATTGCCGAGAAAGACGAGCTCTCTGGTCTTAAAGCAGGTCTTAAAAAGTTAAAATTCTGAAGGGTTTATCAGCTCATAGAGTAAAGAAGGCATGTCGTGAGGAAGAGGGTAGTGATGGAAGGAGCTCTGTTAGAAGTGAGGATGCTGACAACAATTACCCATTTGACACTGACTCTTTTGAAGACCTAGATGAAAGTGATTCAGAGGAAGGAAGGGACGATCCTAATGTTTGGAAGTCGGTCAGTTATGGGACACTGGCCCATGCAAACCACGCTGGAGGATTATTCTACTCAAATAGAAGCAGTAGTGAAGACAACGATTGGCTATACTATAGTAAATCCAAAACGAATGTTGAGGATTCAAATGCATCTGTTCTTGATCCATTATCACGGCAGAGCTCAAAGCGCAGTATCTTCCCTTGGAGGAAGAGGAAATTGAGTTTTAGATCTCCTAAAGCCAAAGGAGAGCCACTTTTGAAAAAATATTTTGGAGAAGAGGGTGGGGATGATATTGATTTTGACCGTCGACAGCTTAGTTCTTCCGATGAATCCATATATGGAGTAAAATTCCAACCCTTCCTTCTCCTTGTCATTTTGCTCTGTTTCCTTTTATCTTTTGGTATTTTATACTAAAGAATGTCTTTCAATGTGGCAGCAGCTTAAAAGCGAAGAAGAGTCAGTTACAAATAGATCTTCGGTCTCTGAATTTGGGGATGACAATTTTGCCGTAGGTAGCTGGGAGCAAAAGGAAGTGATAAGTCGTGATGGGCTCATGAAGATCCAAACGAAAGTTTTCTTTGCTTCAATTGACCAGAGGAGTGAACGAGCTGCTGGTGAGAGTGCATGTACAGCCCTGGTTGCTGTTATTGCTGATTGGTTTCAGAACAACCGCAATGAAATGCCCATCAAGTCCCAACTTGACAGCCTTATCAGAGAAGGTTCATTGGAGTGGAGGAACCTATGTGAAAGAGAGAGCTACAAGGAGTGCTTCCCTGACAAGCATTTTGACCTTGAGACGGTCCTTGATGCTAAGATTCGTCCTCTCTCTGTAGTCTCTGAGAAGTCTTTTATTGGATTCTTCCACCTAATGGATTGAAAGGAGGTGGATTTGACTTCCTCGATGGCGCCATGTCCTTTGACAGCATATGGGATGAGATTACTCAAATTGGGTCGAAGAATCCTAGCAATGTTGATCCTTTAGTGTACATTGTTAGCTGGAATGATCACTTTTTCATCCTGAAGATTGAACATGATGCATACTACATCATTGACACACTGGGGAGAGGCTTTATGAGGGCTGCAACCAAGCATATGTTCTAAAGTTTGACAAAGAGACAACAATCAGGAGACTACTGAATCAGGCACCACCATCAGATCAGAAGAAATCTTCCAGTGACAAGGTTGACCCTAGTGAAACTACTGACAAATTAACTGAAGAAACTGCTAATGTTAGTACGAGCAAGTTGGAAAATTGTGAGGGAGAGGAATTAGTTGTGTGCAGAGGTAAAGAGTCATGCAAGGAGTACATTAAAAGCTTTTTGGCTGCAATCCCCATAAGGGAATTGCAGGCAGATCTCAAAAAGGGTTAAAGGCATCCTTACCTCTTCATCATCGGCTACAAATCGAATTTCACTATACAGAGTGTTTGCAGCCTGCCCACGAGTTTGCTTTGGTAGAACAAATCACAGATTCACCAACAAGTTCAGTGTCTACACTGGCTGACTATTCATTAAATGATCAGGTAGTCTAACACTTGCTATATTTTTCCCTTTTAGGTCTCTGTCTACATTATTCTGTTAATGGTGAAAAGCCCATCTTTGTCTTCATAAAGTGGTGAATGTTTTTTCCACTTGCGAAGTCTTCATTAATTCCACTAATTGTTATTTGCTCCTCATTTGAGGGTTGAGATAAGGATGTAAATAACTGTTAACTACACTTATAATAATACTATGTTTTAACTTGAAGATGTATTTGACTAGTCATTCTTAACAATGAATTTCTCTTACGAATGAATATACGATTGTCATAGCTGGCCTCTGCATAATTTCTTGGTCTTCCGAAAAGATCTTTTTGTACAAACCTTTTTAACATTGTACTAGACTAGATGCTCTTTATAAAGAAGGGTTTGCCTCCAAAGTGCATGTTGTGCTTAAGTTGATGATACAAAGAGGTGAAGATCGAGCTAGCCCGATTCCTTTCACTTGTAGCTAACTTAATTATATATTTTGATCAATCAAAAATTAAGATCGAGATTTGTTATATATGAATATATGTTGTATAGTATTTGGTAATGTTTAAGGAAGTTATTGGTAAATATGATAATTATTATTTCCCAACCTATAACACTTTTTGTATAGTTTGTTTCCATGCATGCATGTGTTTTATAGGTCTCAATTCTTCTACCCTAATGATTTGAGGTTCTGACTTCCTCGATGGTTCCATGTTGTTCAGCAAGCAGCCAGCATATGTGAATGTGATACGATCACTCAAAGTAGTGGGTCAAAAGACCTATATAGCTAGCTAGCTAGCAATGAGAGATCAGTTGATCCTTTAGTAGTGTACGTACCTTATTAGCTGGAATGATCACTTTTCAATAAAAAGGCTTACTACATAATTGACGAACTAGCTGAGAGTCGGGTGGGGGCGCTTAACATTGTTGGTAAGTCTCTTAAGTGTGAGACAAAGGTAGCATGCATGCCCCTCTTACTTACGTAGACGCTAGACGCAATAGCAACACTCTATTCATACTAAACGTAATTGCCCCTGTCCCTCTTAGAAAACCTAAGTGACGTCAAATGTTAAGTCTAAGAACCGAAATAGGAAATAAACCCGAAAATACATGTGCTAATCATGATCCACGAGAATTATAAAATTAGATATTTTCTAAATTAAAAGCATTTCATTTAAAATGAATATTAGAGCATCTCCAATTTCTCATGTTTTTATGTGGTATTTAATGAGACTTAACATATGTACTTATTAACATTCTTTTAATTATTGATTTATTTATAAAAATTAAAAGAGATGAGCTATTTCCACTACATCATCCTTTATTACATTAAACAAATACTACTTGTTTAGACAAAACTACCCCTTCATTACTTGCCGATATTATATATATTAAGTTGACTAATAAAGTTACTTTCCTAATTAATTACCTTCTAACATTAATTTTTAGTTCAAAACATCAATGAACAACATAGTTATTTTTATTATTTCCACTTTAATGTTTAATCAATTAAGCTTATGATCGAAGTCATGTTGCATAATAAAAATTTAATATTATAAGGATATTTTTGTCTACCAAACTTCGAGAAAATATGTGTTTGATTATTGAAATAAAAATTAATAGTTCGATTTAAGGGATATAATTGTGAAAATTTAATCCAACAATAAAACAATGTAATATAATATCATAAAATTTAGTACATTTTGCCTACTTATATAATTGATATAAAATTTTAATATTGAGTTAATTAAAATCAATAATCAATTTAATACATACAATATTGTTATTATTGAATTGATTTTTGAATAATATTGTTTAAATTAAATTAATTGAGCAAAGAAATGAGGCAACTGTCTATATCAAGAGAGTCTACCTTTTTATTTTTAATCTTTAGTAAAATATCTAACAATTTCTAAAAATTTTGGTAGGTAAATGCCTTTATTGTATTATTTTTTGATATGGAGCACGAGATGCGAGCTATAAGTATAATTGACTAAACATATTTATACAACATGACTTCAGTCATAAACTTAATTGATTAAACATATTTTTAAAATAAAAATAATAAATATATTGTTCGTTGATGTTTTGATTTAAAAAATAATGTCACCAAGTAATTAGAAAGTAATTTTATTAGTCAACTTAATATGAGCAAGTAATGAAGGGGTAATTTTGTCTAAGTATACATTTATTTAATGTACTCCTCCGTCCTTAAATTATTGTCTTGTTTGATTCGGCACCGGATTAAGAAAAAATAGTTGACTTGATTATTAATATTGATATAATATACGCTTTCCTTTAATGCCCAAGAGCATGTGACCCATGATTAAAGTAGGAAGAAAAAGTAAGGGTAAAATGGTAAAAGTGTTGTTCTAAAAGACAAGTTTCAAACAAAATAATTATTTAGGGACAAAAAAAAAGAAAAGGAAGACAATAATTAGGGACGGAGGGAGTAATAATTAGTGATATAGTGAATAAGCAAAAAATGTGGTGAAAATAGTCTCTCCCAAAATAAAAATTGAGTTGAGACTTTGAAATTTGTTAAATTGTATAGTTAGATAATTATGGTAAATAAGTAAACTTTAAACCAAATAATTATAGTATCAAAATTTTGCATTCATTTTTGTAAAACTTATAGGATCATTAATTTGATTCGTTAATATTTACTGGATCACTAATATGATTCGTAAAACTTACTGGATCGTTACTTTGCAAATCAATGGATCAATTAAATGATCAAATCAGATACATTGCCATTTGCCAGCCCCTGCCTACCAAGCGAACATCACGACTACGGAGAATTGCTATTCACACCCCTTATCTTTAAATACATTTTCTTCAATTATTACCAAATTATTATTATAAATTTTAATATATTTGTCTTTATTCTTACTAAGTACACTCCCTTACTTTTATTTGATTCTAAAATTTCTAAGTACACCCCTCACCCCTACACTCTTTTCACAATACACATTCAAATATTACACTTTCATTCTCACATCTTCCAAATCTCTCTCTAAACCCTAAACCTTCAAATCATCTACATTGTTTAAAAACACAACCATATAGCATAAAGAATTGAAGGAGACAAATGTTGTAATATTTTATAAATTTTGACTTAATTTTCGTATTTTAAGAAGCACACATGAATGACTTGGGTTGTAATGTTTGGTCGATAGTGATAGAACACACCAAGGGGTGTTCGGTCACTTATGACCGAACAACCCTAAGTGTGTTTTATCACTCGAACACCTTTAGTGATGTTCGGTCGCACCAACCGGACATCACCAAAGGTGTTTAATCAACCATGTCCAAACAATATCGGCCAGGTTACTTTGAATTTCAACTTAAAATGTAACTTTTTTTTTACACAAATCACCAATTTTGAACTCAAATTGAAAAGAAAATCATAGCTAACTTAACCCTAAAATTATTTATCATACAACTTGCAAAACAAGTGATATGTAAGGGTAAAATGGTACATAATTGAGCCACCTCTTGTGTGTGTGCATCTTTGTTATATTTTGCCTATTAGATTGAGGATGTGTATCTCAACAAAAGATGGAAGAGAGTGTAATAGATTGTTTATTCAAAATAAATTTGGTGGGGTAAAATAGAAAATTAGGGAGTATTTATTATTTAGGGAGATTTACAATTTAGTGGTGATGAATATGGGTGCACTGGAAATTAGGGAGTGTGAATAACAATTTTCATATGTAAAACCCACGCCTAAGAGCAAGAATAATAAAGAAGCTTAAGTTGGGGAGCTTAAGCTTCTTTTTGATTATTTATTACAAACATACTATTAAGTTATTTAACAAAAATATTATTTTAATAATGCACAAATTTCAACAAATTTACATACCCCACCGTAATACCCCGATTCCTCCTATGTTTGACTTGCGTATCTTATCGTATTGTTATCACATTGAGAACATTAGTTAGACTTAATTAAACAATATGTTGATCGATTCATGCATTAATTTCATGAGATTAAGATGCTTCATTGTAATTTAATTCTTGTTTATCATTCGTAATAAGAATGCATTTCATTCTAAGCCTTGTTACATGTGTTTTGAATGAATTTCAAGTGTGTTTTAATCTTTGTTGGAGGTTAGGATCACTTTGGGATCATTTAGAATTATTTCGAAGCGTTTGAGCATTTTCGAGAGTCCGGAGAGTCGGACACAAAGCGATCGCCTTGGGAGATCAAAGCGATCGCCCCGCAACCGAAGGCAAAGCGATCGCCCGGGATAGGGCGAGCGATCGCCTGTATCGACTTTGTTCATCCGAATAACCTGTAGTAATTTGACCATAACTTTGTGTAGAAAACTCGGATTTGCAAACCGTTTGATTCTGTGTAAACTAGACTCAAAGAGCTTTCCAACTATATCTTATTTGTAATTTTTAGACTTGTATATCATCCTAGGCACATCTTTGAAGTTGACTAAAACCACCCAATCTGTTTAGACAAGATTTTCCAAAGTTTGCAATTTTGCCATTTTGACCCTTTGACTCTTTTAAAGACGACCCAAGACTTGTTGACTTGTATAAATGATTTATTTCAAACCTTAAGGAGACCCCAAGTTACTCTCCACTTCATTTTAAACATCCATGGAGCTTGAGAGTTAGTATGGAAGATGAAGGTGTGTTAGTGTGTGTAATTCTTGTTCTCTCAATCCAACCAACCAAACTTTGATCCAAGGCCATGCATGTGATGGCGATGACTAGGGGAGCATCTTAGAAGGCTTTGATTTGTTTTCCTTGGTTTGATTGTGCTTTTAAGGTAAGTTACTAACCCCCTTGTTGTATGCTTAAGGATTCTTACATGTTAATTCATAAAGATACATGTTAGACTTGTTAAAGATGATAATTTGACATCTAATTGCTATGTTGGTATGTGGAAACCATAAGTATGATATTTGCTTGGTTTGAAATGGGTTGCATGTATGTTTGTTGGAGTATCAACCTTGGTAATGAACTAAAGAACAAGATGAGACTTAAATTGGGAAATTTCACCTAAGGCTATTATACCCAAATTTTAAGAAGTATGTTAATGACTCTAGAAATTAGATATTTGAAGAGAATAATATCTACCGAAAGACATGTTAAAATCCTACGAAAATTAGAGTTCGTTTGTTATGGATTATAGCCCTCCGATAATTTGGTACGGGTAAAATAAAGACTGGTTATAAGCGTAAGATGGCGTCTATTAATTTAGCAAGCCGTATATTCGAACTTGTGTAGTTTGGGATGTTTGTTTATTAGAACTATCAACTCACAAGAGTTGTTTACACGTATAAATATTAAAATACGAAATGTTAGAGACTAGTACATCAGTCTCGATGTGATAAACGATTGTTCGATAATCTTGGGATTTGACTATAAAACCATATGAATTACGTTTATAAGAATTAGTTGTTTACGCTTCAAGCGTCATTGTGGGTGTATTAATTCGCACTCAATGTTAATGAACTAAATAAGTATCCTTGGGTGTTTGTGCTTATGAACTATGTGAGTTGTCTCAACATGAGATTTGTAACTAGACTAACTTAGTAGTCTTAAGGTGCGTTTGTTGGGAATCATATGTGTATCTCAATGTGTAGATGTTTATAGACTAAATATGTGGTCTAATAGTTCTTGAGAAGTACTTGCAAATATGTGCTTGTATGATTATGTGATTCAAAACTAAATATGTGATTTTGAGATGATGATTTGTTACTTCACAAAATGTGTTTAGTAATGTGTTAAGGTAGGATCATTGACCTCCTTGGTTAGGATAAGGTTCACTACTTTGGAACCTTATTGTTGTTGTTATGTTACGAGTAAATATCTACTTGTGCGCTGTGTAAATCCAGCTGGCGTCATCGTTACTAATGTTATGGTGGGACGACATATAGTCTTTACGAATTCGTTTCGTGATCGCTATAAGTCGTCGTACCGGAATGCACACACACCTCATTTGTTGGCCACAGGTGAGGTAGCCCTCTGCTATAGCAATACGCGTGACTTTGGTTGCTAAGATCTGATAGATTTTCGGGGAGACCCGGCAGGTTCGGGGATGTCGATACATCACACACGAGTATCGATACACGTTGGTTATTTTGTGTATTGCAGGAGCAACACAAAGACAGATAAAGATAAAGATATCCTTTATTATGTGATTTATTTATACGCACTTATGTGAATATTAAAGTGCTATGTGTTTAACATGAGTTGTATATCATGGATGATATTTTATGTTCAGTTGTGATGTATAAAAAATGACATCACTTTGTTATGATTAAAATGAGCATTATGCATGTCATATAGTTGCATTTAGTAACTTACTGTGTCATTATGACTCACCCCGTTTGTTGTTTATTGTTTTTCCTTAGATCCGAGTCAGCCTAGTGGTTCTCGGTGAGTGTTGCATCTTAGCCTAGATTTGCTTGAATCCATAACCTAAGTCTAAGTCAAGGTGACTAATGGGCCTGCGTGTCTGTTAGAGTGGCAACTTGAACTTAGGCATAGCTTGAATAGTTTAGGATTGCTTATTGTATATTGCCTTGAAGAAGATAGCCTATAGGACATCGGACGTCCTCGCACAATAGGCAATTTATGCATCGCCAGCCTTCCTTTGGATATCGGACAAGCTCATATCGCCCAAGCCTCATCGCAATGTCAAGAACCTTAAGAACGTCGATAAGAGAACCGCCGAAGACATGTCCGATTTGAGGCTTTCATTGACTTCGATGCAACGTTAACCCGCAAATCACATTCAATGAAGGTTTCCATTCTTGGCATACACTCGAAAAGGACATTCCTCCCGCAAGCAATGCATCGCCTATTTTTAGCAAAGTGTCGAGAGACATCGAGCAGCAGACGCCCTATCGAGTCAACAACCGATTAGAGCATTAATTGCTCTTAAATTCAAATTAGAAGATCACCAACGGCTCCAAGCTTCCTCCTGCATATAAAAGGAGACTCCATTGCCGCATTCAAAAACAACTCCAACTCGAATCTCCATAATCTTCAAGTGCATTAAAGCTTAAACGCCCTATCTCAGATTTCTTTGAAGAGCTTCACTCACGATCAGTCCATTAAAGCTCTTCATTGATTGCAACACCTAGCTTTTCATAGCTCACGAGAATTGTATCTTATTGATATCAATTCTCCCACACAAACACTTGGTCAACAAAATTTTTGTACACAATCCATTAGAGATTTAGTTTGTAAAATATCTAGTGGAAAAACTTAGTACACGATTTTCAAATCCAAAGTTGACCACTTTGGTTGTGGACGTAGCACTTATTTATAAGTGTGAACCATATTAAATATTCTCGTCTATTTGTGTGTGATTGTGATTTGATTGTGTTGCTTTAAATTTCCGATTTCCAACTGTTAAGAACCGCCGATCTTGTCCCGCCAAGATCGCCCATTCTCAACTTGTCCCGTGCTTCACAAGTCTTCCGCCCGCAAAATTTATAAAACCCTAGTGAAGTAAGATTTTTGAATCAATTTCAAAAATTGGACATAGGCTATTCAACCCCCTTCTAGCCTATATAGAGCAACCTTGACCTAACAATTGGTATCGAGCTTAACTCTTTGAAAACTAGTTTTTCCGAGATTAACCTCTTGAGAGATTAAAGATCATGGCTGCTCACCAAATGTTGGAAACCTCAAACGTGAACCATTGTCCTGTCTTGGATGAAGTTCACTTTGACATCTGGAAAGATAAAGTCAAAAGACATATGAATTCAATTGACAAACGTTGTGGAAATGTGTCACGTATGGACCCGTAATTCCAATGAAGCCTAATACACGCCGCGGTAGATCCAATCCGCCGCACCAAGTACCAAAGCCGTAAGAAGAGTGGGATGATGAAGACGTAAAGAATGATGCTCGATGGAAAGGCCATCAACATCATTACCACCGTGTTGATATAAGTACTTATCGCCAGATTATCAACTTGGACACAAAGGAGATGTGGGAAGCCATCCTTGAATATCTTGAAGGTGATGGCGAGACAAAGAACAACAAATTATATACCCGCATCCGTAAGTTTGACTCCTTCAAAAGGATCCCAAAGAGTCTCTGAAGTGCCTATGACAGATTCTATGAGGTAGTCAACTCTTGCTATTCATTAGGAAAGAAGTATGAAAAGAAAGAAATAAACATGAGATTTCTAAATGCACTAGGCGCCTATGGCATGTTAAGATCATCGCCATGAAAGAGTCAAAAGATTTAAACAAATTGACTCTTAGAAACCTTTATGCTAGTCTTTCGCTTATGAGCTTGAAATCCAACAAGCTCAAGAAATGGAAAAGAGTTTTAAAACTTGTCCTTACCACCATGTCTCGCCGAACCTTCCTGTTCAAAACCCGATGAAACACCTTCTACTTCCGAAGATGATGATATTCTTTCGACGAAGCCTTTGCTATGTTTGTAAAGAAATATCAACGTTTCAAAAGGTTTAATAAACCATCATCACATAGGCGCCTTCTCACAAACCGCTCCTTATAAAACAACCGCCAACCAAAACATTCTCGCTCCTTATAAATCACAGACCATCAAAAGGATAATGAGCTAGTTTGTTTTAACGTAGGAAACCAGGCCATTTTGCCTCTAAATGTCCAAAGCCAAAGTATGAATTTTATAAGAAACGTCCCGAAACTAAATTTCAAAAACAAAAAGGGATGGTGGTCAAGACATTGATGAAAGCACCGCCTACATGGTGTGACACCGACACCGATGAGGATGACTCTTGTGACTTTGCCGAAGAAGCCAACATATGCCTTATGGCCAGGAGTCACCACATGATTCAATGAGGTCACTACCATTTCAACAAGATGACAAAGATGATGATGATGAGCTCAATGAACCATCAAAGGGAGAGCTCATCAAAGCTAACAAAGACATGCCGGAAGAGTTTTCAAAATTCAAAGCCGCCTATGTGAAATTAGCCAAGAAGCATGAACTAGTCGTCTTCGAGAAATCAACCTTGATGTCTAAGATCAAAGATCTTGATAGACAAGAGTCGAAAGTATCAAATTGCAAAAAGAGAACAAAGCTTTGATCAAAAGTGGATTTCCTACTTGAACACATCAAGAAGATAAATTTCGAGAAAGATGACCTTCAAAAGGTTGTCAATACTTGAATAACTCTAAAGGAAACTTTGATGCCATTCTCTCAAACCGTAAAACTTTAGATGACAAACCGGCATTGGTTTCCAAAGTGAGTTCAAAGTAGGTAGTTCTTCTAGTTCTCAAAAGGATGAGACATCTCAAGAATTGTCAAGAATTGGTCAGTAGTTTCTTATGACCAGCAGCCTCCCAAAAGGCAAGGACTTGGCTTTAACAAAGTTCCTTTTGTTTATCCCAAGAACACAAAAGACAAGTCCAAAAGAAAGCACCGCCGAATGACTCGCTAATAGTGAGTCTCGAGCAACTAAAACCCGCCATTAGTCACCCTAAGAAAACAGGATGACTAATAGCAAGTCTAGGAATTCTCGCTCAAACCTATTAAATTTGTCAAAGGCAAGACTGGCGATCCCAACACCGCCTATAAAAGGGTAAAAGAAGTGAATTCTGCAGATAAAAAGCTTAAAGGACATGTGCTCAGAATACAAAATCTTTTGATAAGAGGTCTACCTATGGTAAACCTAACATCAACAAGAAAAGGCATTATCGCCCTAAGTCCTATAGGCCAATTATCGCCAGAAAGATCATTCCAAAGACCGCGATATTAAGAAGCCTCAAAAAGAAATCATTACTCATGTTGAAGGATTTCACAAATGCTCTTTCGCAAATGCCATGGTCATGAGATTCATGAATGCCTTCGAGATTCACACCTAAATCTAGAGGATTTACTCCTCCAAAGGTTAAACAAGTGTGGATCCCAAAAGGTTGCTAACCTTGAGGACCCAAAAATAAAAGGGGACCATATTCTTAAATGTCTATATTTCAGAATGCTTCATGGTCCGTCAATGAAGAAGAGATCTATGGTATCTAGACAAGGATGCTCAAAGCATATGACCGGTGATCCAAATCTTCTCTCAAGCATTGTTGAAGCAAAGGGTCCTCGCTCATATTTGGAGATAACTCAAAAGGGAAGACCATTGGTTATGGAAGTATAATCGAGGCAATCTCTCCATCAACAAAGTCTCTAGTTGAAGGTTTAAAGCACAACCGCTAAGCATATCACAATTTCGTGATAAAGGCTAACATGTCAGCTTTCCTCTAGTCAATGTCTCATAAAGGACAATGAGACATGTTCAACTATCCCGACGATTCGTAAAGGGAATGTCTATGCCGTTGACCTAAATGCCGTTGGAAGAAAATCAAATCTTTGCTTGGTTGCTAGGTCATCAACCGACAACAACTGTGGCACAAAAGGCTTAGTCATCTCAATTTCAAATACTGGAGAAGCTATCAAAAGACAATCTAGTTGTTGGTTTGCCTAAAATATCACCTGAATCACACGCTCCGCAGAGCATGTCAACTAGGCAAACTACACAAGTCTTCTTCAAAAGCAAGCCTTGCCTATCAACAACTGCACTTCTACGCCTTGCACATGGATCTGTTTGGACCGTAACTACTACAAGTCTTGGTGGCGCAAGTACACTCTGTGGTAGTTGATGATTACTCAAGATTTACTTGGGTAGAGATGATGTCCTCCAAAGATGAAGCATATGACATCATTATCGAACTCTTCGTAAGACTACAGACTGTAAGCCGGATGATATCTCCGATGTCGATCGTACAATGGAACAGAGTTCAAGAACAATGGTGTAGCCAAATATTGTGATGACCATGGAATTGGTCACAATTTCTCTCAGGCACACCTCAACAAAATGGAGTTGCACGAAAGGAAGAATGTAACTCTCATTGAAGCAGAAAGACAATGATTGAAGCTAAACCGCCTATGTATTTCGGGCGTAAGCCGTGAACACCGCTCGCTTCACACAAAACAGTCCATCATAAATAAATTTCATAACAAAACTCCATATGAAATATGGAGAGGCAGAGCTCCCAACATTGGATTCTTTAAAATATTTGGTTGTAAATGCTATGTTCTTTACAATGGTAGAGAACATAGAGGTAAGTTTGAATCCAAAAGTGATGAAGGAATTTTTCGGGATATGCCAAGTTTTCAAAAGCATACGAGTTTACAATAAAACTTCACTTAAAGTTGTTGAATCTCACATGTTTCTTTTGATGAATTTGATTTCATTGGGCCACATTTGGCTCCTAAGGTTACTAATGATTCGATGAATATGAGACAGTGTAATGTACCCTAATCCTAGATCCTGATCCTCCTTCTTCACAAGATCTTCCAAGAGTCAACCTGTTAGAATCCTCAAACGAACCAACAAATGAACACTCAAAACCCCGAATCCCCTTTGCCTTCCACACCGTAAGTCATACAACCTACCTTGGAATTAACCTACCCTTTAAAACCAAGCTTCAATTACTTCTACTTCTCAAGAATCCAACTCGCCGATACAATAGGACAAGTTCAACTCCGCAGGTGGAAGTAAAAGATCATCCTATCACTCAAATCATTGGAGATCTTAATGCCGGTGTTCAAACTAGACAAGCTTCAAGAAACGAATGCATGTATTCTACCGCATTTGTATCTAACATTGAACCCAAAAGATTGATGAAGCTCGAAGATCCAAGTCGGGTGGAAGCTATGCAAGAAGAGCTAAACCAATTTGACAGATGCCAAGTCCGGTCACTAGTCCCTAGGCCTAAAGGACAAGCGCTATTGGCACAAAGTGGGTTTTCGAAACAAAATGGATGAAAACGGCAACATTACAAGAAACAAGGCAAGACTGTAGCCCAAGGATACGCAGAGGAGGGTATTGACTATGATGAGACATTTGCCTGTTGCAAGATTAGAGGCTATCGATTATTCTTGGCCTATGCCTCTTACAAGGACTTCAAAGTTTATCAAATGGATGTAAAGAGTGCATTTCGAATGGAGAACTTCAAGAAGAAGTCTATGTTGAGCAACCACCGGGTTCATAGACTGCTCAAGAAGAGAAGATGTCTACAAGCTGAGGAAAGCCCTTTATGGACTTAAACAAGCTCCAAGAGCTCGGTATGAGACCCTTTCAAAGTTCTTGATATCTCAAGGCTTTGTAAGAGGTCAAATTGACACTACTCTTTTCATTATGAAGCATAAAGGTCATTCCTTACTTGTTCAAATATATGTTGATGATATTATCTTTGGTTCTACTAATGAAAATCTTTGCAAAAGGTTTGAAAAGCTTATGCAGAGTAAATTTGAGATGAGCATGATGGGAGAGCTCAACTTTTTCCTTGGTCTTCAAATTCAACAAAGTTCAAATGGTATCTTCATCAATCAAGCCAAATATGCAAAGGATGTCATCAAGAAATTTGGTCTTGAAAATGCAAACTTCAAGACTTATGGCTACTAACCGCCATCTTGACAAAGATGAGAAGGGCAAGAAAGTGGACATGACTCTCTACGAGGCATGATTGGTTCACTTTTATACTTAACCGCTAGTAGGCCCGATATCATGTTTGCCGTTTGTGTTTGTGCTAGGTTTCAAGCTCGATCCAAAGGAGTCTCACCTACAAGCAAATAAAAGAATCATCGATATCGATAGATACTCCCAATTTGGGAATCGGTATCCTAGAGATTCATCTTTTAATCTTATAGGCTATTCGATGCCGATTTTGCCGCATGTAAAGTTGACAGAAAGCACAAGGGACATGTCAATTCTTAGAAATAGACTTGTCTCATGGGCCGCAAGAAGCAAACCTCTGTTTCAACTTCAACAATCGAAGGAATACATAGCCGCGGTAATGCTGCCACAATTGCTGTGGATCAAACAAGAACTAGTGGACTATGAGATCAAAACCGATGATTGTCCTATAATGTGTGACAACACATCGCAATTTCGCCTCAAAATCCCGTCATGCACTCCAAAACAAAGCACATTGATGTGAGATATCACTTTCTTAAAGATCATGTTGAAAAAGGTAACATCAAGATGCAATATGTGCCTACAGAGAATCGTAGCGACATCTTCACAAAACCACTTGATTCAACCAGGTTTGCTTATTTAAGAGGAGAGCTTGGTATGCTTGACCTCAATCCTTAACCTTTCTTGCAAATTCCTTAAGTTATTTTATAAACCGCCTATATAGAATTGTCTGAGATCGCCAATATCTCGCCGAGAGTCTTAAGTCATTTTAGACAACCTTGCGTAATATCGCATTAAAATAGGCGACTTTAAATAAAATAGGCGACTTTGATAAATATAGGCACTTAAGGGCGCCATTTGCATGTGACTCATCGTGTAATAAATGCGGACTTCAAATTTTATCAAATTCCATTTAGTGCCTGTCGAGGTATAAAAGGGTAAAATGTACAAGAACTCTTCACAACTCTCAACAACCGCCATTTTCAACTTTCAAAACCTTTCAAGCTTCCATTCTAAATCTCCAAATCGTCTCAAACCTCAAAATCTCAAGTCTCTAGCTTAAAATCATCAATGGTAAGGATTTCTACACCTTCGAGTCTTTAAATCCAGCTTTAGATCTTGTTTGACCTAATTTAAGGTTTTAAAACCGTCCGCCATTGATGAACTGTGTTATATTGCGATTGTTGCTTGAATTATGTTTCGTGATGTAAAATGTGTTGTAGAGATTCTGTGGTACTTTGTTTTCGTTTATATCAATTGTTTGCTTGAATCGACAAACTCGAGATATTTGAAACCCAGATGATGAACTGTTTTTATATTTTGGTTCAATTTGTCTATATTTTGGGTTTTGATCGACAGACTTGTTTATGTTAATATCTCGCGATTTCTTGATTATCTCACGATTCTTGCATATCTGCGATTTCTATATGCTGTTCTCACATCCGCCGATCATGTAGGGAAAGTCTAAATCCTCAAAGGCCGCCGCTACAACTTCATCTTCCGCCTCGCTAAGCCAACCAGGCCGCATTGCCGCGAACTCCCTATACGGACCCTTCCTGTGTCAAGCTATCACCCAGGGATGACTATCGACATAGACTCCATCATTTGCACATCCGCTGATGATGCTAAAAGATTTCCGAGTGGACTTCTCCCTTGTTCCAACTCAACGACACCCACTACAAAGAACTATCTAGCCGAGGAATTCTATACAAGGATGATTCTCGCTCCTCCTCCGCCTAGTGCCTCCGAGCCGTCAACTTAAGCTATATCAAGGGCTACATCGAGGCCACTACATCAAGTTGACCTACAAGGATGTTGGAGAAATCCTTGACCGCTGAAGGCAAATTGGACTTGACCGATGCCGAATCGGCACTTGCCTGGGAGATGATGAGGGTCCGCCCAACCGAGAGGTTTTCCGAGATGTCTAGGAACCTCTTCCCAGAACCCCTATCATATCGCCCATCTGCTCGACAAGAGCATTTTGTTCAAAAATGGCTCGAGGGACATCTTCACCTCCCAACACTGATGTGGACCAAGGCGTGGTCCTTCGCAAGCAACTCAACCGGGCAAAGATCATCTTTTCAATGTCGTCCAGAGCGTTGCAAGTCCAAGCTCACCCGTCCATGAAGAGGCCCTTTGTGGTTATCAATGTCATCCTCCGCCGTTATGAGGAGATTGATGAGCTGGTCGCTGCGACGACCTCATCAAGGTGTCCAACACCTACGTCTTCACGGCCAACAACATCACCCGCTATAGGGATGATATGGCCAAAGGACAACCAACGCGGTGAGGCCGCTGCCGCTGCCGCTACGCTTGTGCCGCTGCTGCCGCACCCGCCGTCTTGCGCTCTTGCCCCTCTACCCAAGCCGCAAGGGTAAGAGGAAGGTCACCTATACGCCGCCGGGTTACCGGAGGAGGAGGAGCCTACACCCATTGGGGCGCACCGCCGAACACTTTGACCTCGGCAGCTAGACCACGATCCCTATGAGCCCGCCGAGCCTCCTACCAAAAGCCCAAACACTCTCCTCTCTCACTCCTAAACTCAAACAATCCAGAAGCACCTCGCAAGCGCGGTGTTGAGAAGGACACATCATCCTTCCAACCACTGACCTCTCCAAACCCTCTCAACCTACCTCCCATTCCTCCAAACCCAAAACCAAACAAACCCTCCTACCCACGGACGAATCATTTGCCTTCCTAAGGTCTCCTACTTCTTCCTCCACACCTGTCCTCCCCACCACCTTTCTCCATCCTGTTCCTCCACCAACCAGCTCCCACCACAACATCTCAATCACCAACTTCGCCTCTTCCACTCCTACTAAGTCCAAGCATGGCAAACGTTTTAAAAGAGTGCAAAGAAGAAGGTACATTTTGTGAACCGCCATGAAACCTCTTCTCCTCCACCTTCTCCACCTTCACCACCTCCGCCTACTACCACTACCACCTCACCCTTCCTCACCTCCTCCCTCTGCTCCCATCCAAACAACCACCACACAACAGCCATCTATCTCACTGCCACCTCTTCTCAACCACCATCCTCCAAACGACCTATCTCTCCCTCTTCGATCCGCCTCCCAAACGCCTCAAAACCAACCCCTATGCCAACCTACACCCCGAGGTTCGGGCTCGCTGTCCTTCGAGACAGCAGCCTAAACCCAACCCCGCCGACTCGACCCCTTCTTGGCCACCCTTGACTACCCCAAGAGATTTCCCCGCCTATGCTCAGTGAAATCATCTTTCAATGGGGTGCCTACTATGACCCTCTTCCTCCCGCCCGGTCCCAACTCTTTTTCTCCCACAACTCGCGGTTCAAGATCTTATGATCTTCAACCAATGGGTTGCAATCCATAAAGACCTAGGCCTTCCCCTTCCTACCAAATCGGACATCTCCCATTCCTCTCTCTCGCCTAAACCCCCGCATTCACCATTATCCGCCATCCTTCCATCCTTCACCCCGTGGTCTACGGCTTCATTGATGTAGTCACCACTTTCCTTGGCTTCAACCCTCTCATCCCTCTTCTCTTCCTTTCTCCTAGCCTTTCCCTTTCTTTTCACCTCCTCCCTTCTTCATTCACCCCCTTTCCTATGTCATCTACATAGAGAGGCTCTTCCCTGTTCCTCGCATCCTTCCTAGCCTTCCTTCACCCTCTATTGCTATTTCCTCCACCAGCTATTCTACCTCTTCCTCCAGTCACTCCCTCTCCTCCCCCAGCCATCCTCCACCCTCACCTACCCAAGCCACCAGCCATCCTTCCCCCTCAAGAACCATCGCCGAGTCATCCCGACTCGTCGATACCTATCCCGCCGAGGCCGACATAAATTTTGAAGGATTTTGAGGTCATCTCTGTTGACGACCAAGGCCTGCACCAACTCTCTGCAGATCGGTCTCACATCACCCATGTGCAGTGCCGACCGCATGACCCAAGTGATGGAGATTTCCAAGGGTGCAAAGGCCGCGATGCCCGCCAGCCATCTCGGCCAAAGCCGCTTGCCGGCCAAATCTCGGCCTCTTCATCCAAGACGTCGCCATCTTCGAAACCAACCGGGACAACATAGCCACTAAGCTGATGCAGTCGTCGACATGGTTGAAGCCGGCTACAAGCTTGTGCTTCACTCTCAACGCCAGCCAATCGCTCGTTCACTCCTCCGTGCGAGCAACGCGTAATCTCACGGCCAAGCACTTGGCTTACTACCGCAAGGAGCGCGAACTACCGAGCACCGCTCGGCTTTATTGATGCCTCGCTTGCGTCCATGAAGGAGGAGATGGCCGACTCAACAATGATCGCAGACCAAGCTCATTGAGCATAATGCTCGCTCAGCGTAAGAACAAAGAGCTCTCCTCCGAATTGGCCGATACTAAAGAAGAGCTAGCAAGAAGAAACGAAGAAATTGCAAGACTTAAGGCTTGTTGACTCTAAATGGGCATCAAGAGGCTATGGGCAATCTTCATCGAGCAAAGGCAAAGGTCGTGCATCATCTCGGTCATCTTCTCGAACCACCGATAATATTTTGTATAATCTTTTTACTAAACTTTGTAATTAAACAACTTGTTTAATTAACAATGTCTATGTTTTAAAACTTTCATGTTTATTATGAACTGCTTATTATGTGATTGCATGAAATTTAAACCACTGGTTTAAAGACATGTCCTATATTGCCTATTCTGCCTATCTGCATGTCTTTAAACTTAGTCTCATTACAAGTGTCTGATGCTAAATTTCCTGTTTGTAAACACTTTGTAATTCTTGAATACAATGACCTTTATGTAAGTTCATCTAGGGCATGCTTATTTAATATATCAATCTTACAAGCATGTTATTACTAGACTTGAACATGGTCAGCTGATATTGTATTCGTAGGGTCATGGACTCAAGCAAATAGGAGGAGATTGTTGCATCTTAGCCTAGATTTGCTTGAATCCATAACCTAAGTCTAAGTCAAGGTGACTAATGGGCCTGCGTGTCTGTTAGAGTGGCAACTTGAACTTAGGCATAGCTTGAATAGTTTAGGATTGCTTATTGTATATTGCCTTGAAGAAGATAGCCTATAGGACATCGGACGTCCTCTGCACAATAGGCAATTTATGCATCAGCAGTCTTCCTTTCGGATATCGGACAAGCTCATATCAGCCAAGCCTCATCAGCAATGTTGAAGAACCTTAAGAACGTCGATAAGAGAACCGCCGAAGACATGTCTGATTTGAGGCTTTCATTGACTTCGATGCAACGTTAACCCGCAAATCACATTCAATGAAGGTTTCCATTCTTGGCATACACTCGAAAAGGACATTCCTCCCGCAAGCATGCACCGCCTATTTTTAGCAAAGTGTCGGAGACAGATCGCGAGCTGCAGACGCCCTATCGAGTCAACAACCGATAGAGCATTAATTGCTCTTAAATTCAAATTAGTAGATCACCAACGGCTCCAAGCTTCCTCCTGGATATAAAAGGAGACTCCATTGCTGCATTCAAAAAAAAAAACAACTCCAACTTCTGAATCTCCATAATCTTCAAGTGCATTAAAGCTTAAACGTCCTATCTGTATTTCTTTGAAGAGCTTCACTCTCAGACTATCAGTCCATTAAAGCTCTTCATTGATTGCAACACCTAGCTTTTCATAGCTCAAGAGAATTGTATCTTATTGATATCAATTCTCCCACACAAACACTTGGTCAACTAAATTTTTGTACACAATCCATTAGAGATTTAGTTTGTAAAATATCTAGTGGAAAAACTTAGTACACGATTTTCAAATCCAAAGTTGACCACTTTGGTTGTGGACGTAGCACTTATTTATAAGTGTGAACCATATTAAATATTCTGTCTATTTGTGTGTGATTGTGATTTGATTGTGTTGCTTTAAATTTCCAGATTTCCAATCGTTAAGAACCGCCGATCTTGTCTGTCAAGATCACCATTCTCAACTTGTCCCGTGCTTCACAAGTCTTCCGCCCGCAAAATTTATAAAACCCTAGTGAAGTAAGATTTTTGAATCAATTTCAAAAATTGGACATAGGCTATTCAACCCCCCCTTCTAGCCTATATAGAGCAACCTTGGACCTAACAGTGAGATTGCGGTTTGCTAGTATGTTGTATTTCGGTTTAGTAGCTCTTGAAGCTTGAGGTTGTTTAGTAGTATTTCTTTTGGTGAGGACGTTGGTTATGTAAAGTTATGTAAACTTTACTTGGGTAGTATTTGTTTGTATTGTAATCTTTATATTCTTTTGGTAGCCGACATGTATATCGCGCTTTTGTTCAGTAGTTTTATTTTAGTTGTTTCCCGAGCATGTTATAGTTCATGGTTATGTTGTTGTTGTTCCGGCATGTTGTGGCCGATGTTGTTGTAGTTGTTTTCTTTCCCGAGTTGTAAACTCGTGGTTGTTATTAGATGGGTTCCGGTTCCGGCAGTAGTATCGTCGATGATTTGTTTTTATTTTATCAGGTTAATCCGTTGGATTTTGTTTGTAAGTATACGGGTGGTTACGCCACGTGCTTTTCATTTTTGTTAGTATTGGTTCGTTTGGCGACTCGACCTTGGGGTTTCGTGTTGGAATCCGGGTCGGGGCGTCACACCCATTATCTTTATCTCCATTTAATTTAATATCTTTATATGAAAATAGAGAAACACATGAAAAATTTGTAAAAAAATAATTTGACGTCCAAATGAAGCAAACCAATTTTCTATTTATAGAGAAAAATGTATACTTTAATACAAAAAAATTTTAAAAAAAACATTCTTTTGTGGTTAAAAAATAGCTAAAAACGGGAAATAATCAAATTTGAAAAAGAAGAAGAGATGAAAATAGAGAAAAACTTTTAAAATTTATAGAAAATTCATTTGATATCCAAATAAAACAAACAAAGTCTCTAGTTATAAAGGAAAATGTATACTTTAATACAAAAAAAAAAAATTTGAATAAAAAATAACCAAAAAACTGGAGAGGTGGAAAATGTTTGGGAGAATTATTAGAGCGCAACACGTGGCCTGCCGAACGCATGCATAGATGTGTCGGCACCTTTTTTTTTTTTTTTTAAATTCCTTCCTCAAAACGACGTTTAACCGGTTGATACTCAGTTGCTACGGAAGCATTATATGCTCCCCAAACCCAAACTCAAACCAAAACCAATTTTAAGCTCCTGCTACTCCTAAGCTAGCGGATGCTACTTAATTGGAAGACATGATACAACCATTGTGAACAATCTAATCACTGTGATCTGTTATTTCATCCGTATACTTATACAACCATTTTTCCTTCTTCAAAATTGATTTTTGGAGCTTTAGCAAAGAGAAACGATGAGGGGACAGTGAGAGTGAGAGTTTGAGTGAGGGGAATAAATGGTAATGCAGTCGGAGATCTGAAGAAGAAGAAGAAGAAGATGGTTTCTTGCGCTATTTTCTCCAACAAATTCTTCAAAGGTAATTCGTTTCCCAATCTTTCGCCTTTCTTTCATTCTTCTTCTGCAAATTCCAACCCTCCTCCTCCTAGTAGTACTAGTTACAATGAACTAGGTCGTGCCCTAGATTTGTTCCATCAGATGACTCGGAATCGTCCTCTGCCCCCCATCCGACCATTCAACAAAATATTATCTTCAATTGCAAAGATGAATTATTATTCCACTCCCATTTCTCTAATTCGTCAATTCCGCCTCTTGGGAGTCAATCCTGACATTTACACATTTAGCATCGCAATAAACTGTTTTTGACACCTGGGGAGGGTGGACTTCGCTTTCTGTGTGTTGAGTAAAATCATGAAACTAGGTTTTGAACAAAATTGTGTAACCTTCAGTACTCTCATCAGGGGGCTTTGTTCTGTTGGTAACCTCCCTCGAGCAGTTAAGTTAATTCATGAACTTTTGGGGAGAGGTTTTCAGCTGGACATAATTACGTATGGAACTGTTATTAATGGGTTGTGCAAATCGGGTAACACTGATGCTGCCATTGCTTTGCTTCTTAAGATGGATATGGAAGAATATGATGATACTTCTAAACCTGGCATCGTGCTATACAATACAATAATTGACAGCCTTTGCAAGGACGGGCAAGCTACCGACGCTCTAGAGCTCTTTTCCGAAATAATTGTAAAGGGAATCCCACCTAATGTTATTACCTACAGTTGCTTGATTCAAGGTTTATGTAATTGCGGTCAGTGGGCAGAAGTTAAGAGGTTGTTGCATGTAATGGGAATCCGTAACATTTCCCCTGATGCACAAATGTTTAGCATTTTAATTGATGCACAATGTAAAGAAGGGTTGGTTGCAGAAGCACAAGATGTGCTTGAGCTGATGATCCAAAGAGGTGAGGTGCCCACTACTGTCACCTACAATTCACTTATGGATGGATACTGTCTGATTGGCAAAGTTAGCGACACTGCAGAGCTCCTTGATGTGATGATTAGCCGGGGTGTTGAGCCTAATGTTATCAGTTATACCATCCTAATCAACGGGTATTGTAAGAATAAGATGATTGATGAAGCAATGAGTCTCTTTGGAGAAATGGTTCATAGAGGATTGGTTCCAGATGTTGTTACGTACACCACAATTATTGGTGGATTGTGCCGAATCGGTAGGCTTGGGGACGCTCGTATGCTTCTTGATGAAATGCAAACTTGTGGGCAAAATCCAAATATCATCACTTACAGTACTCTTTTGGATTCCCTTTGTAAAAACAAAAGACTTAACGAGGCACTAGCACTGTTGAAAACTATGGAAAGGAATGGCCTAGTA
Source organism: Platycodon grandiflorus (assembly GCA_016624345.1). NCBI lineage: Eukaryota > Viridiplantae > Streptophyta > Magnoliopsida > Asterales > Campanulaceae > Platycodon > Platycodon grandiflorus. Next base: position 7,786,554 of record CM028368.1, read on the forward strand.
CCTGATATCTTTACTTGCAATATCTTCATTGACGCGATGTGGAAAGCTGGGAAGCCTGATGCTTCAAAGAAACTCTTTCGTAATCTCTCTACTAGAGGCTTAAAACCTAGTGTTTGTACCTATAATGTGATGATGAATGGATATTGTAACGCAGGTAAACTTACCGAAGCAAATGAGCTGCTCCTTAAAATGAAGGAAACTGGATGCATGCTCAATGAATGTACTTATAATACCATTATTAAGGGATTTATCCGAATTGGTGAGATAGCGAAGGCAATTCAACTTCATGAAAAGATGAGAGGTGATGGTTTCTCAGCTGATGCAAGCACAGCAGAATTGTTCATCGATTTGTTAGCAAATGACCAATTAGGCAATCCATCCAAGGAATTGCTTCAACGGTATTTTGGCACTAGTCAATGATTTGGTTATATCTAGTCGATGATTTAGGGGCTATATCATGATTTGCGTTGGGAAAGAATGCTTGAAAGTTTGCTCGACATAGTGTAGAACAAAATGTGGGATATTTACCGGATCTGAGCGGAGTCTCTCTGGTAATCTACTTAACTTGCCCTAGTTGTTGATATATCTATCAGTCATTTTATTTTCCCTGGAGATGCAATACAGGACACTCCTTGAAACTTCAATTTTTTGATCTATTTGTATGATATAATTAATTGCGTTAAGTCGTTTACAATGTAAAATCACAAGTATTAACATGTGATGGTCGATAAGTGCAATTTAAATTATCATTTCAATTTCCTTATTTAGAATCTTGACCTCAACTTAAGCGAATTTACATTATTCATGAAGATAAATCAACAATTATGGGATAACAATTTTGAGATGACCATACAAATACTCATCCAGTTTGTCCAGTATGCAGCATTTGTTTCTAAACTTTGTTGCAGGGGTTTTAAGGTGTGCAAGCTTTCTGTCAAAGTTTGGGTGTCTCTCCTCAATGAGTATCAGAGTTGTTCAAATAAGGGCAACATATTTTGTGAGTGATTTTGTGAAAATTTGATGATGCTATGGTCATATTGCACCAGAATGTTTCTGTAGCCCATGACAGAGGCAATCCCATGAAATTGAAAAGTGAGGATGCCTGTTTCACACAGGCTCACTTGATGAACTGCCAAACTGGACGAAGGTGATTCAGAGGAAGGAAAGGACCATTCTGACGTAGGATAACAAGTGAGTATACTTCAGTATTCCCAAATCGAAAGTTGAGGACTCAAACACATCTGTTCTTGATCCATTATTTGTGCGTAGCTCGAATGCAGCATCTTCCTGTGGAGGAAGAGGAAGTTGAGTATAAGATTTTCTAAAAGGCCAAAGGAGAGTAGATTTTGGAGAAGAGGGTGGGGATGATATTTGATTATGACTGTCGACAGCATAGCTCGTCCGATGAATATTTGACAAAAATATCAATCCATTCCTTCTTCTTCTCCTTATCCTCCATATTTCTTTATCAGCTCCTTGGTTGCAGCAACCCAGTTTTTCTTTTTGTGAGATATGTTAGACCTTGTAAATTTTGGAGACTCTTTATGGCAGTTATTTCCGGTGATAGCAACAGAGGTGGTTCGATCTTGTTGACAATTTTTGGTTCAACCCATATGCTTAGTTCATTTCTTTCCCAATCTCCGTTTTTTTGCTTTGGTGTTGATTACTGAAAATTGTCTCATTGATGTGGCAGCAGTGAGAACATGAGGATGAGATGCCAATTAGGAAACTTGTGAAGCAGACTCCAACCTCAGATGAGAGGATATTGAGGATAGCGGTTGTTAATACCACCAAACAGAGAATGATGAGGGAGAGGAATTTGTTGTGTGCTGAGGTACCGTAAAGAATCATGCAAGGAGTACAGTAAGAGCTTTTAATTTTAGGTGCAGTCGTCCCAAACAAGGGTTGATATCATCAACACCTCTTCATTGTTGGCTATAAATCGAATATCAATAATACCAAAAATAAAATGCTTTGGTAAATGCAGTAGCTGATACCCTAGCAACCTTACTATGAACAGTCAGTCTTTCATCAAATATTTTGGTAGTTAAAGTCAAAATTTGTTTGTTTGTTCGTTTTTGTTGGAGGAATTTACGATTCTGAATGAAAGATTTTTCTGTCAATGCTGGTATAGTTGTCTGTCACCCATACCATAGCGCATGGTTTAGAGTCAAGGTTACACTTGTAGTACGAGATCTGTTTTCAACTAGTATGTATAGTTTTGGGAGGTCAGGTTTTGTTTCCCTATTTGTTTCGGTGTTCACGTACGCAATAATTAACACTAAGATGAACCTTTTTTTTTTTTTTTGCTGATCAAAAAGAAAATATATGAACAGTGAGAATGTGGTGAAAGAAAATGCCGATCAATTTTGCTTCATATATACTACACCTACAACATAATAAAAAATTTAAAAAAAAATGCTAGAGGATTCCTACGCCAAAGGAAGCAATTAGGATTGTTATTACTTTAAACATGGTTTGCGTAATTAATTACTTCATCAAATCACACTACCCAAGTCGCAGTCGCAGTGCCATCATCTTCTCAAATAGCCAATATAGAACTCTGTTATACTGCTTTTAAACAATGTGCTCATTTAAAATCCTCAACTTGTCTTCCTGCAATAAGGCTCATTTCCATTTCCATTCCATTTTTAAGGTTGTCAACTTCCTAAACTATTTATCACTGTACTGTGCGTGCGGTTACCATTTTAAGTTACTTATAGTTAATATGACATATAATAATTTCTTAACCACAAACTCAAAAGGTATTAAATACCTTATGTTAAAGATAATAATCGGCAATTAGGACCACAAGCGCGTACATTAGTGTTTAACCATTGGTTTTGGGTTTTAGTCTTTGGAAAGTGGAGTTGCGCTAAAACTTGGTAAAGAGGCTTTACCGCCTTGTGGTCCTACTTGACTCGGGATTAGTTTTGGGTGTTCGGGTTTGGGAAGAAAAAAAAAACCTCTTTAATTAAGACAAACTACAAGGAAAGTGTAAATTGTTGGCTGGGACGGAGGAGTACAATAAAATGATAATGTTGAATATGTATTTGTCTATAACTCCCAGTTTCTTATTTTACTCTAACAAAATTCTTTGGGCTTGAAATGAGAAACATTTCAACCCATCTTAGAAATGAAATGATTATCAAATGCATTTCATTTCTTAAATTCAGGCAAAAATGAGAAACATAAATAAAAATATTAGAAACAAAATGGTTATCAAACAATTATACGCTACCATTTCACATATTTGCAATTGAAGTTAGCTGCGACTTACAAATGGGAAGATAAAAAATATGAAAATTTTATTTTATAATCATCGTACTATTTGAAAAATATTGATTTGATCATTATAATTTTTAGATTTTCAAATTTTGACCATCATCCTTATAATCGCTTAAATTTAAACTTAAATTGTTAACTTTCATAATTTCACGTTGGCTCTATAAACATGCTGATGTTGAGTTTTGTGATCCATAATTTTTGTTAAAAATGTAACGATGACTTTGTAAACATGTTGATGTAGACTTTCTGGGACCAATAAGGAATCTACAAAGTCCACATGAGCATGTTTATAAAGACACTGTTACAATATATAACGAAAGCTATATTACAATTTAAGTTAAATTTTAAGTGCAATATAAGTAGGATAGTAACCTCAGCAGCAAATACGAAAGTTGGATGTGCAAATTAATATTTTTCAATAAATATGATGACTAAAAAGTGTTTTTTTCTAAAAGATGCGGTGCATATATATAATATTCGTGATATTCCATTTAATCTTTCTTCTCTTGGTCTGAGAGTGACATTCCAAGATAAAATTATTAATGAGTTTGACATCCAGAGTAGCTTATGCGTTCATTTTATACAAAAATAAATAAAAATAGTAATAATAAGAAAGAAATAGTAGTGCATGTAATTAGAATTAATGAAGAAATATATTGAATTGAATTAACATGATAAACAATTTTATACACCAAAACTTTAAAAATGAAAATGAACCATATGCATGTATGTTATGTTACCCAATGAAACTTGTAGAGTGAGTGGGTGTAAGAATTTTGCAACTAACCAAAGCTTTAGCCAGCCAAGAGTAAATGTACGTTTTTAACATATATATTTGATGGGATTGGTCTAAAAGGCCGTGACACGTCACCTCCATGTCGCCGGTGGGGACCCCGGTTCGAATTGACCTTGCGGTCCTTAAACTCGGAATCGTCGAGCGAGCACGCGAGGATCATGAATAAAAGAGCGAAGTCAAGGTCCTCCTCGGAACCCCATCCTCGTCCAGGCATTATAATCAGCAGCCGATCTGGGTCATCATTGTCCTCGCTGGACTGGAGGTCCACCTTGCCAGCGATCAAGTCATCCTCGGCAGCTGTCCACATCATCATCTAATACCTCCTTAAATGCCAACAAGAGGACTGAAGGAAGCAAGACATTCCTATTGGGCAAAGATATTCATCACTGTAGATATCACGGCTACACTCACTGTAGATATCGCGACTGTATTAAATGAGGCCTCATCCCTTATCAAAGGAAGCTTCCATTGTCTTAAATTGGATGGATAGAAGATGCAGGCTCATTAATGAACAGTCCCTTTCCGGAGTAACAGGTGGCAAAACATATCTTCTTCCACACTTCATATTCAACTATAAATAGCAAGGTATCTCCTTCATTAAAAGTTTTAAGTGACATTTACCACAACCACACACTAAGACCTATATTCACATTTATTTCCTTGCTGCCCAGAACTTATAACACCTATTTATTAGGAGGTCAGTTGAGACCAATTATCACCTGAGCATTTATTCTAAACACTGATTCTAACACCGGAGGGTCAAAGTCGGGAACACCCCCGACACACCTAACGGTGGTTTTCTTGTCAAGAACAGTTGGAGGCACAGCTCGTCAACAACAGCCAGATCCCCGGCAACTGAAGCCTTTTGAGAGCCGAGGCATCCTGACCGAAGACTAGCTGCTTACGTGGACCTGACGTGATCATTAAACAACCTTTTGGCGTGATCAATAGTAATGGTGAGAAAGACGAGCAAGAAATGGCGCATGTGTGTAGATTTTACCGACCTCAATAAGGCCTGTCCAAAAGACTGGTATCCCCTTCCAAGAATCGACCAGCTCGTCGACGCCATCGCCGGTCACGAGATTTTGAGTTTCACTGATGCATACTCTGGGTATCAACAAATTCGGATGTGGCTTGCCGATCAGAGGTTGACTGCCTTTCGGGCGGCAGGGGCACTCTACTGCTACATTATGATGCCCTTCGGGCTAAAAAATGCCGGTGCAACCTACCAGAGAATGGTCAACAGGGTGTTTGGCGACCAACTCGGAAGAAATGTGGAGGCTTACATTGACGACATGGTCATTAAGACAAAGGGGGCCAGCCATATTTTAGACTTAAACGAGACCTTCACCAACCTGAGGAGGAATAAAATGAAGCTCAACCCCGCTAAGTGTGTGCTTTTGGGGTAAAGGCAGGGAAAATTTTGGGCTATATGGTAAATGAAAGAGGAATTGAAGCAAACCCCGAAAAGATTAAAGCACTAGTCGACATGCAGGCTCCTAGATCGGTCCGAGGAATTCAGCAACTAAATGGGCGTATTACGGCTTTAAGCCGCTTCATTGCTAAAGCAGCAGAGAAAAGCTTTCCGTTCTTCAAAATACTCAAAGGATCCAAAAAATTCTCTTGGAACGAGGAGTGCGACATAGCATTTGCAGAATTGAAGGAATGTCTCGGGAGCTCACCGATACTATCCAGCCCGGTACCAGCTGAAACCCTCTACCTTTACCTCGCAGCCTCAGAATCGGCGGTGGCGGCCGTTTTGCTAAGGCAGGACGAGGAGATCCAGAGACCAGTATATTACGTTTCCCATGCCTTGACCGATGTAGAAACGAGATACTTGAACATCGAGAAAGTGGTCTTGGCCTTGGTGGTGGCAGCTCGAAGATTGAGATATTACTTTCAGGCCCATGCCCTAATAGTATACACGGACCTACCCCTGAGGAAAATCCTTCATAAACCCGATGTTGCGGGGAGAATGATGAAATGGGCGGTTGAATTGTCGACATATGATATCAAATACGAGCAACGAAAGGCGATCAAAGCTCAGATTTTGGCCAACTTCATCGCAGAGACGTCATTCGAAAATAATGAGAAATCAGTCGAACTGCAAAAAGCAAGCACTTCGGACAAATCTCCCAGCTCGTCGAAGAATGATAAAGGGGAGACTAAACTTCTAAAAAATCCAGCGAACTGTTGGACAATGCATGTAGACGGATCAGCTAGCCAGAGAGGCAGTGGAGCGGGGTTGTCTCTAATCTCACCGAAGGTAACAAGATCGAGAACTTACAAAACAATTTCTTTCTTAAAACAAGGTTTATGGATGGATGGATGGGTTGCCCAAAATGATGCCGCATGCCATGGATGGAAGAGTATGAGCATTTGCAAAGAAAGACACACAATGAGCTAATTTTAAAGAAATTAAGCTCTTTTCACATATGATTTGGAAGGGGGGGGGGGGATCCTACCGGATTACTACACTACCTATTATATTTTTTGTAACTTACAAAACAATTTCTTTCTTAAAACAAGGTTTATGTAAGAGAGTTTGGATGACGTACGACCGGGAATGGAACAAGTTATGAAGTTGCATCACAGACGAACGACATCTCTCTATCTCTATGCAATTGTAGAAACCTTTTAATCCAAAGTGCATGGTGTGTGTGTGTGTGTGCTTGAGCTAATGATAAAAAGAGGCGACGAGGCCGCGCGCACAACTCAACAACTACACAGACTTAAGGATTAATAATATAGTATGGAAAAGTTGATGATCGATGTTGCGAAAATTAGCCAAGGTGTTGAACCTCATACTTTCACTTATAGGATCTTAGAGCATCGTAATGGGAGGTTTTTTCCCACTTTTTCTTCTCCCAAAAGCCTCTACTGGTTTTTATCCACTGTGAAAATTATTTATCACCTCTATAGGGTGTAGCGGATTTTTAAGTCAGATAATGGGGCCCACAATGAAGAAAAAATTGCCCCTTTTCCTGTGTTATTGCTGCTAGCCCAACCATCTGTTTTTTGCTTTCAATTTTTTAGCCGTTCCATAATGGTTAATATTTTTTTTTTCAACTATAAATACAACAATTTTTTTCATTTTATTCAGTCTTCTTCTCTTCCAAACTACAAAAAATGGATGAAAATAATCTGAATCTCTCAAGAAATTTCTTTATGATCACACCAAAAAGTATTCTGGTGATCTGGTCAAGTCCACGTATGCAGCTAGTATATCGGTAGGATGCCCCCGCTCTCAATAGACATAAGTGTTAATGGAACTTGTCCTCCGGTAGATACCTGAGAAGAAAAGAAAGCACCGTTAGGGAGCTGGACGTGATCCAGCTAAAGCCCTCCAGTGATAGAATCAGTATTTAGGTAAAAAATTATGGTCTCCAGTGAGGATTCAGGCTGTGCTCTAGGAGTAAATGCTCTTAATGCTTTGGAGACTTGGTAGCTGTATGTGTTTAAATGAACTTAGGTCATAAATGAAGGCAATCACCTTGTATTTATACCGGAAGAATGTTGGTTTGAGACAGGTGGGTCTGTCAGATGTCAAACTGGGACAGGTAGTCACATATCCATTTATGGCAGCCGCTATTTACATTAATGAGCGTTTAAGGGAAAGTGACCAGCATTGATGTAGAAGATAAACCTCCTCTGAGAGCTATGCAAATATTCTAGAAGTAGCTTTACTTAGAAAGCAAGTTACTTGTTGTCCAATGAGAAGCTTGTTAGTGGTCCTAGGATGACGTAGTAGCAGGTGGGCCTTAAATGCGATAGCTTTCTTTGACTATCAAAACTCTCCGGGTGGACACCTCGGATCTTAGCACTACGGCCGGTCTAGACTTCTGCTCTCGTGCCTTGTGTGGATGGCAAACCTGTCTCTACCGAGTTACGCATGCGGGAGACCGGGATAGGATGAAGGATAGATGTCCTCGGGGTCCTAGGCGAAATCCCGGGTCGAGGTGAGTCCTCCGTGTCCTAGATCAACATAACCACGTGTTTTACTCGTTGTCACGTGGAGGCAAGATATTTTGGTATCTTCACTTTATTTCTCAAAATATTGATAAAAATGCATTAATATAAAAATGTAAATAAGAAAAATATATTTACAACACATTATATATAAAATAGATATATGTATATAATATTATATATATATATATGAAAAGAAAATTAATATAGATAAAGTGGGATCCATAAAAAGTTCATAGAGGTTTTTATAGTGAATAGATATTTGAAATTTTGAATTTTGAGATGAAAATGACGTGGCATTTGTGAAAAAAAATAAAAATCAAAGAATAAGCTCCACGATTGTGGGTGCTCTTAGGCCGGGGTATTACAAGATACATGATTAGTTCCTAATGAACCATTTTTCCTCCTTCAAGATTCATTTTTGGAGCTGTTGCAAAGAGAAAGGAAGAGGAGAGAGAGAGAGAGAGTGAGAATGAGACTGAAAATGAGGGGAATAAATGGTAATGCAGTAGGAGATCTGAAGAAGAAGAAGATGGTTTCTTACGCTTTTTTCTCCAACAAATTCTTCAAAGGTAATTTGTTTCCCAATCTTGCGGCTTTCTTTCATTCTTCTTCTGCAAATTCCAACCCCCTCCTCCTCCTACTAGTAGTACTAGTTACAATGAACTAGGTCGTGCCCTAGATTTGTTCCATCAGATGACTCGGAATCGTCCTCTGCCCCCATCCGACCATTCAACAAAATCTTATCTTCAATTACAAAGATGAAGCATTATTCCACTCCCATTTCTCTATTTCGTCAATTCCGCCTCTTGGGATTCAATCCTTTGGTCAATCCTGACATTTACACATTTAACATCGCAATAAACTGTTTTTGCCGCCTGGGGAGGGTGGATTTCGCTTTCTCCGTGTTGGGTAAAATCATGAAACTAGGTTTTGAACCAGATTGTGCAACCTTCACTACTCTCATCAGGGGACTTTGTTCTGTTGGTAACCTACCTCGAGCAGTTAAGTTAATTCATGAACTTTTGGAGAGAGGTTTTCAGCCGGACATAATTACGCATGGAACTGTTATTAATGGGTTGTGCAAATCGGGTAACACTGATGCTGCCATTGCTTTGCTTCGTAAGATGGAGATGGAAGAATATGATGAGACTTCTAAACCTGGCATCGTGCTATACAACACAATAATTGACAGCCTTTGCAAGGATGGACGAGCTACCGACGCTCTAGAGCTCTTTTACGAAATGATTGTAAAGGGAATCCCACCTGATGTTATTACCTACAGTTGCTTGATTCAAGGTTTATGTAATTGCGGTCGGTGGGCAGAAGTTAAGATGTTGTTGCATGAAATGGGAATCCATAACACCTCTCCCGATGTACACACATTTAACATTTTAATTGATGCACAATGTAAAGAAGGGTTGGTTGCAGAAGCGCACGATGTGCTTGAGCTGATGATCCAAAGAGGTGAGGTGCCTAATACTTTCACCTACAATTCACTTATGGATGGATACTGTCTGATTGGCAAAGTTAGCGATGCTGCAAAAGTTCTTGATGTGATGATTAGCCGGGATGCTGAACCTAATGTTATCAGTTATAACATCTTAATCAATGGGTACTGTAAGAAAAGATGATAGATGAAGCAATGAGTCTCTTTGGAGATATGGCTGATAGAGGAGTGGTTCCTGATGTTGTTACGCACACCACTATTATTGGTGGATTGTGCCGAATCGGTAGGCTTGGAGATGCTCTTATGCTTCTTGATGAAATGCAAACCCGTGGTCAAAATCCAAATATCATCACTTACAATACTCTTTTGGATTTCCTGTGTCAAACCAAAAGACTTAATGAGGCACTGGCCGTGTTGAAAACTGTGGAAAGTAGTGGCCTGGTTCCTGATATCTATACTTGCAATATCCTCATTGACGCAATGTGGAAAGCTGGGAAGCCCGATGTTGCAAAGAAGCTCTTTCATAATCTATCTGCTAGAGGCTTAAAACCCAGTGTTTGTACCTATAATGTGATGATGAATGGATATTGTAAGGCAGGTAAACTTACTGAAGCAAATGAGTTGATCCTCGAAATGAAGGAAACCGGGTGTGTGCCTGATGAATGCACTTATAATACCATTATTAAGGGATTTATCCGAATTGGGGAGATATCAAAGGCAATTCAACTTCATGAAATAATGAGAGCTGAGGGTTTCTCGACTGATGCAAGCACAGCAGAATTGTTCATCAATTTGTTAGCAAATGACCAATGAGACAATCCATCCAAGGAATTGCTTCACCAGTATTTTGGCACTAGTCAATCATTTGGTTCTATCTAGTCGATGATTTGGGGCTATATCATGATTTGCGTTGGTGAAGGAATGCCTGAAAGTTTGCTCGACATACTGTGGCACAAAATGTGGGATATTTACCGGATCTGAGCAGTCTTTCTGGTAATCTACTTAACTTGCCCTTAGTGGTTGTTATATCTATCGATCATTTTCTTTTCCTTGGATATGCAATACAGGAGACTCCTTGAAACTTCAATTCTTTAATATGAACTCTTGACTTCATGAGATTCTGTGTCTTTTGTTGGTCTACTTGTATGATTTTATATATATATATATATATATATGGGAAAATATTTAATGGTTACTTTTTTATTTAACCATCAATAGTTACTCTCATTATCAACCATTTGATCAAAAATTAAAGGTTGAGATTTAATGCATTAAATGTCTCATCTACTTACATTAATTGCATTTTCCAACTAACCATTAAATCTCAACCTTTAATTTTTGATCCAATGGTTGATAATGAGAGTAACCATTCATGGTTAAATAAAAAAGTAATCATTAAATACTTCCCCATATATATATATATATATATATATATATATATATATATATATATATATATATATATATATATGGGGGAGTATTCAATGGTTACTTCAAAAATATAACCATCAATGGTTACTATTATAACAACCATTGGATTGAAAATCAATGGCTAAGATTTAATGGTTAGTTGAAAAATGTAATTAATGCAAGTAGGTGAGTCAATTAATGCAAATAGATGAGTCATTTAATACAATTAATCTTAGCCATTGATTTTCAATTCAATGGTTGTTATAATAGTAACCATTGAATACTCCCCATATATATATATATATATATATATATATATATGTATATATATATATATGTATATATATATATATGTATGTATGTATAAAAGCGTCAAAACATGTGACTGTACACACGGTGTATACAAGGTGTACTTGTATGATATATTTATTTGAGACGAGACCTGTGATGGTCTGTAAGTGCACTTTTGATTTTCATTTCAATTTATTTATTTAGTATCTTTACCTCAACTTATGTATTCTTCATAGCGCACAGTGAAGATTTTACGAAATTAGCTGTTGAAATTAAGTGGAAAGGGTCAAAGAAAAGCTTTTAAGGAAAGATGGTGATGGGGTTGTTGTGTGGAATGAGGATTCACCAGTGTGCAATTTTTCTGCTTTTAAGGAGGGACTATTTAATCCTTGGGAGGTTGCATTTACTGTTTTCAATGTAAGTTCTCAATTGGGTTTGGTTTTGAATTTTGATTTTCTCGCAATTGGGTTCTTTGATTGATAGATAATGAAGTTTGTTGCAAAGTTTCTTGGTTTTTGCTGTTGTGGTTTCCTGTTTCGTTGCCGAGAAAATGTTAGATTTACAACCTGATATGATCTTCTGGTTGATTTTGGTTCAAGTCTTTCATGAATTCTGAAGGTCTGATCAAGGCCCAACGTGATATACCAGCTTTATGTTTTCCGAAAAATATTGATTTTTCTCACCAGCTAAACAAGGGGTCAAGGGTTTGACTTTTGTTTCATTTTCATGTTTTGATAAATATTTATTTGATAGTGACTTTATTGACTTCAGTATGTTCTTCGTTTTCTTTCAACCATACTTTTTATTTTTCCTTTACGGCCTCAAATTCCATAAAATTTCTTAATCAGGCATAAGCTAGTAGTAGTAGTTTTCTATTGTATTGTTCCTTCAACCAGAGGCTGTAACTGGGTAATTAGTTATTTCTACCAAATAAAATTTTTCAAAATATTTGTTAGCTGAACGCTTAGCTGGTTTCAGGGGACCAATATAGAAACCATGCCTTGATAAAATATTTATTCTTAAACTCATCTGTTATCTAAAGGAAAATCCAGGACAGAAAGACATTTTTTATCCAAATAAATGTCAAAAGTGGAGCCTGCTATAATTTTATGCTGACAAGGGGGTTTACATGTCTGTTCATGTTTGTAATGACCCAAATAGTTTTTTACCTTTTCTTTTTATATAGTGAAACCTTTCTCTTCAGATCATCATTAGCATTATCTGTTAAAGGTTTAGGATGCAAAGTTTTCTTTGGGTATCTGGACCCACCTAATGCCTGGGCATGAGTTGATTTTATAGAGATCATAATGTTTATGCTGCAAGTTTTATATCTTTTTTCCCCAAGATAATCACTTGCGAATGAAAACTAGTGGGTATATACGATCACTTGATGGTCCATTATCTTCTCAATTTCACTCTGATTTTATAGAGCACAATTTTTCCATCTTTTCCATTTACAAATATTTGCATTGAATATTCCTTTAGCAAATTTATACGAGACCATGTTCATCAATTCTGCAGGTATCTCTCAGCCTTTTGGAGCTTAGAATTGCTCAGGAACCTTCACAACCAGTGCAGAGATCAGTTCTTCCTCTTCCACTGTCAACCCGTGGTGGCGAAGCCTTGATTGCAGAGAAAGATGAGCTCTCTGGTCTTAAAGCAGGTCTTAGAAAAGTTAAAATTATGAAGGGTTTAGCAGCTCATAGAGTAAAGAAGGCGTGTCGTAAAGAAGAGGGTAGTAATGGAAGGAGCTCTGTTAGAAGAGAGGATGACGACAACAATTACCCATTTGACACTGACTCATTTGAAGACCTAGGTGATTCAGAGGAAGGAAGGGACGATCCTAATGTTTGGAAGTCAGTCAGTTATGGGACACTGACTTATGCAAACCACGCTGGAGGGATAGAAGCAGTAGTGAAGACAACGATTGGCTTTACTATTGTAATTCCAAAACGAATGTTGCGAATTCAAATGCATCTGTTCTTGATCCATTATCACGGCAGAGCTCAAAGCGCAGTATCTTCCATTGGAGGAAGAGGAAATTGAGTGTTAGATCTCCTAAGGCCAAAGGAGACCACTTTTGAAAAAATATTTTGGAGAAGAAGGTGGGGATGATATTGATTTTGACCGGCGACAGCTTAGTTCTTCCAATGAATCCATATACGGGGTAAAACTCGAAGCCTTCCTTCTCCTTGTCATTTTGATCCGTTTCCTTTTTTCTTTGGTATTCTATACTAGAACGTCTTTCAATGTGACAGCATTGTAAAAGCGAAGAAGACTCGGTTACAGATTGATTTTTGGTCTCTGAATTAGGCGACTACAATTTTGCCATAGGTAGCTGGGAGCAAAAGGAAGTGATAAGTCGTGACATGAAGATCCAAACGGAAGGTTTTCTTTGCTTCAATTGAGCAGAGAAGTGAACGAGCTGCTGGTGAGAGTGCATGTACAGCCCTGGTTGTTGTTATTGCTGATTGGTTTCAGAACAACCGCAATGCAATGCCCATCAAGTTCCAACTTGACAGCCTTATCAGAGAAGGTTCATTGGAGTGGAGCAACCTATGTGAAAGGGGAGAGCCACAAGGAGCACTTCCCTGACAAGCATTTTGACCTCGAGACGATCCTTGAGGCTAAGATTCGTCCTCTCTGTGTAGTGTCCTCTCTCTGCTTTGGATGCTAAATGTTTTGTTCACTGAGATTGCACATGTTTTGGGCTGTTATGGAATGATCTCGGTCAGAACTCAGATGTGAGGATGCCTGGTTCACACAGGCTCACTTGATGAACTGGACGAAGGTGATTCAGAGGAAGGAAAGGACCATTCTGACGTTGGATAAGAAGTGAGTATACCACAGTATTCCCAAATGGAAAGTTGAGGACTCAAACGCATCTGTTCTTGATCCATTATTGGTGCGGAGCTCGAATGCAGCATCTTCCTGTGGAGGAAGAGGAAGTTGAGTATAAGATTTCCTAAAAGGCCAAAGGAGGGCCACATTTGAGAGTAGATTTCGGAGAAGATTGTGGGGATGATATTTGATTATGACTGTCGACAGCATAGTTTGTTCGATGAATATTCGAGGCAAATATCGATCTGTTCCTTCTTCTTCTCCTTTGTATTTATTTCCTAGTTCATTTCTTTCCCAATCTTCATTTTTGCTTTGGCCATTGATAATTAAAAATCGTCTCATTGATGTGGCAGTAGTGAGAACATGAATAATTAACAGTGCTTGTATCATTCACACAATAATTAATAAAAGTAAACTTTTTGCGGATCAAAAACATATGAACACAATGTGGTGAAAAAGCCAACCAATTTGCTTCATATATATACTAATAATCATTCATACAGCAGTAAATATGCTTGAGGCATTTGTTAATGAATACAATTCCTACTGATCTTATAGGTTGTGCTACAATCATCTCGGCACAAAATTGTAGTATTCCACAATTTAAATGGATCTTCTGCCATAAGTTTCTTCATTTGTTCTAATCAAAAGCCAGATGAAGATGAAGAACTGGATAGACCTTAAAGGTTGAGAAACCAAAATGGGGAATATAAAGCCTTATGGTACTAATGCGACACAGCACCACTCCCTTCACCCAACTTATAGATGTTCCAGACAAAGTTCTTGATTTCAGAACTTGGCATAGAAAAGGAAACTTCTGTCCATTGATTTCTTGGATGAAACATCTTCAAAAAGGAAAAAACTGGCTATTGTGTGCCAGTAGTTTAATCACTTCCGGAAGAAAATACCTCTGAAATAAGGTTTACTACTCCCCACATAGGCGCATCATTCTGCAATCAACAACCGTTCATATGGAAGTGAAATAGCATAGAAACAACCAGAAAAACTGTTTGTTTCACATTCTTCTCTCTTACCATGAGCCATAAAGCTTTTTCACAAATTACAATTTCTCACACACATTTGAGAGCTGACAAGAACTCTATTATACGTATAATAAGGATAATAAAAAGATGAGAAAAGCTGTCCAAAGGAAAATGTTAATATGACTGTACGACCCATATCTTCAACATCAACTCATTACTAGTTTCATTGAGATAACACAGGTTTATCACTCTACGATTAACATTTCATTAGTCGCAACCTAAATTAGTTGATATATATTGTGGTGCATGTCATAGAAACCTTTCAAAGAACACTTCTGAGGCCCCTACAACACGAGGAAACAAAAATACCAAATGATTACCAGGTTTATGAATTGACTCACCAAGTAAACGACATCAAAGCCTTTACGGTAGCTTTCAAGAGAGTTTTCAATGTTGTGATTCCTGCAAAAGTAGACATTCTTCAATCACACACTTTATACTGTATCCAAAACAAGAAAGCTACATGTTTAAGCAAGAATCAAATTAAGAAATATGCGAAGTAATGAAAACTACTCAAAAAACCAGAATATTTAGGGAGCATAACCATCTGCAAAAAGCAAGCCATGAAAAAATCATGACTAGCAGACATGTCAACAAAAGCTCAAAGGAAGCTCTCCAATTCCAATGAGATAATAAAAATGCAACAAATCAAACCTCTACTGATACCTACCTAGCAAAGATACCACCTCTAATTCATAATGACACCAATGCTATACCACCTCTATCAGGAGAATAGTCACTTTTGAGTTTTTATTTTATTCAAAAATGAGCGTCACTATTGCTAATATTGATTCATACAAGTCTGCATTACCATAGCAAAATTTCAATTATAATCTATCTCTTTACCAAAACTGACCCTTGTGACGCTCATTTAAGGTCAGAGGCACGTAGAATGAAAGATATATGGTTACACGTTACATGGTAAACCCTTGAAATATGTTACTCCCTTATTTAACGAGTCTATTTTCTCATTTTTAGCTGTCACGTTCCATGAGTCTATTTTCCACATTAATCTTGCTATCATGTTCATTTTCATTGACAATAATGTATTCCTAAATATGTTTTGACTTTTAAAAGAGGTACTCTCCAAATGGGGCGGGACAAGTACTTGTTTGTTTTGGTAGCTATACAGACCATCAAACCATCATCTCATAGCATTATTCTTATATCACTGATGAAACCTTGTTTCTGTAATTAGTAATTACTTCATCTATCAAAACAAATTACGCATGTCATCAATGCATTACCCAACTCCCAATGCCATCTTGGAAATATCATATTCATTTTGTGTGGAAAAATATGTTACATCTTAAAGAGTTTTAGTTCTCAAATAGCCAATAGGACTGTTATATTGCTTTTAACAATGTGCTCGTTTATATTAGCTAACATGTGGTGCACACCCTGAACTAGTCTTCCTGCATTAAGGGTCATTTTCATTTTTAAAGTTGTGTTTGGTTTGTCTTAATGGAATTCAATGGCATTCCAGTCAGATTGGGATTGGGTAAAATGGTCAACACATGAATGCATGTGATTCATACTTGGGAACTATGCCGGAATAGAATGATAGTTCCATACTGTGATTTCACATTTGGTACGTGGTAGCATGAATGGATTGAAAATGAGGGTTTGTAATAAGTGAGGAGCGAACAAAGAGGTTGGTACTCGATGGGGTTAGTTTAGTAATAATGGATAATAGGTGAGTATATTTCCTTCCAAATATATATATATATATATATATATATATTTCGACTGAATGGTTTTTGACCAGAATCGTTGTTCCCACCCTAGAGGAACAAAAAGCAACATCCATATGTAATCGCCATTTAGTCCAATCTAGCCAACCAAACACAAGAATCGACCAGTCAACACAATCACACATTGCATTCAGGAGTGATTTTGACTTACGATACACAACCTAATAGTTGAAAGGGGGGAGGCTAAACGTAGCATAAGAATAGGCTTTTGGATGTTAATACTCAAATGGAATTCTCAAAGAAAAATTGGTCTGAATAGGACAATGAAAATAAAAAGATAGTTAAGGACCATATTGGATTTTCTTGGCAGAAACATAGATTATCCTCTAGCAGGAGACTCCTTAGATCAATTACATAAAGATCCTGCAGCTCATAACCCTGCAACACCCTTCAGAAAAAAAGGCCCCTGCACTGCTTACTTTCATCAATTTTGCCACCATTCATATATAAAAACTTCCCTATTTGATACATAATACAATCTCAGCCATAGAAACTTGCAGCAACCTAGCAATGTTCCATGCATGTTGATTGCTTATACCTACACTAAAGATATGAACTTGATCCAACCAAAATTAAGGAGGTCAACATGGTCCATGAAAGTTCTTATGTCTATACGCTATACCAAGTTTCTAACTACCAGCCGGTCATCGTCAAGAAGGAATGCAGACTAGGTAGTCAATAGATTTGATCTTTATCCATATATGGACATGGTAGGACTGATCTGAACTTATAAGCCAAAACTCTTCAAATTGATTTCATCTTTACCAGAGAGAAATATAACAATATAAATGTAGATAGATAATGTGATATTAAGCATTACAATAGTAAGATGAAGCACATACAGTGCTTAATCATTTTT
This sequence comes from Platycodon grandiflorus, assembly GCA_016624345.1. Classification (NCBI taxonomy): domain Eukaryota; kingdom Viridiplantae; phylum Streptophyta; class Magnoliopsida; order Asterales; family Campanulaceae; genus Platycodon; species Platycodon grandiflorus. Next base: position 7,804,255 of record CM028368.1, read on the forward strand.
TATTGATACATTTCTAACTACATAATACTCCTGCAATCACTGTGCAAGCGTCCAACTACAGAACACAGCACCCACACCAACACGCTAACGCAATCTGAGTGATAATGACAAGATGACACTACACTCCACTACACACACACACACACAGAGACACACACACACACACATATATATATATACATATATAACACAGGACATTGTAGACACGTTAATGGATAATCCCTACATGCATTTATATACACTATCATATATGTATGGATGTATAACTTTCCAGTAACCATCAAGAAGAAAACATATTCAAGATTTAAGATATTCATCATGAAAAGAGCCCATCTGAAGGATAGAGCTCAATGGGATGCATTATATATACTGTACTCTTTGCTTCCAACTCATTTGCCATTTTTCTCCAGGATAGCATTGAGTCTACGGTCAAATAATTTGAATTTAAATGGAAACAGGTTCATGTTAGCCTCTTGGTCATTCATTGTGTTAACAGATTGGATTATCTCATATGCCTCAATCAAATCTGTTTATTGGACTGCATCCACAAAGTTCCCCCACAGAGAAAATGACATCTAAACTCTTAAGGAAACAGTCCAGGAGCTTCATCAACTTGAATATCTGCTGTATAAAGTTGTGCTAGACCTAGATCACGGAACAAGAACAGGATGAAATGGACATACATACATGATTAAAAGATGGTCTCTTGCTTCAAGGAAAAAATAAATCTATAAACAGCGAAGAGCTTTACAGTTGATAGTTGTAGCTACGGAAGTTCGACAAGGATAATAAGAAATGCAATAAGAATTTTGGTTTTCTATTCAAAGTGCGATGGGCTTATTAATTTTTATGTTCTTGAAGAACATGAAAAGAAGCATTCTTTTGCATTCCGAGTAGATGAGACAATTTACATGAGCAAGAATAAAGATCAAGCGAATTTTACTACTTACAGAAATCCCACAGAAATCCGAGTTTCATAGTTTAAACCATCAGACATTCCCAAGTCCCCAATGTGATCACCAAGAAGTAGCACATTAGTTCTCTTTTTCACTGAAGCACTGTCAACTACTTCATCTACTTCACCCAGTTGATCATGTAAAGGTGCAGCCATATCAAGAGAATGCTCATTCTTGTTTAAACTATGAATTGTCTTCCCTGTAGCAAGCAAATATTCGCAGTTTAGGGGAAAAGAAGAATCTAATGCGAGGACCTGATTTTACGAACTGCTGAAACAAAGGATGAAATAGATCCAATGTCAAAGCCAAGTACTCCTTGTATCCCAAAAGAAGTCCTACTTCCCATTTTAGTTTGTCCTCAAAAAAGGGTCATATTTCTAAGAGTTTATTTTTGATACACTTTCAGTGTAAAAAAAAATTACACAACCACTTCAAAAAACTTCATTGATGAATGATTTGGTATAAAAACTCAATTGATATGTATCAAACGTCATTGTAATTGATGTTCATGTACTTTTCAAATATTAAAAAGGTGTATTGATGCCTTTTATATCTATTTTAGTTTTCAATTAATCAAATTGCTTGAAATAAAAACAAAAGCAATTGAGCATCAAAACTCAAAAATTGTGTTTACAAACTTGAGAATATATGTAATACTCCCTCCGTTCCTAAATTATTGTTTTGTTTGACCCGGCACACGGATTAAGAAAAAACAATTGACTCAATTATTAATATTTGTATTATTGCACTTTTCCACTCTTTACCCTTACGAATAAGAGTAAGATGACAATGGTATCTTTTTGAAATTTGAAATAATAATATATTCCCTTCAATCAAATTTGAATGATTCAATTCCCTCCAAATGGCAAAATGGTAAAAATGTTTTCCTATAAAGGAAAGTGTACAAACAAGACAATTTTTTTGGAACGGACAAAAAAAGAAAGCAAGACAATTATTTAAGAACGGAGGGAGTGTGACAAGAAAACAATGTGTAAGCATTTTCCAATTGTTTGATATCCAATCAAACAAGAATTTAGGGCGCTTGTGTAAAAAAATAATTAAAAAAATTACACAAACAATGTATCAAAATTTTACTCTTTTTCTAAACTTAAACCAATAAATTTCATGATTTTTCAAAAAATAATAATTATATTCTTCTAAAAATCACGATACGCTTTTTGCGTGTCATACCCCAAAAATTGAAATTTTAGTACTTCCTTCATCCAAAAAAGAGTCCCTTCTTGACTTTGCACGAATTGTAAGAAAAATATCTGACTCATGTGAACTTTCTGTACTACCGCCAAGTTATCCTCAAGTTGTCTCAAATCAAATGGGACCCATTTCATTTTCTCTTTTACAACTACAAAGCATACTATAGACAATTGACTAAACAAAAACTTTCTAAAAAGGAAATGAGATTCTCTTTTTGGAACACCTCAAAATAGAATAAGGGACTCTGGTTTGGACCGGTATAAATTAAAGGAAGTATATATTAAAAGTAAATGTTACTCCCTCCATACCAAAAAAAGGGTCCCCTATTCCATTTTGAGATGTCTCAAAATAATTGTCTCCTTTCCTTTTCTGGTAAATTTTTCAAGTCAATTGTCTAATGTGATCTTATTTGTGAGATAGAAAAGTAAATGGACTCCATTGATTTGACACCACTAGTAACAAATTGGGAGACACTAAGGGAAAATTACATAAAGTCAAACAGTTTCTTAAAACCCATGTATATTCAATAGGGGACACTTATTTTGGGACGGAGGGAGTAAAAATTTTTACTTTTAATGTGAATCTTATTTTGGGATGGAGGAAGTACAAAATAAACCGTCATGTTCATTATATTCTAATATCTCAGCAGTAAGATGGAGTGGAGAAGATAAACATCAAATCAGATGATCACTTCTTCGAAAACAAGATTTTGAAGTTAATGTACAAAAACTCTTCTAAGCTACATATGAATGATGTCTCTTATTATATATCAATGGTGCAGATAGAGTATGTGTCTCTCTCAACAGAATACTGAATAATTCTTGAACACCAGAATAAAATACTACCTTAAAAGTATAACAAGAACTATGTGAGCTGTAGGAAAGGATTGTATGCAATTTGACATCACAGAGATAATTGCATAAATTTTCTTTCCTAGGATTAGAAGGATACCTTTGAAAGAAGTTAGGTTACCATTCTGGTCAAATACCATCCGATTGGATACAATCTTAACATTTTTAAAAGTTCTATGAAGTTTTTGACGGAGGACCTGATAAAATAAGATGAAGACCCACCACAGTGAAGGGGTCGAAAAAGTTAGGAGTTGAAATAACAGACGAAGCTATTAGTCCAATTAGAAAATGAGAATGGTTGTTTATCTCACCTCCTCAATGATATCGGCAAGCCCTGCAGAAAATATAAGAACTGGAATCTCTCTCTCCTGCAAAAAGAAAAAACGGGTGAGGCAACATTCCATCAAATAATGCACAATTCAATCCGACATTTTTTCTTTACGCTTCTGCTCTTACTACTTTGAGAAGGAACAATAACCAACAAGACTGGATAGTCAATTCAGTTGGTAAAACTTAGGACAAATGGTAGCAATGATTGGACAGTTCAAATGTATTTCTTCACACACAAAAAAAAAAAAAAATTTCTATTTCTTCATAAATGAGCTAAACATGAATATGATAGAATATAATTCAAATTATTCTAAATTTCTAACTCCTGCTCTGAAGGTACTTTTGTACGAAACAATTTGTGAAGCCTTAAAAGGAAATCATATCCAGTATGAATACTACTTGCATACGTTCTACTACTATATACTACTCATCTTCCAAAACAATGACAATGGGAAGGGAATTCACCTCCAGAAATTCAAAAAGTTCAGTCATGCCCTCCCTAAATGCAATCATCGCACCAGCAACAGAATTCTTTATTGCATCATACGTAAGACCTCCCTCAATAAGAAGAGAATGGGTTTTTCCCCACCTAAATTAAGTAAAAACAGACACTTTAGGTTCCTGAATCCCCAGAACAGTAAGAAAACAAAAAAATGAAAAAGTGATCAGGTCTATTTGGTTATGCAACCATGATGTAGTGTACTACTATACAGAAAGAGAAGTGTTCATCATATTATTGGGCCAGTTCTCAGAAATTCTTGTAATGCTCTAATGCTTGAATATTTATAGAATATAGTGATAGAAAGGTGAAGATGTAACTCAGCCACTCTGTGAACAATCTCCCAATTTATTATTTTACTCCAACAGATCTCCCAGTGAGTGGAGTATCGACATCACTACACGCATGTCATCTGATTTCAAAGAACCTATTGGTAGGAATTTCAAAGAACCTATTAAATTCGTATACGCTAGAATTAGGCAAACTCAAAACAGTATAAAGTTGCATGAAACTCGCCCTAATACGTCATGTTTGCGGTAATGGTAAATGAGATGGGACATGTAAATGAACAAGTAGTTTACCACTCTTCCATGAGCTTAGTTTTCTCGTCGATTGGAATCGCGGGGTTGAATTCTATCGGATGATAATAATCATACAATTTCTCTCTCTTGACATCATATTCAGGGTTCCCCTGTTGCAAGAGGCTGTGACTAGCTACACTTGCCATTAGAGAATAGTGTAATCAAAATTGTATCAAAATAAGAAAAACAAAAAAAAATACTCAAGAGAATAAAGAAACTGCCAAACATACATTGTCCTCGACACCCATCAATCCAGAACTTAGTCAGAGTGGCATCAAAATCTGCAATTACCTAACATTTAGGGAAGAAATATTTTTTACTAACAAAAGAAGAAGAAGAAGAAAACAAGAAAAAAAGATTGAAAGTGAACTAGAAAAACCAAATAAATTTCAGTTCATTATTCTTGTAAATGCGACAAGAACATGGTGCGCATTGGATAATTAGGTAGCACTGAATCATCAGAATTGATATGAAACACTTGTACCAAGGAATTAACCACAGCTTTTCACATCCAAACAAAGCAAATTTGAAAAAATGAGCTGAAATAACTCCAAAAAGAATTCAAAAATATCAACAAAATTTTTTTAAAAAAAAATTTGAAATCCTAGGAACATGTAGGTACCTGGAGTTTAGAAGGACCGGCGAGACGGATTGAGGCTTTTTTCTTTTCAAGTAAATCGGGATCATTGACCACAATCATGTCAGGAGATGCCTTAACAAGAGCCCCTATTTTGGTAGTTTGATTGGCGTAGCTTCTTTTAAAGCTGCAAACACACAAAACCCTATATCTATATATAAATACATTAAACAAAATCACTTAACCTCATTAAACAATACTAGTATATAAATAAATTGTTAAAATTGATGTAAAAGCAAATTGATTTTCTATGTAAGTATAGAATTTACATTGTTAAATTGATGAAAATAATTAATGAGAGTTGCTATTACGCGAAAAAATGCAGAAGAAATATGAGTTGAGAGAGAGAGAGAGAGAGACCTGGAGTGGAAGTGAGAGAGAAAAGGAGAGGTCCAACGAAGGGGGACGATGTTGTGGAGGCGAAAACTCATGACAAAATTAAGTAAAGGGCTTCAAATTTTTTAGCTCTCTTTTATTTGTGCTCAGCTTCCCTTCCTCCTCTACCGACTAATCTGTGTGTGTGTTTTGTGTGTCTCAAATCTAAATAATTCAGAGAATCGTTATTCACACTCCCGCCCCCTTTTTAAGAAGTGCACTTCCATTGAATATTATAAAAATATTATTATAAAATTTAACTTATTCACTCTTATTCTTATGAAGGCTATTCAAGATTAGCATTTTAAAAACGCAATTTTTAAAAAAAAAAGTTAGAATTCCATTGAATGCGTGCCGAAGTATTGAAACAAATTTTTTACAAATAAGCTGCGTTTTATCCCTGCGTTTGGCCAAAACGCTCGACCAAACGTGCTCTAAATATACCTCCCTCAAAATAATATTCTTACACCTCCTACATTCTTTCCACAATATACACATTAAAACAAATTATTCTCACCCTTTCTAAGTTCCAAACCCCTCACTAAACTATAAACCTCTAAATTCATCTACATTGTTAGAAAACACAACTATAGACCATGAAGAATTGAAGGAAACAAAAATTGTAAGTATTTTTATACCAAAATAATTTAATTTTCTGTATTTTAAGAAGCACAGATGAATGATCTGCGTTGGTATGTTCGGTCAGTAGTGACCAAACACACTAAGGAGTGTTCGGTCATTGATGGCTGAACAACTCCATGTATGTTCTATCATTACTGAATACCCTTGGAGATGTTCGGTCAGTACTGACTGAACGCCTTTGGAGATGTTCGGTCAGTACTGACTGAACGTCTTTGGAAATGTTCGGTCAGTACTGACTGAACGTATTTGGAGATGTTCGGTCAGTACTAAACATTTTTTGTGATGTTCGGTTAGTACCAACCGAACATCACCAATGGTGTTCAACCAACCATGTCCAAACACTATAGGCCCAGATCACTTTGAAATTCAACTTAAAATGCAATTTTTTTTTACACAAACCACCAATTTTGAATTCAAATTATAAAGAAAATCATAGCTAACTTAATCCTAAAAATTATTTAACATTACAACTTTAAAAACTTGGAAATATTTTTGGGTTTCAATTTACAATTATGTGTGTGTGTGTGTGTGTGAAATTGAGGGGAGGTTGCAGGAGAGGGGGATAAGAGGGGCGTGTGTGTGACGCCTCGACCCAAATTTCTATACAAAATTCCAAGTCGGGTTGTCAAAACAACATAACAAGACTTAGCATAAAATGTAAACACCTGATTAAACAATAATAAACAAGTCTTCGGCGACACTACTGCCGGAACCCAACTAACAACCACCACGAGTCTATAATTCGGGAGAAGAAATAACAACAATGATAACATCATCGGCCACAACATGTCGGAACAACAATATAAGTCGCGAGCCACAACACGTTCGGGAAAGACAACTGGAATAATAATCAAATGTACACAAGCACGACATATATGTCATCTACCAAAAGAATAATACAAGTAACCAAGTATGATTCTACCCCAAGTAAAGTCTATATAACTTTACATAACTATCGGATCTCACCAAAAGAAAATACTACAACAACTGTACAAACCAAAAGTACAACCACGAGGACAACCTGCTAATTAGCCCCGTCAGGAAAACAATTAAACACAACGGGGTGAGTCGAAACTCAATAAGTTACTAAATGCAACTACATAACATGGCATAATGCTCAACTGTAATCATAACAAGGTGATAGCATTTCTATACATCACAACTCAACATGAAATATCATCCATGATATACAACTCATGTTAAACACATAGCACTTTGATGTTCACATAAGTGCTTATAAATAAATCACATAATAAATGATATCTTTCTCTTTATCTGTCTTTGCGTTGCTCCTGCAATACACAAAATAACCAATGTGTATCGATACTCGTCTATGATGTATCGACATCTCCGAACCTGTCGGGTCTCCTCGAAAACTTATCGGGTCTTAGCAACCAAAGTTACGCGTATTACAACAACAGTGGGGCTACCTCCCACCTGTGGCCAACAGATGAGGTGTGTGTGTACTCCGGTACGGCGACTTATAGCGATTCCAAACATTGATTTGTCAAGACTATATGTCGTCCCACCTTGACTCGTTAACAAATGCTAGCTGGACTCAATGCGATGCACAAAATGATTTCTACTCATCTTATGCAATTTAACCCCAAGTTCAAAAGTAGTGAACTTGATAAATATCAAGTAATTCATATTACTCAATAACATTCCAACAACAAGCATATATTTGCTCAAGTTTTCACATCCACATAGAGCTAATTTACCAGTCTCTATTTTACAAATATCAACCATTCACTTAACCAACTTGTTTGAGAGTTCATAATCTTACTCAAACGACCTAGAATTCTCGTAGGGATTAACATAATATTCAGTGTAATTTGTTCAACCAAAATTCTACTACAAGGTTTCATGAACGTAATTGTTCACTTTGGGTATAATTTGCTATATGCAACTTATTTTCCAATCTAGTCTTTATTCTTCTCTTAGTATACTTTCTAAGTTCAACAATGGAGTAATTGTTCCAACCAAACCATCCCATACCAAGAATCTAACACAAACAAGATTCTCACACATCCAAGTTCCATTTAGACATGTAATTAACATCTTTAGCAAGGCTAGCAAATTCATTATGTAACTAGCATGTTTTGAAGCTTTAAGCATACAAAGGAGAATTAGTAACTTACCTTAAATTGGAAAATCAAGCCACAAAACACAAAATCAAAGCCTTGCAAATGAGTCTCTTAGTCTTTAGCTACACAAATTTGGTCTTGCATGCAAAGTTGGATGGTTGGATTTTGAGGAGATACAAAGCACACAGTGTTCTCACCTTGACAGCACACACACACACACACACACACACTTCTCTTGAGTTCTTGAATGATCTAAGATGAAATGGGAGTGTTGTGTTTGTTCTTTCAAGTGATCAAGGGGTGGAAGAGGTGAAGTGAGGCTGGTTTTACTCCTCCAAGACGTGTCCTCTTTTAAGCCAAAAAGTCTAACATGTAAATTTATAATATTAAAATACATACAGTAAATTTGTAATCAGGGCGATCGCCCTTACTCGAGGCAAAGCGTCGCTCTCCCTTCTGTCTTCAAGGCGATCGCTTTGTCCCCAGATCCCACCAATTTTTTGTCCACAGGGCGATCGCTTTGTATCCAGTATGTTCAATGCTAAATACAAAGTTCTAAAATGCAACCAAAGTCATCTCAAATGATTCTCAAGCAAATTTAACAAGTTTACAAGGCCAAAACACTTAATAAGGATTCCCAACAAGTCTAAGAACTTTGCTGAAACATAACACAAAGGTTACATGATTGTAACACAACTAATACATGTCAACTACACAATGTATATCATCATAATTCACATCACTACCATGACATTCTATTTTTACCATGCTGTGCAAATATTTCTATCATATATATTTAACATAATAACAAAGCATGCAAATATGCAATTAACAAATAAGAGAGCTAGAGTATTACAATGTGTGTGTGTGGGTGGGGGGGAAGGAGGAGGAAGGAGGTGGGCTGGAGGAGGAAGGGGTGGGGGGAAGGAGGCGGGCTGGAGGGAAGGGTAGAGGTAGGAAGGAGTCTATGTGTGTGTGTGTTGCAGGAGAGGGGGAGAAGAGGGAGGGGGTAAAATGGAAAATTGGGGGGTGTACTTAGTATTTAAAGGGGTTTATAATTTAGGTGGGGGGTGTACTTAGAAAATATGTGTACTTAATAATTTAGAGGGTGTGAATAGCAAATCTAAATAACTTATTGCCGAATTCGCCCACTCTTTGATTCTTGAATAGTGAATACGTTTTGGATAAATAAATCGTATATTTATTACTCAAATTTGATTTATTAAAAAATTACTATTAGATTTTAATTTGATCAAATTATCTTTCATATATTTTGAGGTTCATTTCATATCCTAAATTATTGGATTAAGATTTTATCTGTTCCTAAGTTTGTTTGACTAGCCACACGGATTAATAGAAATTAATTGACTCTAATATAAATATTGGTATAGTATATACTTTTCTTTAAAACCCTTGTATATGGTCATAATTACAGTACGATGAAAAAGTAAAGTTAATATAGTAAAATTATTTTTCTAAAAATAAAATTTAGAAACAAGATAATTTTTTTTGAACAGACGGAAATGGAAAGGAAGACAATTATTTAGAAAACGGAGGGAGTATCTTTTACTCAATCAAATGTTCTTAAAACATGAAAAATCTTATTCCTAATGTACACAAACATGGATAACAATGTTAGTAAGATATTTAGTGTGTAAAAGAATTTTTATTTATTTAAAATAGTAATTATTAACGAATAAAAGCTCGACATAAATAACTTTGTATGTGTAGTATTATTAAATTTTTTATATTAGATTGGATCGAATTGTTGATGAATCGGATCACCCCTTGATCCAAATTTTATTTCTTAAACTACCGGTTTATCGAGCTCGGATCATAATCAAGTAATCAAATTAAAAATTTTAGTTCATATTAAAATATATATTGAATTCGGATCATATTAGGATCAAAGTTCGATCCATTGAGACTTAGGCGGCTCTCCTTGATTAAGGTCATTTTGGTGGCCATGAAAATGGGTAATTACTCGTTTCGTCTAGATAAATGTTATTACTTGACAAAGCATATAAATTAAGAAATGTAATTAATGATGTGATGTAAAATATATCTTCTAACGATAATACCTATAAACATTAATTGAGTTTCATTATTATAAATAAGTGAGTTTTTCTAGGATATGTTATATTAAATGAAGTTTTATGGGTATATTGGGAAAAATAGTAGATAATATGTACATCAAAAGTCATTAGGAACATGAGTCAGGATATCACAAAATAGAAAATATAAACATTTATCCAGGAGGAGTACGTGAGTTAACAACTTTTTGGACCCTTGTATTGTTTGAAGATCATCGTCAATTTAATATGGGTATTACTGAGATTGCAAATGTCACATTTGTACTATTAATTTAATTATAAATGTGACCTAAATTGATAACGGTCGTTTGATATTTATCGGATTTATTGGCTTTGTATTTGTACAAGACATTTGAATTTTTTATAAGAAAATAAATGATAAAATAATATTTTTTGATGAATTGAATAATTCCTTTTTTTCTTCACTCACTGTTTTTTTTTTCTACTTTTATCATTTTTTTGAGACATTAAATGAATAAAAAAGTGAAATTAAAAATAATAAACTTTATTAAAACTTGTTATTATTTTAACTAAACAAAAAAAAGGTGAGAGCAAAAAACCAGAAAGAAAAAACAATAAGAGAAAGGAAAAAAAAAAAGGAATTGTTCACTTTATTAAAACTTGTTATCTTATCATTTATTTTCCACCTATACCTTCAAATGGCCTCTACAAATACCACTTCAGCAAAGTCCGTTAAATACCAAATGATCATTATCAATTTATGTCACATTAACAATAAAATTAATATTACGAAGGTGACATTTGTAGTATAGACGTCAAAATGATGATTCCTAAATAGTATAAGGGTCAATATTCATACTTTCTATTTTGAGATGTCTCAACCCAACTAATGTTCCTAAAAATTTGTAATGTACTTATTTTCTACTATTCTTCCCAATATACACTTAAATCTTTATTTAATATAGCACATTCAAGAGAAACTCAATTAATTAAAATAGTTGAATTCAATTAATTATTATGGATATTATCGTCAGAACATATTTTACATCACATCATTAATTATGTTTCTAAATTCATGTATTTTATCAACTAAAAACAATTGTTCGTGACGAATGGAGTATAATTATATCGTCCTCCCTTGTAGTTTGGCCAAGTTGATGCATTTCAAAATGTTTTCATAATAGGCAAAAAGAACCTTAGAATTGATGACTGTCATAGTTGACCGTTATATTAAGTGTACTCAATTGAATATTAAAATGCCATCTAAAAAACTAAAGGTAAATAGTTAAAGGAAATGTCAGCAAGCAACTCAATTTCGAAGGAGAGTTCTTGAGTTGAAAGCTTCAAAACTGGAGATACGAAGAAAAGTGATCGTCGAAGAAGATTTCAAAGAAGATGTACCCTAGTGAATTAAGGCTTAAAATTGGTCCATTTTGTCTAGTTACATCTCTCTCTCTTTCTCTCTCTCTCTCTCTCTCACACACACACACACAGAAATTTTTTAGCATGATTCGAGGAGATTCCTGTTCCAAAAAGGGGAAACTCTCCCCCCAAGAGCCCCCACACCCCAGCCCCATGAGAATGTGAGAGGGAAAATCACGGTGACTCAGCGATTAAGTAGCTAGGAGGACTCGTGCCTAGTACCTACAAGGAGTCATCCTCACAAGAGGATGAAACCCCCACACTGCGGTTGCTAGGACTCGATCATTGGTCCTGTTCCAAATCTACTAGCTCTTAACCAACTGAGCTACGCCCGTGAGGGCAATTCGAGGATATTCCAACAATATTAGGTAAAGATGGTGAACAATAGGTTAGGGTTAAAGAGAAATGGGTCGGGTGAGATGGATTTACTAATAGGTAGAGTTCAATAGATGAGAGGTTGATAGCCTTGGTGAGGGTAGAGGTGGGTTTGGGTCAGAGAAGGAAACCCTATGCAGCAAATTAGTAGTCCCATTAACAAGTAACATAAGAACCTTCGTTAGACTTTTTAGTAATTTTTTGTATCGGATATACTATGATATTTGGGCAAATTACACAAATGGTCCCTGTACTTCTCGACTTTTTTGGGATTGGTCCTAACCCCACGCCAGCGGTCCCTGAACTAAATTTCTTGACGCAATTGGTCCTTCCGTCCATTCCTGTTTATTTTTTTCCGTTAAGTGGAGTTATGTACATGTCACGTGATTTTGCCCAAGGGTAAATTAGTCATTCTAATTTAAAAAGTACAGGGACCTTTAATGTAATTTGTCCTAAACTAAAGAAATTACGTGCCCACCCCAAATCATTTCTTCCCTAGTGTTCAAACTTGGTCATGGCCACCGTTTCTCTCTCCTCTCCTTTTCCACCTAACAAAAGCCCCCTTTCTATTTTTCTCTCTTTAACCCCCACTTGTCTTCAACTCATTTCTATTTCTCAGTAGCAAATTGAAAACCCACTTAAGCGCACACACACATACACACACACACACAAGGTTTTGCCCCCAAAAATACCAGTCTCAAGTCTTAGCACAAAGAAAAAAAAAATGTGAAAAAATAAAACTGTAATAAGCCATCAAACACGCCTCTTTCTCTCTCTCTATTTCTCGACAAATAACCAAGGGGCCTCTCAAATTTTGACCTAACCTACACATATTCAAAAATCATCTCTTCAAACCCTTGCAAACACATCCCCGAATTAGTCTTCTTCGTCGATTAAACTGTCACAATATTCGATTGATTTCTCATTTCTGTTGTTGTTAGGGCTGATTTTAATTTGATTGACCGATTTCAGTAATGATTAGGCAAATTGAGCTGCGGTGAGAAAGGGGGTAAGGATTAGATAATGGTAGATTCAGCAGGGTTTGTATTGTTATCATGTGTGAATTTTATTGGTAAAAAATATCGAAGCTACGTAGTGGAGTACGACATGGCAAAGTCGCAGCCGCTTCGCAACTTATATTTAATGGCGTCACACTGTAGCGAGAGAAAGTTTAATGGCGGATTCGAAACCTTTACCCTCCGATCTACTTGATCTTCAATGGATCTGACTTGTTCAAGCACTATCTATATCTGTAAACATCTACCTGTGGATTTAGGTATAAGATTCGATGAAAATGGATGAATTGGGTTTGTGATGATTTTTTGAGACTATTAATTACTCCCATGGAAACGTACGTGAAAGGGAAGCAGGCAAAGTATGAAGAGGGATTAGTATGTATGTTTTAGCCTAAGCTAAGTCTATTTGCAAAGGAAATAATAGTATAGTAAAAGAAAAGTGCAAAGGCCGACCTAATCTAAATATGGTGGTGGTGGTGGCATGGTGGAAAAGAAGGGAGCTGGGATTTTGGTATGGATAAGAAAAGTGTAAAAAAATTAATTTAGTAAATTACATCAATACCCTTGTATATTAAGTATTAAAAGAAAAAATTATAACAGGTATTTTTGTCAATTTAAAAGAAAATTTGTATGGACAATTTTACCCTAAGGCAAAATCACATGAGATGCACGCATGAAAATTTAACGGTGAAAAACTAACGAAGTTGGACGGAATGACCAATTGCGTTTTACTTGATTAGTACAGAGACAAAAATTTTGCAAAAATTAGTTTAGGGACAAATCCCAAAAAATTCAAAAAGTAAGGGGACCATTTGTGTAGTTTGCCCATGATATTTTGAATTAAAGTCGCATGTTAGCTTTTGTTAATACTCACTCGTCACTAATTTATTTTCTTTCCTAAAATAATTGTCTTGATTTGAAAAAAAAAAATTTAGGACATTATTTTTACCATTTTACCCTTATTTTTTCTTCTACTTTAATTATGGGTCACATACACATGGACGTTAAAGAACACATTACATCAATATTAATAATTAAGTCAATTATTTTTTTTAATCCGTGTGCCGGATCAAACAAGACAATAATTAAGGGATGGATGGAGATGAGTATTAAAAAACGCAGCACATATTTAGCAATAAAGTATGACACGAGATAAATAATCACTTATGTCAGAATGGCATTACACCAATTAGTATCCTTGGAGTCAGATATAGACTCCATCATTTTTCCTGTCCTCATCAGACATTAGTGGAAGAACATGAAACATGAGATTAACAAACAACACATAACCAAAATATTACAAATCAATATTGAATAACAACAATGAGATGAAAACTCAGCAGCAGCAATTGCAAACAGGGCATACGATCAACCCATTCTCATTACATTCAGGGCACTCTATTCGCACCCCATCATTCTCATCCTCGACAACTTTCTGGCTGCCATTGCAGTTAAAACACAGCACAAACCGAGCACCGCCACACCCATCACACGGACCATCTGACCAATCAATCTGAACCCCATCAAAGAGTGGCCTGAGCTCCCCTCGCTCGTGCAGCCCCAATACCTCTTCTGCTCCACCAATGTACCTCCCCTTTATAAACAGCTTTGGAGGTACAACTTTCCCACCCAAAACCCTCCACAGTTCCTCCCTATATTCTATGTGCATCGACATATCTCTTTCGTGATATAAAATCCGAAAGCTCTCCAATAAAAACCGAATGCTCGTGCAGTCTTCAAACGTCTTTCGTATTCCTCTCAGCCCTGTTGTGTACAGAATTACCGAATCACTGCCCCCCGGTGGACACTTCTCTTCGAAATCCAACAAAAGATTTGAGGCTTCCTCAATTTTCCGGGCTTTTAAAGGCGGCTCTTCTTCGGTTTTGATTTCTTGACAAACTCTTGTTCTCCTCTCTACTTCTTGAGCTTTAACTTCCATAACTGCCTGCTCAAAAGCAGCCAAAAGGTTCGGATCGAAAAGGGTACCCGAATCCAAATCCGGTGGCCGGAAAGACGAGATATCAATCTCCGATAAAGGATTAGGTGAAATTTTCCGATCACATCCTGCAGGGGATTGAAGATTCACATTCTCTGCCCTTGATAAACTCAAAATCCCCATATTACCCTTGGAAACAATTGTGTCTTCTGCCTTCATTTCCGGTCTGATGTTCTCTTTATTATTGATACCATCTTCATCAAACTCCATATCTTCATCTTCAAGATCTTTCATGAGGTCGGAAACATCAATGATTTCGGGTTCTTGAACTGATACAGAATTCTGCTCAATCTTCTCGGGTTGTTCTTCTTTGCAAAGCACCTGGGTTTGAACTTTACTGATCGATTTCGGTAGAAAAGTGTCGATGAACCCATCCGATGCACTGACTTGGAGAATACGATCGGGTTTGAGATACCCAATTGTTCGAATTGTCTTCAATTTCTTCAATAACTTCCCTTTCACTCCCTTCATTCTCACCCGATTCCGGAAATTGGTAGATGAAGATAGGACTACTATTGGGAGGTTTAAGGAGAGTAAGAGATATGGCTGGCAGGGCTGATGTCAAAGATTGAATGTTTTTCTTCTTTGAGACGTTGAGAGAGAGAGAGGGAGAGAGAATTGTTAACGGCTAGAAAGCTTTTTATGGCAATTTAAAATTTGAAAATATGATTAGCTAGGAGGAGGTTCACTACTAGCTACTGTATTCTTTAAATTTTCTATCTCACTTCCTATCACACTCTCTATTTTATTAAATTTCAACCTTACATAATTTTTTATAAAAATTATAAAATAAAAATAATTTAAATTAATAAAAACACATATAAAGTTAAATTTAAGTAAAATATAAAGTACGTTGGAGAGCAAAATAAATGATTTGAAGCTGCAGTGGACTAAAAGGTCTTAGTCTCAGTGCACGATGATAAAGCTGTGACTACTACACAAATGGTTGACTTGTGCCTATTAATGGTGATACAACAAGAAAATATTTAATCACAAAAAATATATATATATTTCTCCATTTTTAAATTATTGTCTTTCTTTTTTTTTTTTGTCCATTTTAAAATAATTATTTTATTTAATTTTTTTTTAAAAATATCATTTTTATTATTTTACTCTTACTTTTTTCTCTACTTTAATTATGGGCCACATATATATAAGTATTAAAGAAAACTACATATTATATTAATATTAATAATCAAGTCAATTATTTGTTTTAATCCGTATATCAAGTTAAATAAGACAATAATTAAGGGATGGAGGGAATATATATATATATATATATATATCTATAATACAATAGAGCTCGGTTCACACGCTTACAATTGACTCAGGACAACTACCGGTCAGGATTTACCGAGTTACTAAACTTCTACGGCTACGATCGAATTTGGGAGTGCACATGTGCGAAGGGCGGTTATTCTTTGCTTCCTACCCTGCGGTTCCTTCCTCCTCAACCTCTTTCCTTCGTCATCATCTTCTCTCTACAATCCATGAAAACCCATCTCTTCCTTCCCAATTACCCACAACCAAAACCTCACTTCACCTCCACCGGCTCTACCCCTCACACCCCTCAACGACCTTTTCCTCTTCTCGGCATGGAACACGGCCACTGCAGCATCTCCGACGCCCTCCCTTGCCACCATGCCCTAGCCGCCACTCGCTACTTGGGCGTAGAAGGCCTTGGATTTATGTTTTCCATGATCGACAGTCCAAAGTTTCGTAATCTGAGATGCAAGGTACACTCAATTTTCATTGGGTTCTATATATACAAATACTCAACTATTTTGTTTGTCATACTACGCTAAAAGATAATAAGAGGTAGCTGAGATGACTGCATTGGAAGGTAATACATTTAATTTTCTCTCTCTCTCTTTCTCTCTCTCATTCATGTATTGTATCTACATGTATTGCATATCATATCAATTTGGTCCTTTGTATTCATCTCTTATCTTTCAGGTAATTGTATAATTACGCAATTTTAAGCATGAGCTTCTATGGAAATCCTTAAGAATGGTTTGATGTAATACATTCTCCTCATATTTGTTGTTTTGATGAAGTCCTTCATGTTGCTATCTTTGCAGGATATATCTTTCTTCGACAGAGAAGCAGTTGGCTATTTGACAAGCAGGCTTGGGGCGATTGTCAACGGCGTCACATGTTATTGGGCGCGATTTACATTTGATATTGCGCAATCTTCTTCAGGTTGATACTCTAATTCAGACCCTTTTCTTTCCCAGATTTTGTCTTAAACTTTTGCTTATTCTGGGGCTGAAACTTTTACTTTCAGGGGATAGGTACATTCATCAATTTGCTGACTTTATGTTGGCCTCTTGCGTTGTTGAGTACCATTATATGTTGCGTACTTTCTGTGATCTTCCTGGTTTATGGGCAGTAAGCATTCATACCTTTCTCCTCCTTAACAGACGTAATTGGTTTCAAAACCATAAATTTTGTATCAGAGAAATCTATACTGTGTAAGCATATAATATAATATATAATTCATTTTTATGTGTTATTAGGTGGCCGTGGTTTGATTATATTGTAGTTCAAACTAAGTTGTTCTACTTATATACAATTGACTTTGAGCACTAAGCTTCATTGCATTCCCTCAGCACATTTTGAAAATTCATAGAGTGCTCATTAAGTATGAAGTTTTTTGATAGGTACACAGCCCTTGATATTGGGGATGATTGTCTGACCCATGGCCCATTGCTATATTGCCACTTTTAGATTGTGGATTTCGATTCAGTTTATTCTTTTTTGTGCTCCCTTTCCATTTCGATTCAGTTTATTCTTTAATTTTAGTTTTATTGTCCAGCTTTTGTTCAAGATTAGTAATTGAATTTAAGAGTACTTATGTCGAGTGCGAGGATTGATGTTTTCTTTAAATCGTATGAATTACTGGAAAATTAGTTAATCTTATGTTTGACTTTTGTTGTTGGCTTCCTATTGATTATGAATCACCAAAGAAAACAGTCAAGTGTACAATGAAGTTGAAAAATTATCTTAAAGGACATGTACACACATACACATCAAAATTATCCTAATTCCATTACAACTTTGACACAGGTTTAAATTGATCATTAGAGAGGAGGGAACTCAAAATCTGCAAAACGAATAATTCTAAATGACTAAAACCTCGCAAAATTGCAGATGCTGAATTAAACAGCTCTGTAGAATGAAGACCAAATCAGTTCTTAGCTGTCGAATCCTGATACTAAAGACAAACTCAACAACATTGTACACTACTACGAGGTATAAAGAAGCTAGAACTCAAGTGTACAATGAACAATTTTAAGAACTAGCACCAAGGTCTTTATTGAGAGTATTGACAGAATCCATGACAATATCAGGATGCAACTCAGTTTCACGTTCTTAAGAATGACCATTTTTCACATTCTCCAAGAGCTGGAGGTTGGAGCAATTCTGTTGCGATCAACTACCCTCGGGAGTTACTACTAATTGATTATGTTGTACAATATTTCTTAGTTACATTTTAATGAGATTGTTTCCATGTCCATGATGACAGTCCAATTATTGAGATTTATAATAGAAACTGTTTAGGCCGTCTTTTTCTGATTAAAAGAAGACATGCTCTGTTTGAAACTTTTCCATGTACCTGTTGTTACTGGTAACTAGGTTTTGCTTCAATTAGGGTAAAACAAGTTCAGTTTTGTCTTTTGGTAAAGAAGGAAACACTGATTTTGAGAGGGTTGATGGCAAGTTTGTTTGAATCAATATAAACTAAAGGCGATCTTTCTTTTGGGAGCATTAACTATCAAAAGTCATTTAGGAGGAGGTAGTAAATGAAAGTGCAGTAATCTTAGATAGGTTGAATTGGTTTTGGAAAAACTGTCTTTATTCCTAAACTTTGAAAGGTGAAGGGAGTAGTACTCTTGAAAGTTTAAATATGTGCAATAATTGTTCCTTAAGTGAACTTCCTTTTTAGAATCTTTTTCAAAAATGGGTATCAGTGGCAGGCTACGGCCTTTACAATTTCAAACAAGGGTAGGGAGTTTCCCATTCTTTTGTGGTGTATTGAAAAGTGGGCTGGTTTCTAGACGTGAGTAGAGTGCTTTGTAGCTGCGTTTTGGGTTTGGCAGGTTGTAGAGTGGACATTTGTTTTTGAGTCTTATCAATTATTGACCTGTTATATTAGAGCTGCTCCCCATTATTTTTACATTTTGTTGCAAATCTACTATCTATATGCAGAAATCAACACATTAGGCCCAAAAGTTCTTAGCATTTCTTTTTCTTCTTTTGTTTTTTCATTTTTTTTTTTTCACTTTTGTTGTTGTTTTGGTACTTTTTTGAAAATGGGTTTGTATCTTGGTTACAACTTTGTCAGTAAGACTGATTGAGTCCATCTTATCTTAAGAAAGGTATGGGTTAGTATTATTATTTAAGAGCCTTTTTATATTTCTTATAATGTCATTTTGAGATTTTCAAGTCCTCCGTTAGCTCTCTCTCCGACACCCTTCGTCTAGCTTCGTTCATCTCCAAGATTTGATTTTGGGTTTTTTCCCCTTAAATCCTATATTCTATAGCTCATTTCTATATATGTGTTCGAATTGCAAGTTGTGCAAGAAACTCTTTCTTTAGTGAGAACTGTCCGAGTCTATGGAACAGAAACAAAAGAACATAGAAGGCAATTAACTAATATTGGTGAAAATCATGGAGGGACTTTATTGATATATACTCCTAAAAAGTATTCTTTTATTGTTTTTTAGAAAGTTTATCTACCAAAAGAAGAAAAGAAAGTCTCTTTAAGGAACATGAACGTTGGTTTCGTTTAAATGAGAGGTTGATTTATTAGAAATTTCTTTTGTCACTTTTTCATCCTATAATTTGCCTTGAAATTTCTTGATGAAAATATTTGGCTTTTGTTCTATGTAATGTTTATTTCATTCTATGAAAGTCAAATGGGAAGTTCAATATCTTGATCAGCAAAGACCAATCTTTGAACTAGCCCACTTGCAGAATTTATAGACACATTATACTTATATTATATTTGTTGAAGAGAGAGAGAAGAGGGGGCGTGAGAGAGTAAAAATGGGAGAGTTTGTGAATTTAAGGGGGAAGAAGGAAATTAACTAATATTGGCGTTGACTTATATTATATTTGTTGAAGAGAGAAGGAAGAGGGGGGGGGGTGAGAGAGTAAAAATGGGAGAGTTTGTGGATTTAAGGGGGAAGAAGGAAATTAATTAATATTGGCGTTGGGTATAACCTTACGTTTAGAAATACAATAGTGTCAGTCGAGATGTATGAATCATAATTGGAGATGCGATTTGTTCTTCTTATACTTATTGCTTTTGCCCTTTGTTCTTATTTGATTCTCATTTTTTCTTCAGGCAGAGGAAGATACATAGTGTCAGATTTTATTTTTTTGTTTACTTAATTGTTGCTGCATCCTGAATTAATAACTTTAAACTATGTCAAGTTGTTCAAGTTCAAGTGTAGTTTGGAGTTGTACTTGGTTTAATTTGGTGGTTTTTATGTGCATTTAGATTGCCAATTTAGTAAATTGAGAGGTTATTGGTATATCGAAATTGCAAGATTGGGAGTGTTAAGCAGGAGTTGTTTGGTTTAGGAGAAACTTTAGACAAAGATGGCTCTAAAGACATGGTCGAATTGGTTGGATGTTCATGTTAATCAAACCAAGACTGAATTATTCTTCACAACTCTCTCCTTTTTTTCACAATATGTATGCATTTCAAAACTAAATTCACTTTCATTTTGCTAATGTAATACTTTGATATCACTAAAGTTAGTATGTTATGCACTAAATTTTGCATTTTGCAGGGCATATTTTAGGGGTGGGGGTGACAATGATAAGAGCCGATTTTGAAAGAAAGGTACATTAGAGATGTTACGGATATCATAATAATGGAAAAAGTAGAAGCAGAAATCGAGGAATAGAAAACCAGAGGCTTGAATGTACAAGTTCTGAACATATCACAACTTGAATATTGTTGCTATATTTCAAATTTATTTATTTATAATTTATTTCATTATTGATTTTCTTACGAAATAAATGAGATATGCTTTAACTATTATTTCATGGCTTGAATGTACAAGTTCTGAACATATCACAACTTGAATATTGTTGCTATATTTCAAATTTATTTATTTATAATTTATTTCATTATTGATTTTCTTACGAAATAAATGAGATATGCTTTAACTATTATTTCATTATTTTTGTGTCATTTATTCTTATCCCTTAAAAAGTCTCAAACATACATTAACCTCGAACATACATTGATTTGATCCCATGCATACTGACCCGTGCCATAGGCACGGGCATAAAGACCTAGTATATATATATATATATATATATATATATATATATATATATATTTACTCCGGTGGTGATGACTTCGTAATTAGTTTTCTATAATCAATAAAAAGTTACTCCCTCGTTCCAGGCAAAGAGTACACTATACTATTTTAGAATGTTTCAGTTAAAGAGTCCACTTTCAAAAAAATTATGCTTATAAATTTTAAAATCTTTCATCTTTACCCTCTACTTGTATTGTAATCATCTCGATTGTATTTAAGTATTTTTATAATTATGACCAAATTCAGTGGACACTAATATATCCCTTAACAAGTAGAATAATCAAATGTAGACTATTTGGGTGGAACGGAGGAAGTACAAATTAACATGGTAGCTTCTCTAAAATTTAATCTTCATAATTTTGAACTTCTTATTTTTTTGTTACATCCAAAAAGTTCACATTTAAAAAGTCTAATAAATAAAAGATATAAAAGTATCATTAAAATTGGTCATAATTACAAAAATAAGTATACACAACCAAGATGCTTACACAGTGGAGAATAAAGATGAAATGTTATAAAAATTGTAAGCATCAATTTTTGAAAATGAACTATTTAAATGGCTTCAAAGTCATTATTTATCACATTGAAATGATCTTGGAATACCACATTAGTTGGTGACGTTTTCTATCACTACTGGTCGCCATTTATCTTCTTTACTATTTTTAGTTCAAATGTTACACTTTGAGAATTGAACTCTATCTAAGTAAAATAACGATTTTGTTAATTGTGCCCTGAGTACATATATTAAGGATAATTAATTAGGGTAGTTTTGCATAATATTATCTAAAATTGAGCAAAAAAAATATGTAAATTGTGAAGTTATTTGAACATTTTACATAATTTTATGTATAATTACCTTAATTAATGATCCTTAACATATGCTTTTAAAACACAAGTTAACAAGACCCTTAATACTACTTCCGTCCTAAAATAATTATTATTTTAGCAATTTGCACGCAAATTAAGAAAATTTAAATAAACACTAATCTGACATATTTAAATTTATCTATTGTAGAAAAGTTGCACAAGTATTTTTTTTTTCTCTTAACAACCCTCATTAATTAGGGTAGTAAATAAGAGCAGTTTTGGTAGAATATGAACAAATGTTTCTTAAAATCGTACAACGACAATTATTTTAAAACGAAAAAAAAAATATTTAGATAACAATTATTTTGGGACAGATGTAGTATAAAACACCGGTGGTAGGGGTGAGCAGAATTTTCTAAAAACCGGACCGGACCAATGGAACTGGACCGAACCAAAAAAAGTGGACCAAACCAATATTTTTGGTTTGGTTCTGGTTCTGGTTTTTAGTGGAACCGTTTATTTGGTTCGGTCCCGATTTTGAAAATTTTAGATTGGTTCTGAACCGGACCGGACCAATGTATATTACATATATATATATATATATATATTAATGTTTAAAAAAATTTAATTTCTATTTCTAGTTTTGTGTAAAATTTCTTATTAGGTATAAAAATTCAATGGACAATGGAAGTATGACAATATGACTGAGAAGCACTTAGCATTATTGTGTGTGTGTGTATTATATGCATTTGCAAACATTTTTATTCCCTTATTCTCTATTAGTAAAGTTGATAATTTGTTGATTGCAATATCATAACATTTTTAATTGTTGAATGGTCGATGTATTATCATTTTTTTTTCTTTTGTGAGCTTGTTTGTATTTTTAATATTTTATCATTATTGTATACTTTTTAATTGTTGTATGAAATATTAAATTTTATTATTTATTTGTCACCTCAAAAAATTAAAAGAGTTTATTCTATTAAAACCGTAAAATGTGCAGGACCGAACCAATTAGAACCGGATCGAAGTATTGGTTCTCATAAATCTTGGTTTGGTTCTGATTCTAAATTTTTTTAAGAAGCGGAGTATTAGTTTGGTTCCGATTCTCTTTTTTTTTTTTTTTTTTTCGAAAAATGAATCAAATCGGACCCCCTAACCGGTGGTTATATTGTTACGAGTTGATAATGCCTCTCAAGTTAGTTGTGCAGTTGTAAAACAGTGACAGGGAAGTTTTAGATGGAAAAGTGGGTGGCCAACAGTCACAATTGATTTACAAAGGGCATACACATCGTCTTTTTGGACCGCAATTCTAATCCCCTTTTAAATTCTCATGAATTCTCGTTGCTCAACACTATAATCCGAAAACGATAAATGTATCAATTTTTTTTTCTTATATAAATTTAGGAGTTAAGTATGTGATGAGTTAAATAATAATATTACATGTTAAGTCATGTAATATTTAACTAATCATATATCTATCACCTAAATTTATATGAGAAAATTGTACAAAAAAAATTAATCCCTACCATTACTCATATAAATTAGCTTTGATATCCAGGTTAAATATAATCATGTCATATCAGTTAAAGTAATTTAAAATTGTGGTCTTACAATGATATGTTATTTTTGAAAAGGTAGCTTAAGTTTGAATACTCAATTTCAAAGTTCGAAATTAGAATTAGAAAAATAATTTAAATTTTGCAGAACTCAAATTATCCTTCTAATTTTAATTTTAAAACTTAGACTCCGTTTGTTTCAAAGAAAATGATTTCTGAAAAACATCTTCCTTATTTTTTTGTGTTTGGTAACATTTAAAAAATACAGTCAATGTAAAATATTTTACAAATCAACGAAAAATGAAGTATTCTTTTCAAAAAAATAACTTACGGACACCATTTCCGTAATTTATTTTCCAAAATTTGTTCATTCATTTTCTCCTAATATTACCTTTACACATTTGGATGTGTTATATCATTTATAACTTTTATTTCAAGAAAACTAAACGTAATATTTTACCATAATATTTTTAAGTGGTTCTATGAACAAAGTTTTATTTATACTCCTATATCATTTTGTTGATATTGTCAAGATTTATGAAAGTTTTATAGCATTGAAAATTAATACTCCTTTTCGTTCCAAAAATAAATGTTGACTTTTATTCACAATCACAAATAAAAGTAAATATCTATTTTGAGACGGGAAAGTAACAATAATAGTACAGATTCAAGTAGTTGAATTCCAAAATATTTTTACTTGTTATTTCAATTATATATTCTAAGATAGAGTGAACCCATCATTTATATCTTATTTGAAAGTCTTTATTTAGTTGATTTAAAAATTAAATTATTATTTTCTTAACACTGTAATTTCTAAACATAGTATTACATGGAATAAAATCTTAATTTAGGTGAACAGTACTTGGAACTTCCGGTATAGTATTTGAGATCATAAAATTTCTAATTTGAAGCTGGAATTGAAGTCTGATATCACCTTTGTACTCAATTAAATACTTCGTCCGTCCTGAAATAAGTGTCTATTATTTCAATTTGGGACACCCCACAACAATTGTCTCTTCTTTTTTTTGAAACGTTTTTTCAAGTCAATTAAAAATTATGTCATTTTTATTTGTGATATTAAAAAGTAGATGAATCCTATTGATTTGACACCACTAGTGATGAATTTGGGATTACTACGAGACACTAATTTGAGACGGAGAGAGTATAATTTTTTGTATGCATACAATATGATTTTTATAATATTTTTCATGTGTATGCCAAACATCCGAAAATATTTTCTAATATATTTTCAAAATATTTACCAAACGTCTAAAAATAACAACTTTTCATTTTCCAGAATTATTTTTCAGAAATAATTTTTAAAAATTATTTTTCCTAAAATAAACGGAGTCTTAGAATTACACGACCAAACATAGCTTTAATATACTTCATTAATTGAGACGAAAAAAAAAAAAGAAGTAAACATTATATAAAATTCAATTTACTTTTTACACAGGGTGTTCACCCATTTTAGAATTGATGGAGTAATATGTTCTCTTTTCTAAGTATATACCCCCTCCATCAAAAAATGAGAGTGATGCTTTGTCGTTTCCATTTTTGCTTGACCTATAAAAAGGGGGACATTTTCTCTTTTAAGAAAGTTTTTTTTAGCTTGATGACTTTAATATTTTATTACATTTGTTCCTAAATGAGTGTGTATTTTTAGTTTTTTATTAAAATTAAAAAAAGTTAACTTTTGTGTTATTTTAATATAATATATACATTAATGTCTTTAATGTCCACATATAACATTAGATATCCACATTATGACATGATATGTCCCAAACTAAAATTTATAAATTTATAAAAAAAATTCACACTTAGTTAAAAACAAGAAAAATTTGAAAATAGACATTCATTCGGGATAGAGGGACGATTAGTTTGTGGACAGTGTTTATAAAGTCAAATCAACTAAGTCAAATTTACATTATAACCATACATAGTACTATAAGTATTTCCCAAAAAAGAAATAATAATACCTCATTCGAGTAAAGAGTCCACTATATTATTTTGAAATATTTTACTTAAAGAATTCACTTTTAAAAAATTATACTTACAATTTTTATAATCTTTCATCTTTACCCTTCACTTGTGTTGTAATTATTTTGGTTGTGTTTAAGTATTATTGTAATTATAACCAACTGCAATGACATTAATATATTCCTTAATAAGTAGAGTTTTCAAACATGGACTCTTTGGGTGGAACGGAGGAGTAATAATAAGGGTAAATTACGGGCCGGTCCCTTTTTAAACATTTGTAATCGCTCCAGTCCAGTCATCTTTTTCTAAAACCGAAAAAAGGCATTTTTGGAGCGAAAAAGACGATTATGCCATTAATGAAAGAAAAACACGCTCGCAGCCTCGCATCAGTAACATAAGGTATCGCGATGAGTAATCCAAGGCATCGCGTGAGTTAATCATCGTGATGAGTAATCCAAGGCATCGCGATGAGTAACCAAAGTATCGCAATGAGCAACAAAGGCATCGCGATGAGCAACCAAGGCATTGTGATGAGCAACAAAGGCATTGCAATGAGCAACCAAGGCATCGCGATGAGCAACCAAGGCACCGTTTGAATTTCAACTGCTGGAGGAAACTTGATTTTCGTTTACCTTTCGGGAGCGTTGCCCCCGAACCCCCACGAGGGACGCTGTCCCCTCGACCCCTGCGACCTGACCGGGCAAGTCGATCCCCATTGCGTTGCCCAGCATACTGCGATTGGCGAATTAAATCAGTCCAAGAACATCTCCCTCTGTTTTCGAACAACACACTGTCAAGCTCGATTTGGAGCTGAAAAATAGTATTTTTTTTTTGGTAGAAAAATTATGCACAAATGTAGTACTAAGTTAGGATAACATTATGAGATTGATTTTAAACAAATTCGAAGTTTAAAACAGAGATTAAAGTGGTCAAAACAGTCTAAGAACAAAGAAAAACGGAATAAACTCAAAAAATTCGAATTTGATCAAATTCGTATTTTATACATGGAAATTGATACCTAAACATGAGGAAAGACCATATTAACAACATGAAATCATTTATACATCAATTCAAATTTCAAATCTGAAGCAACGATGTTGTTGAGGGCATTTTAAAAAGAAAATTCTCAAAATGCCTTTTAACGGTTAAAAAAAAATGGACTGAAGAGAAAAACAATTTGAGAAAGTGGACCTACCAACAATTTTTCTCATAATAATAAACTACTACTCCCTCCGTCCCTAAATTATTGTCTGGATTGACCCGGCACACGGATTAAGAAAACTCAATTGACTTGATTATTAATATTGGAATAGTATTGAAAAAGTGTGTTGTTTTCTTTAATGCCCATGTGTATGTGGCCCATAATTAAAGTAGGAAGAAAAAGTAAGGGTAAAATAGTAAAAGTGATGTTCTAAAAATGAAAGGTTGAAACAAAACAATTATTTTGGGACGGACAAAAAAGGAAAGGAAGACAATAATTTAGGGACGGAGGAAGTATTATCTTTATATGTACAACAAATCAAAGCAGAATGCCCAAATAGAGAAACCAAATTAGCTAATGGCCCAAAACTCATTCTTTTCCGAGCAAAAGAAGATAAAAAGCCAAAATCGCAACTGCTCTCTCGACTGAACCGTGACGGTTATTTCAGTAATTAATAATTAATTCATAGTAGTATTCGATCAAATGGCCTTCCTTCCTTCCTTCCTTCCTCGATCGTACGTCTTCTCATAACGTTAGTGGCTGCAATGGCTGCGTTATTAGCAGTTGGAACTACTACAATGGTGGTAGTGGCTACATTCATATTATTTGTGGGTGGCTCAACTACTGGTTTGCAGTACACGGTCGGCGACTCTGTTTGGTCAATCCCTCCCACCAATTTCTTCTACACAAATTGGTCTTCCTCTCATTCTTTCCACCCCGGCGACTCCCTCTGTACGATAACTCTCTCTCTTCAATTTCTCATTTGATAATCATCATTTGATAACCTTTTGGTTCATGGAATAACGTTTTTGTTTTTTGTTTCTACTTTTCATCCTACCAAATCCCATTGTCACGGGACTTCAACCAATCGAGTATTAACATTTTGTACTCATTTCGTCATTTTTTAACATGCCTTATTGTACATAACTAGTCAGTTCCGGTGAGATGCACAATTTTATCAAAAAAATTATAATATATATACTCTTTTCGTCCCGGATAAATGTTTTTAGTGGATAAAATACATAAATTAAGAAATATAATTAATTATGTGCTGTAAAATGTGTTCTGACCATAATACTCATTAAAATTAATTGAGTTCAACTACTTTAAATAATTAAGTTTGTTTGAGATGTGTTATATTAAATGAAACTTTAAGGGTATATTAGGAAGAATGATATATAATAGGTAGATCAAAAGTCTTTAGGAACATTAGTAATTGGTACATTCCAAAATAAAAATTAGAAACATTTATCCGGGACGGAGGGATTATATATATATATATATATAGAATAGATAAATAATTTTGAAAATAATAGAAATAGTTGTGTTGAAAAAATAAATGATTATGGTATAGATATGTACATAATCACAGCGCCAGGCCACGTTCTAGAAAGGGTAATGTAATTAGAGACCATCGAAAAATGTGCTAGGCTATATATCCATGCCAGTACTCTTCATTCATTGTGTTTCGTCATGGATGGGATGGATATATATATATGCATGTCATTAATTTTCCTTAATATAAATTGCAGTTTTTGAGTTTGAATCAGAGCTTTACAATGTGATGCAAGTGTCTAGAGCAGAGTACGTAGCTTGCACAGCAAATCATCCATTGAAGGCTTTGACTGAAGGTCCGGCCGTAGTTACTCTGATAGAGGAAGGTGTGTTTTATTACATATGCAGCATTTTATACTACTGTGGCCTGGGACAAAAGCTTTCAGTTACTGTCCATCGAAACTCTTCGTCCCAGACACCGACGACGACACCGGCTCCATCGCTTGCCATCTGATCGATCAGAGCAATAATATTATGTCATGATCGATCACACAATCTTAATTTGATCGTTTTATAGTTTCTTATTATCTGATTTTGGGCACAGTTAATTAATAGATTGAATAACTAGCTATTTGGTATCTGAACTTAAAACATCACATCCCATTTCAGTAATTATACTTCACGTGACAAGGCGAGGCCAAGTGTAAATACACTCAAGCCCCTAATTTCAATATCGAATTATATATATTAAACCTTACATTACTACTGTACATCTATCTAGCTAATTACAAAATGAGCTTTGAAAATGAATAAATTAAGCCTTTTCCCTTTTCTTTGTTCATGCAGTTTTTTGAAAGTTTTTATCAATTTTATTAGGGATATGATATTAGCACCCTAATTTTTAATTAATATATTTTTAAAGATTGTTTTATTTGTATATGATGTTTACATACTTTGAAGCACAATGGTTGAATATTAAATTACTGAAATCCTTCTATTTTAAATAAATGTACCCTATTTCATTTTGAAACGATCCAAAATAAGTGTTATCTTTAGAAAAATATTTCAAGTTAACTTTTTCTTATGCGCTTTTTGTTTATGAGATAGAAAAATGTGTGAACCCCATTAATTTTACTCATACTAAAGAAAAATTGGGGACATTAAGAAAAAAATTCACAAAGTTAAACATTTTCTTAAAATTCGTGTAAATTTAATAGCGGACATCTTTTTTGAACGGAGGGAGTATTAAATTTCGTGATGCAATTCTAATGTGTCATCTTATTATCTTCACTTTTTAACGCATAGTGTTTCAAATAAAATTACATATAAAATGTCACATCATTAATTATTTACAAAATTTGGTGCGTATTTGAGAACTTAAGCATTGCTCTAAATTGCTAATAGCATAACTTACTTTACAATTCCCATTATTATTTTTCATATATGTTCCAAAATGAGTATATATTTTTTTAAAAGAATTTATCACATAATTAGTGTCTCTTTACTAATTATCATGAAGTTACTAAATTCGTAGCTTTGAACAAAAGAACAGGTTACTAAATTCTCTTTATCAACTACTCTCTCCATTTCAGGCAACGAGTCCACTATACTATTTTTAGATGTTTCACCTAAAGAGTCCACTTTAAAAAAAATATACTTACAATATTCATAAAACTTTCAATTTTATACCCTTCATATGTGGTACAAACGTATTAACTATGTTAAAAAAATATTTTTGTAATTATGTCTAATTCTAATACTACTTATATATCACTTAATTATTAGATTTTTCAAATGTGTATTTTTTTGTTGGAACGGAGGGAATATATATGATGTCCAATGAGCATTTACAATGGTATAATGTGGATACTTAGGTTATTTATGAATATGTGTCATCAAAATGATTTAAAAATCAATTTTTTTCAGAAAAAAAAAAAGAAAGAATGTATTTCTAAACAAACAGTGATAGGATCCAAACATTTTATTTAATTTTTTCATTTGAATTTAGGTGACAAGCGTGTATCTGGTTGGAGATTGTGATACACTTTATGAGAGGGAAAGAATATTATTTTAGTACTCCAATTAGATTGTTAGATGAGGGTTAGAGGACTTGGTGAAACTTGCGAGGAGAGGAAAAGAAGAGGAAAGTTGGAAATTGTCAATGAAGCCAAGAATGAATAAGACAACGGAGATGAATGAGTCTTCTCCTACGGTTGTCAATTATACCGTTAATGGTGGCGGGTCCATGGTTTTATGTCCATTTTTAGGAAGAAGTGATGAGTGAATCTATACCTATTCTAAGCTAAAACTAAAGATAAACAATATACTAACAAAATTAAATATTTTCAAGCAAACAGACAACTATACTATTTTGAGATATTTTATTTAAAGAGTCCACTTTCAAACAATTATGTTTAGAATTTTTTTTATAATTTTTCATATTTACCCTCCACTTGTGTTGTAATCATCTTGGTTATACTTAAGTATTTTTATAATTAATTATGACAAATTCCAATAATACTAATATGTTTCTTATTAGATTTTTCAAACGTGAACTATTTGGGTGAAACAGATGTTCAAACATAAACTCTTTAAATGGAACAGAAGGAGCATTGTATTTACCCAATACTTGGGCGCAAGTTTAGTTGAGGTTGGCACCAAGCCAGGGGCCATATCGTCCAAGTTTAGTCTTACACGCACGTCAAGCGTTGTATTTCTAATTGAGTAACGCTATGTGCACCTAAAGTGTGCATCAAAATTTTAGTTGTCATTTTTTTATTGCTTAAATAATTTGTGGGTCCTACCACTTAAAAATTTTCTAACCAACCAAAAGATGTCAACAAGGACTTTTGATGCACATTTAATGCACACTTTAGATGCACATAATATTACTCTTTTTAATTTATTTATTAATGACTACTACTACAAAGTCTCAATCACCATACATTATTATAGGAAGATGCTGAATAGTATACTTGTTGTAAAACTTAACTTGTTGATATAATGACCCTTCAAATTATTAAAATTTTAGATTCAGAATATATTCAACTCTAACATAACACTGTATTTTTACTTGTGAAATGTAAGTTCAATTATATGGCACTACATTTTGATAGTTTTTGACCACCCAAAAACCTAATGCAAGACGCTGATCATATTGTATGAATGCATTGTTCCATTTGAGCCAGTTAGTTGTTGGAGACAAAGCTAACTTTTTGCAGAAATGCTGGACGATCTTACAATATAGGCAACACCCTTTTTGTTTTTTCTTCCCGGATAAGTTACTCCCTCCGTTCTACCCAATGAGTTTACGTTTGAAAAGGGATATATTAGTGTTATTGGAGTTGGTCATAATTATAAAAATACTTAAGCACAAATAGGATGATTACAACACATGTGAAGGGTAAAGATGAAATATTATGAAAATTATAAGCATAATTTTTTGAAAGTAAACTCTTTAAGTGAAAGATTTCAAAATAGTATAGTGTTCTTTGCATAGAATGGAGGGAGTATATATGTTTAACTAAAAAGAAAATTTCAATTTTTTTTTTATAACTAATATTTTTATTTTGAATTTACTAGTGTTTGATACTAGGTAATTGTATAAAAAGGGTAAAAATTGTCACCTATTCAAATCGCAAAATCACTATTTAAAATCCTACATCAAACGTAACTACAAGAAAAAAGTTGCATGCTAAAAAAGATACATTTCAAAAAGGCTGCAGTTTTTTTTTAGAGTTGCTAAATACAACATCTTTTTTATGCTAAATACAACACTTTTTAAGTAAATTTACTATTTTACCCATATTATAAATAGGAAAAAAATATTGACAAGACCGCCACCTCTAGGCGGTCCTATTCCAAAGAACCACCTAGACTAGGCTGTTCTATGCCAAACAACCACCCAGGCGGTCCTCCGATTTTCATTCATTATTCTGTCAACTTTTTTTTTTACACTTTAATACCCTAAAGTTAATATTTCCGATAAAAAGTTAACAAAATCGTTAAAATTTTAACGGAACTTGGTAGAGGACTGCCACCCCGAGGTGGGTTTTTTCCTAAAGGACCACCACCCCGAGGTGGTCTTATTCCATGAGAACCGCCACTCCGAGGTGGTCTTTCTTTTTTTTTTTAATAATTAAATGATGGACAAAATAATATTTTTTTCAAAAAAGAGTTGTATTTAACACTTTTAAAATATTGTATCTAGCACCTGTGTTTTTTTTTTTTGTGCTGCACAAATTAAACGTGTTATGTTCAACTATTTGTATTTTCTAACTTGTGTTTGGAACCTTAATCAATACTACTCATACTCATACCTCCCACCAGCATTTGATTGCATAGAATCCCCTCCGGCATTGAATAGTGTATAAAACCAGCTCTTACTTACGTCGTTCAAACAAAATAATGTCATCCTACTCCTTCCCCGTTTCACTGCTCAACCCCTTCCCTCCACACACACACACTGCTCTCTCAGCATGCAGCCAGCAGGACATGCTTCAACCCACATGCAAAAGTCAATAGACACCCAGGTGAGCGCAAAGACCTAAACATAGTCCTCGTAAAAGGCTATAGACACTCGGGTTAGAGCAAAGGCCTAAACATAGCTAGCACATCATAAATCTAACTTCCCCATAGGCCTCGCAGCCCAAGAACCGATGTTAGAAGACTATAGTCAAAACAACATATACCCCCAATCCCATGCACTAGTGTTCATCCAACTGACTTCCCTCAGCAGAAAGCAATCCCGACCCCAAGTGTCTGTTGAGTTGAGTAACCACACACTAAATGTTTCAGTAGCAATTACCCCCCATGCGAATGGCAATGTACCAAAGAAGAGGCAATTTTGAAAATATCAACAAGAAGAGTATATAGAAGCTAGATACGGTATTTCATTAAGCACACATTAAAACGAGCACAGAGAATTGCAAGGCTTCCTAAAACTGTTGCCCAATTGGTCATCATATACCTTGCATACAATTTTCAATACTTTATATAAAGTGAAATAAGATTAGTCCAAAACCAGGAACTAACCACCTATAAAACACCTAAAATAGAAGACAATCATAGAGATTATTGTCTCTCCATACCTAAGACAACCAGAAAACTTGGACCCCAGACAACCTCCCCGATCAAAGTCTGCTCTCACAGGCAACTGTCAAACCCACCACCGAACAGCATTATTGCTGAGCGCACTGCACCCTCTGGGCACCACCATGCATATCATCATCTTCATCGTATGCTTCTTGTGCCTGCTGCTGCTTTCTACGCATCTCATCCTCAATGTTGACATCATGCAGAGTGGTCTCCTCACACTCATCGAGCTCCATATCTGTCATCTGCATTGAAGGCCTGGGAGGCAGCACGCCCTCGAGGGCCTTACTCTGTTCAGGAGTCAAGGATTCAGGGAATTCCACAGAGAAGTGAATATACAATTTGCCCCTCATGAATGGCCTTTGGTACATTGGCATCCCTTCATCATTTATTGCCTTGAATTGATCTGCCCATTAATCACAACCAAAGTCAGCACCGGACCAGTATGGTAAGACATACTCCAAGAAACAAATAAATTAAACAATCACAAAGAAGGCATAAAGCGAATTGGCATCAGTATGAAAACACATGGCATCCCTTGAAGTAGATGAAGTGGTACATGTAAGAAGATTGTGAATGGGGATGCTAAAAACAAACAGGCTCTCATCACGAAGGGGTCACCGACTGAAAGTAACTCAATAAGGTAAGAAATTGAACTGCCAGTAGATGCAGGGACAATTTTAACATTACCTGGCTTGACAACCTCTCCAGGTTGGGATTTGATGAGGAGCTGCCTGTTATCTAGATGAGTCAAAATGAATTGGAAGCCACAGAGTGCCTCAGTTAGACTCAATGTGTGCTCAACAAATATGTCATCACCCTTTCTTTTGAACTTGGGATGCTCTTTCTGCTGTAGTACAAACACTATATCCCCAGTGACCGTGTCAGGCTGCATAATACAAATTATGTTATAAGCAAATGTTATAAGCAAGCAGGTTATCGCATTGCCCATGAAAATTAAAAATAATAACAATAAACGCCTTAGCTTACAGCTTCATCAGCTTCTCCTGGGAATGTAATCCTCTGTCCATTTTGCATACCCTTCTCCACAATCACTTCCAAAACCTTCTTCTCCTGCACAACCTTCTCACCCTTACATTGTGTGCAGCGATCCTTGTCATTGATAGTTTCACCAGTACCCTTGCACTCATTGCAAGGATGCTGCATTTGCTGGATCATAGACGGGCCAAGGTGTCTAATGGAAACTTTCATCCCAGAACCTTGACAGCCAGCACACTTCATTGAAGCACCCGACTTGGAGCCCTTGCTGCAAACCATAGCTTGTCAGAAACAAACAAGCACAAGAAACAAGTGGGGAAAGATAATTAAATTTGTTATTTGATCAAATACTCACCCTTTGCACTTCGAGCAAATAACATTGCGTGACAGAGACAGCTTCTTGGATGTTCCATTGTAGAGGTCCTCTAGAGAAACCTTGAGAGGGTGAATTACATCCTCACCCCTTCTTTGTCTTCGGCCTCTGCTGCTGCTGCCACCACCACCTGAGCACCAAAGAAGTTAAAACTCCACCAATAAATTAAGTTCCTTCCCATCATAAGAAGACTCTTGAGTCTAAAACCATGTCAAGGGTGCTTACCACCAAATGGATTGCCACCAAAAAAGGATTGGAAGATGTCAAATGGGTCATGACCACCACCTCCACCACCCATTCCTTCTTTCAGAGCATCCTCACCGTACTGGTCATATATCTCCCGCTTCTCAGGGTCACTCAAAACCTCATAAGCTTGGGCAAGCTCCTTAAACTATTAACATACAAAAGTTCAACAATTATAGATCACCAACTACATCATAAAAAGCTTCAAGTTTAAATACATATCCATCTAACTGAAAAAAAATCCAGCACACATCAGAACACCAGAACTCTTATAGCCTACAGAAGAGCTCAGCATTCAGCTCCCTCAAAAAAATCCAACAAACAGAACTTAACACCAGCAGCAAGAGATAGCCAGTTGCAATGCCAATTAGTATAATTGAAAAAGAATTGAACTTAGCAATTTTTTTAGTAAAAATTGCAAAAACAAGATGCAAATGAAGATAAAGGAGGCATCTAAATCATCCTCACTAATCAAAACCAGTTCTTCCACTAATCAAACTACTATCATGGATACCACTAAAAACATAACTCTTGTAGGGCCCAAAAAAATCAACAATAAAGTTGGAAAACCTCTCACGTCACAACCTTGGAGAACATAGCCGACAAATTTCTGGACAAATAAGACACCTAAATCATTGTTAGAATTCTAAGGTATTGCTTCAGTTGATCATGCTCAAACCATTGATACTATTAATACTGACACTCCAGCCTGTTAACAACAAAACCTAAAATAGTATTAAGAACTTTACTGAGGTCACACAACCTTCGTGGACATCAACAAATTTCCAGAGGATGTGTTTGCCTAAAATATCATCACAAATCCATGCATTGCTTCAGCTGATGAATTTAAGACCATGGATTCTTTTTCCTTTTTTTTTTGATAAGTAATTTAAGACCAGGGATTCTATTAAGAGCTAACACTTTAGACTCTACCTGCTAAATCAACAACAATCTAAATAGTTTTAGTAGGTTACACAATCATTGCGGATATGACAAACGAATTTCAAACCTAAATCTACACAAAGAATCTAAACAATTGCCTCAGCCTTAGAAGCTACCAAAGAAAATTACATTTACTAACTTCAGTGATCACACAACCTAATTCGAAGATGTGCAAACACTCTATTAGTCACCCAACAGTCTATTTGCCCCAAAATCCGAAAACTAACAAAAGCAAAAACAAAATCGAGCAACTCAAAAGTATGAACCACTCATATCACCCATTAGATCCCACAGCAGCGCATCATCATTCGCAAGCACAATAAATCACAGATACTCACGATTCCTGAGCTGATCGATCTACAGAAGCTAAATTGAACAGTTTTACACCGATTCCAACTAATATAAAACGAGAAGAAAATATACCTTTTCAGGATCTCCACCTTTGTCAGGATGATTTTTTATTGCAGCTTTACGATAAGCCTTCTTCAAATCATCCTGAGAAGCGGTCTTAGAGACGCCCAAGATCTCATAGTACTTTGTGTTATCACTTTTCTTTGGCGCCCTACCAAACATCTTGTTCGATCGATCTTCAAAATTTTACGACTCGAATCTAAAAATAAAACAACACAATCAATCAAAATTCAATACAAATACACATATATATATATACACAAACACATCGATTCATAAAATAATAATAATCAAAGACAGAGAAGGAAAGGGAGATTGTACCGTAAGGAAACCCTAGAGAAAAGGGATCGAAGGTTCAGAGTTTTGACTTCGTTGTGGGCTGGCTTGCGAGAGAGAAAGGGTTTGCTGTGAGTCTCAGATCTGTGCTTATATTTGGGGAAGTGAGATTGGACGGTGGAGATTTGTTGATCGCGATTATAACGATAGCAAAAAAGAAGCCTCTAGAATTCTCCACCTTATTCCGCTCGTGTTTCTAACAAAAACTCCACCATCCGTTTCTTTTTTTCTTTTTTAATTTTATTTATTTTATTTTACCTTTTCCTTTTTGGCTTTCTGTTTCCCTAACCAAATTAGAAGGTTTAGTGATAAAGCTTCTCACGTAACTAAAAGGGTTAAATAGGAAAAATCTTCCATGTGATTTCACAGGTTACAACTAAAGCTGTTAATACGGATTAAATTCGTCAAGTCAGCTTAACCCGTTATTAAAATGAATTGGGTTAGGTTGGGCTAACCTACCAAATTTCTTAACTATATAAATTTAGTTTGACTCTTTGATTTTTAAGAAGTGCAATTATATTCCCTTAACTTTTTTTTGCTTTAATTTGTTAGATTGTTTCTTGGCCTTTTGTTTAATTTTTTATTTAATTAATTAAAAATTAAAAATAGGTGTGATATATATATATATTTTTTATTTTAATTTGTTAGACATTTAGTTTATTTAAGATTTTTTTTTTTGCGGGTTGGCCCGCCCTAACCCGTAGCCCATGACAAATTGGGTTGAGTTGAGATATTTTAAGGGTGAATTACAGGTCGGTCCCTTTTCAAACATTTGTAATCGCTCCAGTCCACTCATCTTTTTTAAAAACCAGAAAAAGGCATTTTTGGGGCGAAAAGACAATTATACCATTAATGAAAGAAAAACATGCGCGCTTCAGTAACCCAAGGCATCGCGATGCACTACTTTGACATCGCGATGCACCACTTGGGCATCGCGATACACCACTTTTTGCATCGCGATCATCGCAGCGCGCTTTAGGGAACCAAAGCATCGCGATGCACCACTTTTGCAATCGCGATGCAACAATTGTTGCATCGCGATTCACCACTTTTGCAAATCGCGATGCACCACTTTTGCAATCGCGATGCACCACTTTTACAATCGCGATGCACCACTTTTGCAATCGCGATGCCACAGTAACACTCAACATATAGCATCGCGATAAAGAACTCCTGCATCGCGATGAACCATATATGCATCGCGATGAGCTATATATGCATCGCGATGAGCCATATATGGATCATTCTTATTAATAAGTATGATAAATAACTCCTGCATCGCGATGAGCCATATCTGCATCGCGATGCATCATCACAGCGCGCTTTAGGGAACTTGGTTTCGTTTACGGGCGTTGCCCCCCCATGAGGGACGCCGTCCCTCGACCCGCGACTGACCGGCAGGTCGAACCCGGTTGCCCAAAGATACTGCGATTGGCGAATTAAATCAGTCCAAGAACATCTTCCTCTGTTTTTGGACAGCACACTGTCAAGCTTGATTTGAAGCTCAAAAATAGTGTTTTTTGGTAGAAAAATTGTGCACAAATATAGTACTAAATTAGGATAATAATATGAGATTGATTTTAAACAAATTCGAAGTTTAAAACAGAGATTTAAGTGGCCAAAACAGCTCAAGAACAAAGAAAAATGGGATGAACTCAAAAAATTTAAATTTGATCAAATTCGTGTTTTATGCATGAAAATTGATACCCAAACATGAGGAAAGACTATATTAACAACATGAAATCATTTATACATCAATTTGAATCTCAAATCTGAAGCAACGATGTTGTTGAGGGTATTTTAGGAAGAAAATTTTCAAAATGCCTTTTAGCGGTTAAAAAAAAAAGGGTGTACTGGAGTGAAAAAAAGTTTGAGAAAGTGGACCGGCTAGCAATTTCTCCATATTTTAACTCACTTATTTGACGGGTCAGCCCAACCCAACCCGCCTAGTGACGGGTTGTGACGGATTGCGCGTCAGCCCAACCTGCTGATCCGTTTTGATAGCTCTAGTTACAACTTTTGTTGGAATTTTATTCAACAACAAATAATTATTCGTTATTGAAAGTATACATAATATTCGTCATAATATCATGTTCCTAAAAACTGATTAATTTTTTTTATTTTGTAGCATTTGCAATATAAATATTTATATATATATATATATATATATATGAGTTAATTTTAAAAAAAAAACATGTAGTAGCTTCAAAAATTCAAATTAAACCTCGTGTTGTTATTTTCGACGAATTAAATCTTCACCAAGAAATTATTTTTGTAATTAAAACCTTTTGTTAGTGAAAATGTTATCTACCATAACGGAAGGCTGAGTTGGCATCTGACTGAACGTATATGGGCGCTGACGTGGCAGAGGTAGGAAAAATAGTCAGATTCTCACCAAAATATTTTCAAAACAAACCTTGTACTATTTTCAAATTTCAAAATAAACCTTTTTTTGCTTGCACATTTTTGGTATTTATACACTCATTTCATCCTAAAATTTCAAACAAAATAACCCTTTTCCATGTTACATTATTTAAAATAAGTAATTTTTTTAATACCCTCAATGTTTGTTCTAATACTGTTAAATTAATGAGTCTTATTATTTTATTATCTCACAAGTAATAAACGTATTATAGTCAAATAGCTTCAAAAATCTTTCTAAAAAAGAATTATTTATTTCGTGACATCCCAAAATATAATAGTGAATATTAATATTTAAAACAAAATGAGTTTTTTTTTTTAAATGAATAACAATTTTTCAGGTCGACATATTTTTATTGTCTAGTTAATATTTTAATATGTATTAATAAATAATGAGACTTATAGCACAAATTAACACACTTGTGATTTGACGATTTAGATGAATGTGTATATGAGCTATAGTAAAAAGAAGATTTTTATTGCAATGATAACGTTATTGTGTGTGTAAATTGTAATATTTCTTTCATTTTAGGAAAGTAATTCTATTTAATAAGTCAAATTTTAACAAAATTAACTTTACTTATTTGTATATTATTAAAATTATACTATAATTTTTCTTTCCTTAGAAATTTGACTCTTTTTTTTGTGACATCAAAGAAAGTAAGACTATTTTCTTGAAACTGTGAGAGTATTATAATATAAATATTAAACATATTATTTATTTTGATAAAATGTGGAAGTAAAAAAAAGGTTATTTTGAAATCTAAAAACTAGTACAAGGTTTGTTTTGAAAATATTTTATAAGGAATCTAACTATTTTTCCCGCCAGTGACACATCAGTGCCACATATGCGTCTAGTCACATGCCAACTCAGTCTTCCGTCATAGTAGATAACATTACACTAACAGAAGGTTTTAATTACAAAAATATTTTTGGTGACTGTTTAATTGGTCAGAAAAAAAAAACACAAGGTTTAATTTAAAATTTTAAAACTAATATAGGGTTTTTTTTTGCAATTTACTCGTATATATACATATATATATATAATATATTTAACATAATAGATGCATAGTTTTGAAAAAAATTGTGTTGAAAATAAATAATTATGATATAGATATATACAAATTAGTGATGTAATGTTGTGGGTTAAAAGCGAAATATCAAAATGTTGAAAAGATAGAAATTAATAGAGAGTTTTTAAAAATAGTGAAAGAACAGAGCAAAATTAATAGAGAGAATCAGGTAAGAAATGAATGATGTTTATTTTTTATGGTGGAAAAATTAACCTAGCACTAGGTGGGAACAGTGGTTTTTGTTTTAGTAATATATAATAAATAAGAAGAAAACAATGGTAATTGAATGAGTGCATTCATTTTAATTTTTCATTTATCTCAAGGGGAAGCTAAGGGCTTGTTTGTTAACCATTTATGTTTCATATTTTTTGTTTTTGTTTCTAATTTTTGGTGAAAAATAAAAATAGAAATGCGTTTGACAACCATTTCTATTTCTGAGAAACTAAAAACTTTTTTCATTTTTCCCTAAATTCTAGAAATAAAAAAATTTTGTTTCTCATAGAAGATAAACATTTTTCATCCAAAATACAGAAGGGCCAAGATCAATTAGGTTGGGTCTTTGAACTTTGACACGAGAAATTCTTAACCCTAATTTTTTTCCTCCATGTGTGTGTGTGTGTGTATATATATATAGAATTGGGTTTTCAAAAGAAAAATAAATAAAAAGTTTAATACTGAAATTAAATAATCAGAAAATAGAAACAGTAATTGAAAGATGATGGGTACTTGAACAATAATAAAATAGAGTTGGACAAATGGAAAATATAGACCCGAAGAAGTGAGGGATATCATGGCAAAAAGGGTTTCAAACAGTGGTGTCCATGACATCAAACAGTAGCACCGGCAGCCGCCTACAGTGGTTGTTTTTGTTGGTGGTAGGTACTGCGCACGATGGAAATATTACACTCACAGTAATAAGAAATGATTTTGAAGAGGATGATGATGATGAATTTATGATAGGCAAGCAGCTAATGGTCGTGGGTCTCCATTTCAAAGTCAATACAAAAATCATGGAATCAATTAACGGTTAACCTATAATTCTTCCTCTAAATATTGTTGCTATGAATTAATTAATTCATTTTTTGGAAATCAAATCAATTCCTAAGTCTATGTATGTATGTATGTATATATGAATATTAATTTTTATTTTTTATTCACAATTTTTTTAATAACAGATGAAATGTGAATTATTATTCTACACCTTTTAAGTTGGATATAATATATGATGAAGTTATAATGTGTTAATAGTTTTGGGGAAAAAGTTTAACTTTGTGAAAGAAAATAGAAATGTTTATCAAACACGACATGTTTCAAGAAACAGAAATAAATTGAAATAGAAACAAAGTGAAATAGAAACATGTGAAATAGAATAAAGAAACAGAAATGTTACCAAACACTACCTAATAGTACATCAAACCTAGCGTAAAACCCAACAAAGTGCACTCCAAGAGGAACGCCATTTGTTGCGCCATTTTGAATAGAGCTGTCAATATGGGTTGAACCCGCCGGCACTACAAGAAAACAGGGCAACTGAAACGGAAAATAGCAACGGAATAGAAATCAGTTGCAATTGAAAAATAGTGCAACGGAATTTACAACAGATCTAGCGTGTAATCGGTTTGCAACCAATTTTTGCAACTGAATTTTAATTTAGTCACAAATTTTTCGGGGAATAATTGGAGGGAAGGATGGCGCCCAAATTTGAGACCATTTTTGCGACAAAAATACGTCCGTTTTAACGTTCCGTTTCAATTTTAGTAGCAACTCCTAATTTGAGGATTTTTTCGAAGGACCTTATAAAATGATTTATTAAGG
Organism: Platycodon grandiflorus; assembly: GCA_016624345.1. Classification (NCBI taxonomy): domain Eukaryota; kingdom Viridiplantae; phylum Streptophyta; class Magnoliopsida; order Asterales; family Campanulaceae; genus Platycodon; species Platycodon grandiflorus. Next base: position 7,846,161 of record CM028368.1, read on the forward strand.
CTTATCTAAGTGCTACTTTGCAAAATATCAAATAATTCTAAAAAGCAGCCTATCGAAAATGAGCCGGCAAAATTTCCCCCGTAACTTTTAGTTTCCCTCCACGCTATTACACAAAATATACAATATTTTTTCTCAAAACAAGCCATTCTCTCCGTCTCCTCTCTCGCAATCTCGCTATGGTCGACCGGTCGGAGTTCATCTGGTAATTAAGCATCTCTCTTTCTCTTTCCCTAATTTGTGTTTGCTACCCAAAGGCAATCATCTCGCGTCGTAGCTTCCTAATTTGTGCCTTAACCTTGCTACACAACTGTGCCCTAACCTTGTTTATAAAAAATTGTTGAATTGTTGATTTTTCCAAAGTGCAGAAGGTCGATTCTCATTATGGACCTGATCTGCGATAGTACAACAACATTGTAAGACCAATTCGTTAGTTTTTCTTTTCGTAGATGAATTCTCAGCTTCTTTCGAATGATTGTTACAGAGTTCTGTGTATTTAATTTCTATCTCTTACAATTGGATGATTTGGTTCTAAATTTCAAGGTCTGTTAATCAATTTGAAGTGATTTTGATGTTGTGAATTACAGATTATTGACTGAATAAAATTTGGGATGATATCTACGCCTATATTGATTTGGGTAGTATTTCCCAAAGATTTGAACTTGGATTATTGTAGCTGGGGACTTATTCAGAATTAAGTCAATGATGTTTTTATTTATTTGGTAGTTACTTCTTTTCTCTGCAATTTATTTTCTTGTTTCTTTTTCTTTCGTGGTTCAGTTTCTCATGTTTGTTAAGTTTGCCTCTTTATTGTTTAATAATCACTTGCTTTTCACTCATTACCAATTCAGTTATTCTCTCGCAAAATGTATAAATTGGTATTGTTTTCAAATCTTTAACGAACCTAGGAATATCTTCAAGATCGACTCATTACCAAGTGCTCGAAGAAATGCTTCAAAGAGCGTCAAATTGTTTGAGTAGGTCTAATGTATCTCTTCATGGTAGTGCTTTCTGTTTAGGTACAAGTAGGAGTTATTTTCAATTGCCTTAACTTTTTTGGTCAAAGTTAAGATTAGTCATTAGATTCAAAACTAGGTAGCTTCTGTTTGAGTACATTATTTCTTTTCTTTTGCTGACCTATTTTTCTCTAGACATGATTTTCTCTTCTCACGGGTAGATTTGTCAATAGGACCAATGTATTTTCTTCCTCCTTTCTCTAACACAGCCATACACGCTTGCGTGCTAATAACTTCACTAGGAAGGTAACTGTATAGTATTCACTAGCTAGATCTGCTTCTGAATATCAATCATTGGTTTTTCAATTTCACCTTTATTACTTTTCTTTTCTTCCTGCAGGAGAAAATAAAGTCATCTACTGATGTTCTCAAGGAACATTTAAAAGTTGTAGTTAAAGTGGAAGAGATTGCTTAGCCTCCTCCAGACCCTGAGGCGCTCAATCGTATGGAGGAAGTATGTTGGATTTTAGAATCCTCTCAATCAATTCTTAATTTGGGTCAATTTGGTAAATTGGTAATTGACTAATTGATTGATTAATTTTTGCCTTTCTTGGTGAAATTTGAGATCAATCAATCAAGATTGTGATTAATAATATTTTTGGTATATCTTGATTGATTAGTTAATTAGAGAATGATTGATGTTAAATTAGGTAAATAATAGTTGACTTTAGATTAGTTAAATATGATATATATTTATACTAACTTTAACATTCTTTATTTAGTGTTTTTTCTTGTTTTCCAAGTTTTTCTTTTGCTCTTTATAAGGAGGAATTCGTGCCCATTCAGAACTGATCCAGAGAGCAAGATTGATAGGAGTTTTTGCAGAGAATTCAGATAGAAAAAAAACTGTTGTGCTGTTCCTGCTGTGCTGTTCCAGTAGATGTGATCAAGGACGTTGCAACATCTTCTATCACATTCTGTTCAAAGTATTCTGGAATCTGAAGATTAAGTTACTGACCACGGTTGTTGTCTTTAGACAACATATGATCTTTGATCTTTCAGTGGTGAACTATAATCTAAGTGATATACTTTGATTAGGAACATTTTTGTTAGTTTCACTAGTTGTTTTTCTTTGTAACGGGTTCTATATTTTCTAGTGAAAGGTTTTTGCCATATTGGCACGTCTACAAGTATTTATACTTGTAGATAAAAGGTTACAACAATTTGTTATTTACTGTTTTTTTATTCATTGCGATATTTCTTGGATGTTACGGTAGATGTTATCACATCTTTGATAACATTTACTATATTCCAAAGATTGTTTTTTGAGTTACATAGCTATAAAACTTTCATTTGGTATCGAGCCTACACTTGACATAACTAAGTGAGGTTCCTGTTGTAGCTATGTCAATCTCAATATGGTGTTCAACGTCCTCCGTCCTCGATGGGTCTAATTACTCTACTTGGAAACCCAAGATGCGCATGTACCTCAAGTCTCTTGATGAAAGAACATGGCTCTCTGTGGTTACAGGGTGGACTCCACCTAGAGTGATTGATATCGATGGAGATTATAAAAGTACCTCAGAGGCTAGTTGGACAACCGATGAAAGAAGCGTAGCAAATTTTAATTCAAAAGCTATTAATGCTATCTATGGCTGTGTGGAACCAAATATTTTCAAAATCATAGTTCATTTTGAATCAGCCAAAGAAGTATGGGAAGCCCTCCAAGCTCATTGTGAGGGACCCGATAGCGTTCGTTTAACCAAGCTACGTTTACTTACAACCCGTTTTGAATATTTAAAAATGGAAGAAGATGAGGATATTGCATCCTACTATGACAAGTTGGTAGATTTGTCTAATGAGTCATTAGCCTTGGGAGATCCCATTTCCAATGCAAGACTCGTTAGCAAAATGATGCGATCCCTTCCAGAACATTTCAATATAAAAATTTCGCTATAGAAGAGGCTCATGACACTTTGGAAGAATGAGCTTAGATAAACTTTCGGTATCCTTCAAACCTTTGAGTTAAATTTATCTCTCAGAACAAAAAGCAAAATAAAAGTGTTAAAAGTATTGCTTTGCCGCTTTCCAAAATCAACGACTTGTCTGAGGAATTACTTGAATTTACAAATGAACTTGGAAAAACAGATTTTGGAGAAGAATCTCGAACTATGTTGTTGAAAAGGTTTAATAACATCATGTCCAAAGGACAAAATTATCATAATTTTCAAAAATCTAATCCCTCTCCAAAATTTGTCCCAAGAAAGTTTTTCCAAAACCAATATTGATAATTCCAAAGACAAGTTTTCTCCTAAACTTCCTTCTAAATATGAATCAAAAGGGAGGAATCTTCAGGCAGAATGTTTTGGCTATGGTCACTATGCCGAATGTATTAATACCACAAAGAAGAAGGGAAAAAGTTTGGCAAGTGACGAGGAAGAACAATTAGAAGATGAGACGCACTAAACAGTATTTTTGAAACCCAAAATGTGTTGCAAATAAATCCTCATGGTGTATCTAAAGGCATTGCCTTAAATGTGGCCCCATCGTGATCACATCCAAAAAAATTTGTTCCAGATCTGAATTGTCTCAACTCATCCATAGTTGATGATAGTCGTCCGAATGACTCGAATCGATTCGAGGATTTGGATTTATTGGAGGATTATAAGGCACTCTATGAAGATTGGGTAAAGAAGGAAGAGAAGTTAAATCTTCTTATTGAAGAAAATGAATGTCTTTCAAAGGAAAATGAAGTTCGAAAGCTTCAAATGAACTTCTCCTAAAAGAAAACGATATCCAAAGCTTCCATAGCTAGACTGAAGTCATGCTCACCAAGAAAGATATTGATCTTGAAAAGACCAAAACCGACCTTGAAAGTGCAAATGAAACTATGTCCAAGCTAAACAAAGGCAAAGTTAAGCTTGATGAAATCTTGACTTATGGTCAAGAAGACACTACTGGACTAGGATTCAAACTGTTGCATTTGTCAAGGAAAGAACAAATGGTGAAAATTTTATTCAAAACAAAAGGTTAACAAAGAAAGATCTAGACAGGAAACGTCAACATCCGCCATTACGCAATGTTTCGGTCATATTAGACCTTATTGTTACAAAATGAAAGCAGATTTGGCAAGAAATTCTCACCAAAAATCTGTTCCATACAGAATGTCGTGGAAAATGTCTCCACATCTGAATCAGCACATCCCCAGAAATTCTGGAAAAATATGGGTCAAGAAAACTGAAGTAACATGCAATGTTACATATACTTCCTTAAAAACCAATGTTGCTGGCTCATGGTTCTTTGATAGTGGATGCTCCCGTCATATGACAGGAACAGATGAACACTTAACTGAATATTCTAGCTTTAATGGTGGAAGTGTGACCTATGGGGGTGGTGCAAAAGGAAGAATTGTTGGTAAAGGAAACCTCGATGTTGAGGGATTGCCAAGACTTAAGAATGTTCTTCATGTGGAAGGTCTCAAAGCAAATCTCATTAGCATAAGTCAATTATGTGATGATGATTTGCATGTCAAATTTGACAAAAACTCATGTGAAGTATTTGATGGTACTAACAAATGTATTCTTGCAGGTACTAGATCCTCGGATAATTGTTACATGTATGGTGAAGTTGTCTCATGTCATACCTCAAGTGTTAATGATAGTTCTCTTTGGCATCAAAAACTAGGACATGCTAGTTTTCATAAAATTCATGATATAATCAAATATGATGCTGTCAGAGGATTACCAAAGGTTAACACAAAAAATGTGGGTGTGTGTGGTCCATGCCAAAAGGGAAAACAAACTAGAGTGTACCACCCAAAACTTCAACAACGTTCCTCAAAACGTTGTCTTGAGTTTATTCATACGGATCTTATGGGTCCAATTGAAGTGGAAAGTCTAGGAAGAAAGAAATATTCATTTGTATGTGTTGACGATTTCTCTCGGTATACTTGGATTATTTTTTTGAGAGAAAAGTCTGAAACTTTTGAAGCATTTAAAACCTGGTACAAAAAGGTCCAGAATCTATATGACTTAAAAGTTATTAAGATTCGTTCGGACCATGGCACCGAGTATGAAAATTCTTCTTTTTCCAAATGTTGCGATTCAAAGGGGATTACTCATGAGTACTCAGCCCCCAAAACTCCACAACAAAATGGAGTAGCGGAAAGGAAAAATCGCACACTTCAAGAGATGACATGTGTAATGCTAAGCTCTCAAATTCTTTCAAAACATTTTTGGGCAGAAGCCTTAAATACGGCTAGTCACATTGGAAATCGTGTATATTTGAGATTCGGTAGCACAAGGACCCCTTATGAAATTCTTTTGGGCAAAAAACCAAATCTCAAATACTTTCATGTCTTTGGGTGTATTTGTTATCTTTTGAAAGACAAAGATCATCTTGCAAAATTTGATTTCAAAAGTGATAAATGCATCTTTGTTGGGTACTCGTCAAATAGTAGAGCATTTAGAGTCTTTAATCTTAAGACTAAGACTATAATGGAATCAATAAATGTTCTTTTGATGATTTTGCTACTCTTGGACGAAAATAGTCGAAGATGATGTTACGGGCTAGTGGAGGATGCTTTATACAACAATGTTCCGGAGGAAAGTATTGCAGAAATTCAATCAAAACTCAAATGATTCGAAATAAATGTGTCGAAAATGTTGGGACATCCTCGAACACATCGCTAACGATTCGAACCATGAAATAGAAGCGAAATTAAAAATCCCGAATCTTGATGAAGCGGATCGATCAAAACCTGGATGTGTCAAACGAATTCAAAAGAATCTCCCTACAACTCAAGTGATAGGGAATGTGTTTGATGGTATGAAGACAAGACGAAAGGTAAAGTCGATTACAAGAAAATGGTAAGCTTGACTTATTTATCTTCGAATGTGTCAATGTTAGAATTTGCTTTTACTTGGGGAACAATTTGGTTTCATGGTATAGTAAGAAACAAAATGTGTCTTTTATCAACCGCTGAATCAAAATATGTAGCGGTTGATAGTTGTTGCTCTAAACTTCTTTGGATGAACCAAATGGTCAATGACTATGGGTTACATAGTGATACCCTTGTTGTTTATTGTGATAAATCCAAGGCGATTGATATCTTGAAAAATCATGTTCAACAATCCCGTACCAAACATATTGATATTAGACATCACTTAATTCGGATTTGGATAAACAAAATATTGTCCGCATGGATTTTATAGGAACCGAGAACCAATTGGTGATGTCTTCACCAAGACTCTTGATTTTGAGAGATTTTCTACTCTTAGGAAATCTCTAAGTCTGTGTGTCATTTGAGTGTCTCACAAAATGTGGTTCCAATTATGACCACATGTGCATGTTGTACACCAAAAAAAAAAAAAAAAATCATCATCAATCATCTTGCATTTGTTTTGGGCACGACTTTGTCAAATGATATCATTCTTAAATGTGGTATTTGGAAGACATTTTTTTGAATGTGGATCTTTTTTCAAAATCTTGTAAAAAAAAAAAAATCCCAGTGAATGAGCCAAAGTAGTGATTGGAAGCCTTTGAGGGAAAAAGCTACCTTCTCAATGTGTATCACCACCATATGTGATCTTATCATCAAGATCAATATGTTCTTTGAAATTTTGGCGTGATCATATGAGAAAGGGCTATCCTTGAGGTAGAGTGAAAGCTACCTACTGGTTAAATCCCTTCAGCTTTAAGGCAAAAATCATCATTTAAAGGAATTGAGAGAAAAGAATCTTGATCCATTGAATTCAAAGTTGAAAATGTGTCTCTCAATGTGCCAACATTTTTCTTCACATTCATTGAACAAAGTCCTTCACATGTGTGCGCATTAATTGTCTTATTCTTCATGGTTAGGCATACCAATAGGGCATTTGGTCTGGTGAAAATATTGTCATACTACTGTTTCTCACTATCTATTTATTCCAGTGTGGTATATTGACTGAAAATCTTTATCCTTGAATTTGTTTGTCTAAAAACAATTTGAATGGTTCTTGATTTTTGAGCAGTGAGACAAATTGATGGTATTTTTGCAGAAGATTTATCAAAGATAAATGTTGGGTAATATTGTGTTTCCTAATATCTTTTGATGTTTTTTGGCTCATCCTTGACTTTGTGAAGCAATCAACGGGGAGGAATTTCTTATTACCATTATTCAAAATTGGGTCTCCTAGTATCTTTGGTAAGTTGAAAGTTCCATTCTCACGAAGGATTTTTTTTCCTTCCAATCTGTTTCTTCTTCTTCCTGCAAAATCCTTCTCCATTTCTGGCCAAAAAGGGGGAGAGGGTTCTAAGGTAGGGGGAGAATTTGAATATTGGTTATCATCAAATTCAGGGGGAGATTTTGATTTTGATTTTGGATCATTTTTTCGCTCTAAAGTGTATTTTGACCAGAAAGGCAAAAAGGGGGAGATTGTTGGATTTTAGAATCCTCTCAATCAATTCTTAATTTGGGTCAATTTGGTAAATTGGTAATTGACTAATTGATTGATTAATTTTTGCCTTTCTTGGTGAAATTTGAGATCAATCAATCAAGATTGTGATTAATAATATTTTTGGTATATCTTGATTGATTAGTTAATTAGAGAATGATTGATGTTAAATTAGGTAAATAATAGTTGACTTTAGATTAGTTAAATATGATATATATTTATACTAACTTTAACATTCTTTATTTAGTGTTTTTTCTTGTTTTTCTTGTTTTTCTTTTGCTCTTTATAAGGAGGAATTCGTGCCCATTCAGAACTGATCCAGAGAGCAAGATTGATAGGAGTTTTTGCAGAGAATTCAGATAGAAAAAAAACTGTTGTGCTGTTCCTGCTTTGTTCTCGCCTTGTTCCAGAGATGTGATCAAGGACGTTGCAACATCTTCTATCACATTCTGTTCAAAGTATTCTGGAATCTGAAGATTAAGTTACTGACCACGGTTGTTGTCTTTAGACAACATATGATCTTTGATCTTTCAGTGGTGAACTATAATCTAAGTGATATACTTTGATTAGGAACATTTTTGTTAGTTTCACTAGTTGTTTTTCTTTGTAACGGGTTCTATATTTTCTAGTGAAAGGTTTTTGCCATATTGACACGTCTACAAGTATTTATACTTGTAGATAAAAGGTTACAACAATTTGTTATTTACTGTTTTTTTATTCCGCTGCGATATTTACTGGATGTTACAGTAGATGTTATCACATCTTTGATAACATTTACTATATTCCAGCATTGTTTTTTTGAGTTACATAGCTATAAAACTTTCAAAGTATGCTTCTGTTTCTACTTGAAGTAGTCATTTCTTTCTTAGCTTTCAGTCCATCTAGACTTTTTTGTTTCTTAATTACTTATCTTATCTTTGCCCTCGTTGATTTCTTTACTTTCTTCAAACTAAAAATTTACTTTTGACTCGTTTGAAAGGAACCATTCACTTGTAACTATCTAATAAAATCTTAACTCAGGGGCTATAGGATGACTAAATCAAGTTGGAATATTTGGAATTCCTCTTGTAACAAGTTCTGAAATATGAAATGGACATGATAGCCATGATCTGTATTTCAAAGTTCTTAGACCATTCTTAGTACATAATGGTAGTTCTGAAGACAACAATGTTGACATTGTGAATGTTTCAACTGAGGTCACGGAAATGAAGGATGCTTATTAATTTTGCCTTCTGAAAGATTTTTTAATTATGTTTATTTTTTTCTTCCATACCCATTTTGTGGCTTTAGCAGATTTGAAGATTGGAATTACCTGGTTCAAACCCATATGCATAAATTGCAGTTTTGAAGATTGGAGTTGCACTTGAAAGGTATTGAAGCAGAAGCCTCAAGTTCTAACTTAACTCAATAATCTTGCTAAAATTAGAAACATAAGTTTTGTTGTTGAAACTTCTACATAGATGCATGATAAAACTGACTTGATGATTATATATGTGGTGTTAGTTTCTTTGCAATTATTTTTTACTGCTCCTCTCATTAGTGTTTCATCTACCAACTTATCAAGAAATGAGTTGCTCACGAACTCTCTCCTTATATGTATTTAATTAAATTTTTGAGAATTTGGTTAAATATTAATCTCTATTTCAACATGCTGGTGGAGAAGCTCAAGAAAATTTGTTTGAGGAATCCTGTCAAGACACGACAGAAAATTGCAGACATCTTTGCATTAAATTTATTTCTTTGAAGATGGTTTCCTTTGTTAAAGGGTCAATTATTTAATCTTATAATTTTTCTCAGATTGAAGCTCAACCAAGTATTCTATTGTAGATACACTAAAACAATAGTTCCATTTCTTTCCAGCAAAATTAGAAGGTTTGTCTCTTTGTTCATCGAAATGCTGTGATATAAGGATGTGGTTTTGGTTTTGAGCATGTTTATACAGTTCTTTTTTTTCTTTTTTCAGTTCTTCCAGTACAAAAATATCACGTCAACTAATGCTTGTCTACATTTTACTCTACTACAGGCAATGTTGGGAGGAGTTATACAAGTCCCTACTCTAACAGGAGATGTTGTTAAGGTCCGTTTCAAATTTACTGCTATTACTTTTATCTTATCAATGTTTATTCTAGAGAAAAAAACTATCACTAATAGGTTACTGAAGCTACTATTTGTCACTCAAGTGGTATGACTAAATTAACCTGCTATTTGCAGGTCCGCTCTGGCACTTAACCTAGTCAAAAGGTTATTCTGAAGGGGAAAGGTGAGAATACTATGCGGAAGTATAACTATTCTTATTCATTCACTTGTTTTAATTTATTGTTTTTGATTAATAATGGAAAGCTACAAGCCATGTATTTGTAATCCTCATCAAGTTGTTTCTAGCAACTACTGTTCTTTGCTTTGTTTGCTTGTTTATTCTATGTCGAGATGAAATAAAACTGACTCGTGAAAAGCTACAAGCCATGACTTATTCTTTGTTATTGATTAATAATGGAAAGCTACAAGCCATGACGTATTCTTTGTTTTTGATTAATAATGGAAAGCTACAAGCCATGACTTATTCTTTGTTTGAGGCTTCCAAGCTTGGAGGAACTAGACACCTATGCTGCTAAACAATGGGAGGTGTGATATTGGTTCTTGTGTATTTTGAAGTTTTACATTAGTTAGTTCCTAGCTACCATGTTGGTTTTTGAACAGTATACTTGGTTCAACCATTGTCTTGCTGCTCCATATTTGGCCACTCTTTTATGGCGTGCTATTGTATCAATTCAGTGTTTCAAAGCTCCATTCTCTATTGACTTGGAGAACTAAAAGTGTTACCTAATACTTATATACTGTAAATATCTGCTTGAAGCTTTAGATCTATTATGCTCAACTCAGTACTCTTTGGTTATTTCTTGGTTGCTCATATCTATTATGCAGTTGTTTTAATTTCATTTAAAAATCTCTTCTGTTTAGTTATGAAATTTTCATAATAATATAATTCTTATTCAAAAGATCAGATATAATACGCATTGTTTTAATGAAGCGTTTCTTTTTTTTTTTCAAGGAAAGAAGAAATAGAAAGATGGGAGGATTTCACGGAAACTTGAGTAGCAGCACAAGTTATTCCTCATATGTAACTGTGAAAGCAGCTTCCATGTAGTTAGTTTATCAGTTTCACAATTTTTTTTAATGTAACACTTGAAACTTGTTTGTATTTAGTTGTTTGATTTTAAATGTCAAATATTATGTAAAATGTTCAATTTGGTATAAATGAGAAATATTTATAAATTCAATATTAGAATTTTTTTTTTCAAGAAATAATTTTTTTTGCAACGGATTTGTCCGTTGCAAGATTAGTCATTTTTTAAAAACATTTCAGTTACAAACTTGGAATGGATAAATCGGTTGAAAAATTGAAACGGAAAAAAATCAGTTGCTACTTTGCAACGGACGATAAAATTCTCCTTGAAACACCTCTGCAACCGAAAATTTGGAAATTGCAACTCCCATTTTCCGTTGCAAAATTTTGCGACCGACATTAAATCGGTTGCAATAAATTTGTGACGAGATTATTGCAACGGAAATAGAAACGGCCATTTTCGGTTTCAACCATCGTTTTGTAACGGATTTTCATGTTTTGCAACTGAATATTCTGTTTCAATTGCCCTGTTTTCTTGTAGTGGGACCAGTCTAACCCGCTACCAAAATGGGTTGGATTGGGTTGGGTTTATACATTTTGATCCCGCCTAAGAGACGGGTCAAACGGGTTGGACTCGCTGAGCCAGCGGGTTGGGTTAGGCTAACCCGCCAAATTACTTGACTATATAAATTTAGTTTGACTCTTTGATATTTAAGAAGTGTAGTTATATTTCCTTAACTTTTTTTCCTTTAATTTGTTAGATTGTTTATTGGCCTTTTGTTTAATTTTTTATTTCATTAATTAGAAATTAAAAATAGTTGTGAAATATATATATTTTTTACTTTAATTTGTTAGACATTGAGTTTATTTAAAAAAAAAATTTGCGGGTTGGCCCGCCCCAACTCGTAGTCCATGGCGGGTTGGGTTGGGTTGAGATATTTCACCGCCATTTGGGGCTCAACCCAACCCGCCTAGAACGGGTGTGGTTGTTGTTTGCCCCAACCCGCTGACCCATTTTAACAACTCTAATTTTGAAGCAAGAGGCTTCCTTCCTTGCATTAAAAGTAAAAGGCTAAAATACTATTTAAACCCCCCCCCCTAAAGCATTCGTCCAATCTCAATTCGTCACTCATAGTCCGTTTTATTTTATTTTATTTCGGCATCAAATGTTGCCATTTGTCCTAGTTTCACCCTTGGATAAGACGGACGTTAATAAAATTAGCAGAAGTTGACATGTGCATGTCACGTGAAGGTTAGTTTGGTCATTTTGATCGGAGGTGTAAAATGGGATTTGAATTATAAATTATTTAAAAGAATTAAAATAAAATAAAAAATGGTAACCCCTGATATTTAATGTATTTTTAAATTATAAATTTTCTTAAAGAAATTAAAACAAATAAAAATAAAAATTGGGTACTTTGATATTTAAGATATTTTAAATTATAATTTTTTAAATTTTTTTAAACATATTAAAATAAAAAAAGTTCATTCATTCATTTTATCAAACACTTATGGTGCATCTTGCTCAATCTCACTTTCTACACACATTTTGTTTATCCAAGCAACCCAACAATTGAATTTAAGCAAATACCCAACAATAGAATACTCCTTAGCTAGCAATCTCAAATTGCATATCAGTGAGCACGGAGAAAAAAGAGAGAGAGTCATAGCAAGGAAAGAAAGGGAAAACAAGAATGGAATACACCATCTAGGGAAGACTAAGGCCGGTCGGAGAAGTCAGCATATTTGGCTAAGAATTCTTCTTAAATAGGGACATTGCAGAGGAAAAGAGCTTATGGGCTATTGGAGAAGGTGAAATTTTGCATGAGAAATGACAAATGAAAAAAGTAAAATTTTGCATGAGAAGTCAGCATATTTGGCTAAGAATTTTTTTTGGATGCATCGTTCTTTTGTTAGAAAGTTGTCTATCACAAATGAAAAAAGTAATTTGTGTATCGTCTTATGTTGCGATGCACTTAAAAAGGTAGTTTGAAGTGAAGTGAGGTTAGTTTGTTTTCTAGTTGATGTACAACTTTTGGTGCGTCGTCAAGTGAAAAAGGTAATTTATGCATCGTTTTTGTTTGCGATGCAAAGTGTGAGCTTCCGTGTTTTTATGTGCATTCTCTTGTGTTACACAGTGTCCACTGTTTCGTATTTTTTAAGGGCATAGATGATATTTCAAAACAAAAGTGTCTTTTAGTGATTGAAAATAATTATTGTGAACTTTAGTGAATGAAAATTGTTTAAAAGGGATCGGTCCGAATTTTGCTCAAATAAAATAAGAATAGGAAGAAGTAGAAGAAGAAGCTTGGCCCAACTATTTTTACTTGCTTTCCTTAATTAGGCTTATATTTTGTTAGATAAGGTCGGGCTAGTTGTTGTGCTCAGATTGGGCCTATTTTCGGTCCAACTTAGTTCATTTATGAGGACGGGTTATGATTTTTTTGCCTAACCTTTTCTGGCTTATTGAATGGATTTATTGAGCTTATAACACCAAGTTGGTACTCGTTTCCAATTTAGTGAACTTCTTATTAGTAGAAGAAAAATGATAACTCACTGTTTCAAAAAAATTTATCTTATTTGACGGATCAAATTTTTTAATATTGTTGATTTACTTGCTTATGTCTTCTTCAAATTACAATAAAATTATTATTTTATTATCTTTAGAAATAAGACTAATTTTTTAAGACAAATAATTAAAAAAGAAGGACTATTTTTTTCAATTCGAAAGAAGTAGGTTTTTTTTTCTTTTATAAAGTCCTTTAGAATTCTGAAATCTTAGTGAGTAGATGGATTATTGTTTAGTTGTTTTTTACCAAATTATCATCTAAGATTAGTGCCAACAGTCACGGGCAACAACAAGGGATCATGACTTGGGACATGCAAAACATAGTAGGTTTGTTTGGCTGACGATTTTTTTTTTTTTTTGGCCAAATAATAAAGAGTCACGTAGTTTTTAGCGAATTTCAAATGTAGCCACCCATTAAAAAAGATATAGATTCCAGTCATTGATGTGATAAACATTTGAAAATGTCCTCGCAACATGGATTGAAATGTTATGTGTTTTTATAAAAATTATTCAAGTTAGGTTACTTGACTAATGCGAGTTACCTTTTGGTCATTGCTTAAGTGCGAGGATGAGTCACTTTAGGCGAAAAAATTTCGCCTTTAATACACGTGAGTTTTTAACAACCAAGGTAACTCACCTTACGTTAGCAATGACCAAGCAGAAAGCAATCCCCTTAGTCACGTGACTAACTTTGGTGAAAACTTAACGGTTTCGTATATGTTGTGAGGGCATTTTAAAATGTTAACCAAATCAATGATCAAAATCATTTATTTATTTATTTGTTAAGGGTAACTACATTTGAAATCGGCCAAGAGTTGGGAGACTTTTGTCACACCTCCATCCGAGCTCCTTCGTGGAACCCCGAATCAGGACGTGAAACACAACATGATAATAACAAATACATGTATAAGCCAGCTAAGCAAGCTCAACGCAATTATAACAACAACCTCAATGAGCTAACATGCTCGGAGCCAACTTAAATAGATAAAAGGCTATGATTTTCATTCGGTAACAATATCATGCTCATGATTGACACTTGTCACAATACTTTATAGTAACATTTATCTGGCTCACAAGTATCTTTCCCATTCCACAATCATGTACTGGATTACACGTAATTGATACTAAACTCAATTAACACACAACTAACTCGCAATTACTTATTAAACGCGTTATCACGTTTACTTGATACAGTAGAGGCAACTTTACTCACATTAACATCAACAATCATAGGGATCAACCCCACTTCTTAACGTAACCTGTATCTACGGTGGACTCCGTAGAGTCCTAAATACAACAATTCCAGGAATTAGTGTTTTAGCTCATATTCGTAGTATTGTCAACTTTATTATCCCATTATATATCCAAGCTAGTTATAATTCAATAATCATGGCAAACACCATATTATTTCGTAAATATTTTTTTTTTAAAAAAAGATGATCAATAGTGGTTTCTCATTTACCCCCTGGTGAATCAAATCCACGACCTATCGGTTAGTATGAATGATACTAAAATTAGCATGAGACAATTTTATACTACGAAACTAAAAGTAGTTACTTACTTAATACAGAGATACTACCGATTAAAATCCCGAATTCTCTAATATTATTGATCTACTAGTCAAGCACGTGTACTCTACAGAACTTGATCGTCGAAAGCTCAAAGAACGAGAACTAAATATCGCGTACGCCAAGAAAGTAACTCAAAGAACCGAGCGGTTTGGTTTGTTTGACTTGGTTGACCTTGGGCTTTATTTAACTTGGCTGGGAAGTGGGTTTTAACAACCAAATTTGAGATTTTGGGTTGGAGATGTCCTAACACAATAAGGCACCTAACATGCACATACACATATGAAATGCAATGACATGCAAAAGGTACGAGAGTTTCGAGTTCGAAACTCTAGATGTTACAATGACATTTAGAGATTTACTTTTTGAAATGATACTATATTTTTTGGACGAAAGGAGTATACAATATGCTCCCCATCTTTTCTTTAAAAAAGTCCACCTTTTCTAGTAATTACGACATGAATTGTTGGAGGTTCCAAAATTCCATTTTCATACGATATTATTCAAAAATATTCATTAAAAATCATTTACCTCTAAAAACTAATTTCTCGTGAATAAAGTTAGTAATCTAATACCAAGATGTTCTGATGATGTATACTTCAATCAAACATTTTGAATTTACCCGTAATTCAGAATTGTTCGAATTGTGTAATTGTCAATTCTTGACATAGGTAACTGACCCAAAACAATTTGATTATGATTCAATTGGTGACGATCATACATAGGAATTTTATATCCTTCAGTCAACAAAAGATAAACAATTGTTGGACAATACTCAACACAATTACCACAAAATACTGTAAACATTGAAAATATTTATATTCCTAAAATTATTTACAATTCAATTTTCTAAATTTCTCCAAATAAGCTCTTCTAGAAATGTCATTAAGAAGTGGCCTAATGGTAGAGCTGAGACTTCACAAAGTGTGAGTTTTCAGGTTCGACCCCTTCCCACACCCCCTTAAGACATTAAAAAAAAAAAACTCTTCTAGAAATGATGGAGTAAATACATTTGGGCACATTTTTTGTTTTCTCAAATGATCTTATGAAATCATGAATAAAATTGGAAGGACAATGCCACTTATTTATATGTTTTCTAAAATCATGGATTAAAAAAAAGAAAAGAAAATAAAAAAACTTAAAAATCATGAGTGAAATGAGAGGGACATCGGACATGTAACATATGTTACTAATGTTATGGAACACACCTAACTAGTGAGTGGTTATTCAAATGAGTGATGGTTTGGAAAGTCAATATAATTAATATGGGACACATTACACATCACACATGTTTGACGTTGCCGACAACAATTTCACACTTAAAACTAAACCTCATCATCATCGAGTTGGTATTCCTATAGTTCAACTTTAATGAATCACCATATCTTTACTCCCTCATGACTTTGGGAATCCATAATCTCGACTAAACAATTTTATTTTGAGTTTCGTATTTATTTTTGAGTAATGTTATGGGTACTTATTAAATTTTTTTGCATCAAATAGTGTGTCAGTTGATATTGTACAAAAAATAAAATTAAAAATTATAATTAATGCATTACATCAGCTACCACATTAATTGATACATCATTTAGTTCAAAAAATTTAATACTCTTTAGATACCGATAGTATTATTCTTTATTTTTATAGGTAAGTTTTTGTGTTCTCTCACATTCATGTTCTAGCTCACCAAATGTACAGGGCCCCAGTTTTAAGGGTCCAATTTTTTTTAATGGGTATTTGTGACCCACTTTAAAGGGAATAAAATCAATTCAAGTAACAATTTTAGGGGTCTAAATTTTATTTTTTTTTAATTAATGACTAAACTCATTTTACTCGATGTACGACTCATAACTCACAAGCAATCAGTGACGAAGCCACACCAGGGCCAAAGGTGGCCATTACCTCCTTAGACTTTGAGCAATATGCAGTTTACCCTTTTAGATATAATTATTATCATTCTTATTATATATTGGACCTCTTGAATTTTGAATGCTACACTTTTAATTAAGTTAACTCGGTCCCCCTAAAAATCAAATACTAGTTCGCCACTGCAAGCACCCATTGACTCAACTCATCTCAATATCTCATCATAAACTAAAACACCATCAATTAATCATGTTATCGTTGCCTCAATTATCCATAGCTAACATTGATTGATAAGTTTGAGATTTAGAACTTAAAGAATTAAAATTAGGCCCAAATGAATAATATGGGAAGTTCACCGAGTCTCAATGAAGAAGTGCAAAAATCACTGTGTACATGTCTCAAAAAAAATAAATAAAAAAAAAAGATTGCATCTACATCAAAGCCTCAAACATCCTCCTATTCTATACGAAAGCTCACACATCCTTTTCTTGAGTCGATTGTTTTGAAAGTAATAATTTATTCAAGTTGTTGTCCAATAGGTCGGCTCAATAGATGGGTTTAAGGTTTTACAAAGAGGGTGTTAGTTAAAAGCTACTATGAAATAGGAATAGCGAAACCATTTTAATATTCGCGACAATATATTTTGGTAAACTTTTTGTTAGGAATATGCCTGTGAAACAACTGATATATATGTTTGCATATTCCTACACAGTGATTTACTTGTTCCCATTACAACGCATGTTTTACAAGTGGCTAAAAGGGCTGCGTACCGGTTAGCGTGGCAACTTGCTGAAACAATGCATAGGTCGATAGACTTAGAAGTCTTTGTACATGTCCGAGTCTGTGTCTTATCAAGTCATGATGACCTTTCACATAGATTAGCTCTCTAAAGCACCAGTAGACATCTCTACCAGCAATATCTCACCAGCAGACATTTCTACCAGCAATGTCTCTCCAGTAGACTTCACTCCTGCAGTTCTACATCAGCAATTACTTACGTATGAGCCATGTTCTCTATCAGACGACTGCAAAAGTATTGCAAAGTTCAAAGAGGAACATTAGTGGTTCTCCAAACTTTAAAGTTTACAAAGATTCGCAAAGAACATTCTACAAATCTCTCTGACAGTTTAAAGATACACATCGATGTTTGAGCCTTCATTATTATCCTCTTAACATTTCATCTTCCGTGCTTGGTCCAAGTCTTCAAGACGTATTCCATAAAGGACCAGTCACAGTATGCTTATCTAGGCCTGCACGTCAAGTCTCATCCACTCAGCCTGAATCATGGACAGAAATCAAGACCAAATCTTCATATAGATTTTTACCCAACCGTTCATAACAAATGTACTCTGATACATTAAAAAACTAACCTCTCTAACGGGCAAAAATCAATTCAAGTAACAAAGGATCCTTCCTTCTCTCTGCCTATAAAAGAAACCTCTCATCCCTACTTCTACAAGAGCGAAAAAAAGGGCGAAAGTGATTAAGTGTGTGAGAACACAAAGAGTGGGAAAAACACAAAGTGTAAGAACAAACATTTTGTGGGAGAGTGATCTGAAATTCTAAAGGCAAGAAGAAGATTGGCTTAATCAAGAACTCCCTTCTTGATTTGAGTTCTTTCTTCCTTCGAAAGACTCAGTCTCTTCAGCAGTTATCCTTCAAATCCATAGCTAGAGACTAAGCATCCAGTCTACCGTTAAAGACTGCACCCGCTTGAAGATGTCTGATGAAGAAACATAGCTTAATATCTACATTGCATTCATACCGACAGACTTACATTCCATTGTAAGGGTTGTCGGTTGTGCATTAAAGTATCATCATACTTGGTCGAGTGCTTTGCACTCAGTTGTTCAAATAATTGCTATTTGAATAACCCATAATATCATCTTCTCACATCCACCTCACCTTTGCCCTGCCATTTACTTTTCCTAAGGTACTTGGCGAGAGTTAAAGGATGAGGGTTGGTTATAAGTCTTCCCGGCATCCCAATTCACTTTTCTTCTTCCCGAGGAGATTGCTAGATTAGAGAGTCTAGGTTGATGTACTAAGCGTGTTTACCTTAGAGTAAACCTTTACTGAATTTTAATATAAAATACACTTGTTTACATTCAGCCTTTACTGATTTTTCCTACAATATATGTTCTATATATTAAAGCAATTTGTCTTGTGAAAGTGATTACTGCATCTAATATAAGATTTAAGTTTGATGTTATAATGTATTTGTACCTATTTATTTACAACTACTTCAATCGTCTATGTTATACTTATGCTGCTAGTAATTCCGCTGCTTAACTCTTTTATATCAGCTAAGTATAACAATAGAGCTTTGCTATTTACATTCAGAATTTTACTGAGTATACCCCACTCCATATATTACAAAAATGTCATTATAAATTTTGACTTAAATGTCTTTTGTGGTGTTCGGTAAGGGTGGCGAACAACCGTTGGTGTTCCGTAAGGGTGCCGAACACCACTGTTGGTGTTCCGTAAAGGTGTCGAACACTAATATGGGTGTTCCATAAGGGTGCCGAACAATTTTAAAAAAACATACTCAATTTTGGATTCGGGCTGCAATGGTGGGCTTGACTGGTCTGGGGGGAGGGGGAAAGGAGGAAGAGGAAAGAGGGAGGGGGAGGCGGACTGTACTGGTGGTGGTGGGAAGGAGGGAGTGGGAGGCGGGAAAGAAGAGAAAAAGGGGGTGGGCTTTACTGGTGTGGGTTGGGGGGGCGGAGGAGAAGGAGGAAGGAGAGAGGGAGAGGTGGGCTTCACTGGTGGTAGGGGAAGGAGGGAGGGGAGGCGGAAAGAAGGGTGGAAGGGGGTGGGCTTGGCGGTGGTGGGAAGGAGGAAGGGGTGTTCAACAAAAAAAAAAAAAACAGAGTGAAAGGAAGAAGGAGGGTGAGGTGTACTTAGTAGGATGAGTTAATTTTGAGAAAAATATTGTAAGGGTATAATAGAAAATTAATGGGGTGTGCTTAATTTTTTGAGTGACAAAAAATATTAAGGTGGGGTGTGCTAAGTAAATGGGTGTACTCAGCGAATCCTTGGGTGTAAATAGCAACTCTCATAACAATATCAACCTCCTAGCAGTCTTTAAAGTCTTCTGTGACTAATCAAATGAAGTCTGCTGATGCACATCAGCTGATCTCTACATCAGCTATGTTGCTATAAAAGGAAGTTGACCTTACCCAATAAATATTTTATCACTGTCCTTAAACATATTTCAAAAATGGATGGGATTTTTAAATGAAGGTTACATAGGCTATTCACCCCCCTCTAGCCTATATTCTGAGCATATCAGCATCGACCTAACACTTTCAATTTCAAATAGTCAAAAAATAATTTAAAAAGACCATCTATATTACTATAGGTGATCAGTTCGTACATATGTAATTAACAAAGGCAAACTACTAGCTAAGATTTACCCATTTACTAAAATTCTATGGCCACAATTTAATCACAATCTACATACGTGAAGATAGTTATACTGTTGCACAACGATTCCTCAAGTCTTCCCGTTCAGCTCAAATTGCCTCTATTTTATACAATTGTCTCTCTAATCTCGGGTGTCTCAACAATAATACTAAAAACCCATATTAGCTAATAAAAATCCTTCATGATACTAATTTTGTGCCGGGTCGAATTCAATTAATATTTTTAAAAATACTCCCTATAATACCTCGAACATATATTGATTCGATCTCATACTAACATTATGCCATAAACACGGCATAAATTGCTTGATTCGGTCCTATGTTGACATCAAATTGCTAGTGTAATAAGAGCATTCGCAATCGTGGAGCTCTTTTCTTGAGTTTTTTTGTGGCCCCCACATGCCACACCATCTCCACCTAAAAAATCTATCGAATAACTGCAGACCAGTCCATTTTCTAGGATTTTCAACCCCTTAAGTCTACTATAATTATTTTCAACCGCTTAAATCTATTTTAAGTGATAAATTGCTTATTTGTTCAAAAACTGCCCCCCTTTGAGCGTGTTGTCCCTTTCACTTTCCAAGAAATCCAATTCATCTCTCCAACACTACAACCACCCCCTTCACTTTCCAAGAAACCCAATTCATCTCTCCAATACTAAAATCACCCCCTTTACTTTCCAAGAAACCCAATTTATCTCTTCAACCACCCCCTTCATTCTCAAGCTAGAAAAGCTACAATCAAGCCGTTGGTCAATGAAAGACGAAAAGTATGAGATCGTCCAAAACGAAGAAGTGGGGCAGGTCTTCTTTATAAGATCTTTGGTAGGCCCTTTCATGGCGGTCTTGTGGACGTGGGATTGGAATAAGAGGGATCTTCATATACCAATGCTATTTTCCCTTTGAAATGGGGTCCTTTAAGGCATCTTTTCGGTCCTGCCGCACTTTAAAGCTGGATTGGGGTGGAGACTTGGGAATGGTCAGTTGAATAATTATTGGCGAATACTTTGTGCTTACCCATTAAAAGAATTAATAGTGATTAGTACTCTTAGAATACTTTTTGGTGAATACTTTGTGCTTACCTATTGAAAGAATTCATAGTGATTAGTACTCTTGTAATACTTTGTGCTTACCCATCTTCTTCTGGGTGGTTGATTTTGTTGAATTTTGTGCATCGCGATGCACAAATTTGTGCGCAATGCATCAATTTGTGCATCGTCGATGTACAAAATAATTTTGTGCATCGCCTATGCATAAAATATGTGCATCGCGATGCATAGCGTGCTTTTCTGTATTTTTTAAAGGCATAGATGAGATTTCACAACTAAAGTGTCCTTTTTCAGTTTGAAACAATTATAGTGGATTTTAACGTTTAAAAATTGTCTAAAAGGTACCGGCCTAAAATTTGCCCAAAAACTAAAATCTCAAACCTCTATCCACCATAAAAAACTAGAGCTGTTAAAATGTGCTTAAACCTGCCGGGCTAGCCCGTCCCGCCACCTAAAAAAGGCGAGTTGGGTTGATGAAATTCAATCCCGTTTAGGAGTGGGTCAAACGAATTGGGACCGTGTGGGTCACGGGTTGAAGCGGGTTGGGCGTGGGCTGACCCGTCAATTTAATTTTGTTCACTATTTTGTTGTTTCTTTTTTGTATCTCTTTGTTTATGTTGTATGACTTAAGTTTGAGTTTTAAAAAATGTAGTTATATTTCACCATATTATGTTTAACTTTTATGTTGGTTTTTGTTAAAAAATTTCTTGGTTTTTCTTGTTGTTTTAATTAATGAATTGGGTGAGATTTTTGTTTTCTAATAGAATTCATTTTTAATATTTTCATCACGAACTGTAAAAGAAGTTCATGTGTTAGGGTTAAGGTTTGTTTTTTTTTTTAAACGAGGAATATGAAGATAAAGACAAGGATAAATTGGTATTTTATGTTATTTTAATGGCTAAACTAACGTCCATCTAAAAAATAGGCTCGCTTGCAAAATAACTGAAGTACAATGACCCAAATAATATTTTCAAACAATCAGTGGCCGAATTACAATCTTTGGAAAGTACAATGGCCCGATTGTGTGTTTTGTCTAACTAAAAACAAAAGCCACTATTTCCTACCACTATTTACGTGACTGATTTACGGAAAACACTTTCCCGCCCAACAGCTAAATTTACCTCTGTAACTTTTCTAATTAATTTTAATTTTATTCTAAATCTATAAAAGTGACTGATTTACGAAAAATACTTTTCCGCCTAACAGCTAAATTTACCTCTGTAATTTTTCTAATTAACTTTAATTTTACCCTAAATCTATAATTTTTTTTTACGTGTGATTTTTCAAATTAAATTTAACCTTATCTTAAATCTGTAATTTTTTTTTACATATGATTTTTTTTTAATTGACTTTAACCGTATCTTAAATCTTTAAAATCTTTATTTATTTATATATTTCTTTTATTGTAATTACAACGGTCAGATTCACCTGCGTAACTTTTCTAATTAAATTTAACTTTATCTTAAATTTGTAAACTCTCCCTTTTTTTTTACCAATGATTTTTTACTAATTACGGTTTTTACTTTAACCGTATTCTAATTTGTAAAATTATTTATAATTTTTTTTCTAATTACTTTAAAATTATTTTTGTATTTATATATATGTATTTGTAATTACTGTTTTGATTAGTTAAAATTATTGCATTTAAAGTAATGGATATAGATTTTTATAAAAAAATAGTAATTTAATATATTATATATTTGCTTAAAATGTATTTCTTTAAACAAATATTTTTTTTTGAGAGATTTTAGATTATTTTCATATATATATATATATATATATTTAGTTTGGAAGAGAAAAAAAAGGATATAAGTACTGTATTTTTTTGGGGATGGAAGGCGCACTCGCACGGCAGCACATGGGGACACTTTTCTTCAAGTTCTGGTCCCCCACGGAGACAAAAACCAAAAGTGAACTGCTCCGGTGCACGAACCTCCTCTCAAAATCCCACTAAGAGTAAAAAACCTCAGCCAAGCTTTTTGGGTCGACTAAAATGACGCTCGTAACAAACCAAATGTCACCCCTTGAATGAAATGCGACGAAACGCTCTACTCTACAGATCACATTTTCCTGCTGCGCTCTCATGCTCTTCTTCTTCCTCTTCTTTATCCCTCAATCTCATCATCCATGTTTTTTCCCTCCACATTCATCCTTCTCTTCATTCTCTCTCTCTGTACCGCCAAAATGCTAATTAAGTAGCCCCACCCCACTGATTCCACTCCTCATCAGTGCCCCCTCCTAATTTCCCTTTTGTTTTTTTTTTCTTTGTCCAGCCCCCATTGACATCACCATTTTCCTTGTCAGCTCCACCATCGCCATCATTCTACATCATTATCTGCCCCTTCCCCCTTTTTCTTCACATTAAGCTTATCCCCCAATTCTCATCCACGGGAAAATTTCCACCAAAAATTAAGGAATTACAAATCCCCAGATCCCCATCTCATAAGATCTGTACATAACTCATCATCCCATCCTCGCTATGTTTAATACCCCATTCGTTCTATCCTTTGCTCTTCTGCTTTCTTTGCCCCTTTTGTTTTTATTTGCCCCTCGAATCCTCCCTCCTAAACACGTCCAAATCTCTCTCCCCGACGAGTTAGACGACCTCGCCCTTTTCCGGCGAGCCACCCTCGCCTCCCTCCGTCCTCCCGGCTCCGTCTCCCGCCTCGGCACTATCAACCCTAAACCCAAAATCGCTTTCCTTTTCCTCACCAACACCGATCTCCACTTCGCCCCCCTCTGGCAACTCTTCTTCAACCTCGATCCCCAACAACAACACCTCTACAATATCTACATCCACGCCGACCCTTCCTCCAAAGTTACCCCTCCCGGCGGCGTCTTTGAAGGCCGCTTCATTGCCGCTAAAAAAACCGAACGCTCCTCCCCGACCCTAATCTCCGCCGCCCGCCGCCTCCTCGCCGCGGCCCTCCTCGACGACCCCCTAAATTCCTACTTTGCCCTCGTCTCCCAACACTGCATCCCACTGCATTCCTTCCGTTACGTCTACCAAACCCTATTCACACCTGCTGAGTCAACTCGGTTTCCGGCTCAGTTCCCGCACAAAAGCTTCATCGAGATTCTATCCGAGGAGCCCCAACTATGGGACAGGTACGTAGCCAGAGGAAAAAACGTCATGTTACCCGAAATACCCTTCGAGCGATTCCGAGTTGGCTCACAATTTTTCGTACTGAGTCGGTCACACTCGTTGACGGTGATTAAAGACCGGAGGTTTTGGAGGAAATTTAGGTTACCGTGTTTAAATGTAGATTCGTGTTACCCGGAAGAGCATTATTTCCCGACCCTACTGTCCATGGAGGATCCGAAGGGGCTTAGTCAATATACCCTCACTCGGGTCAATTGGACCGGTAGCGTGGATGGGCACCCGCGTACTTATCACCCCGACGAGGTGTCGCCGCAGCTTATCCACCAGCTTAGGGATTCAAATTCGACGTTTTCTTACTTATTTGCACGGAAATTCTCGCCTGATTGCTTGCCGCCGTTGATGGATATGGCGGAAAAGGTGATTTTCCGGGAGTGAAGCGGGTGGGTCGGGTAAGTTCTAATATTCAATCAAACCACCCTATTAATTGAATACAGTGCATTAATTAGTTGAAATTTATTCGATTTCTTATTTGATTTATTGTTTGGTTGAGTTGAATCGGAAAAGTATGTAGTATGATATTGCAATTTGGGAAAGGCCGAGTTAACTCGGTCTGTGATAAATGGAAGTATTTGCTGATGTTTATTTGTGGTTAGAAATTTCCCCTGAAATATTGCCTTAAATTGCGATGATTTGATGTCTACAAAGTCATAGAAAACTTTTAAGTTTGATCCGAAGACATTAAGCAAGCACGTGTCCTTGTTGTTAGCTCCATTTTTGGAATGAAACTATTTACGTAGTATTTGATAGAGTAGAATGGTATTACTACGAGATTGATTGATTTAGTGTTTCGTGTTAATGCGGGCGGGCGGGCGGGCGGTTAGATCCAAATAAAAATTTATTTAGATGTCTTCTACACTATTAAATTAAATAAATTTGCTCTCAATGTAATATAAATAATTTGATTCAATGGGCACTAATATAATATTAAAGTTTATATATAATAATATCCTCAATATCCTGCCGCCGCCTTAATGCTGATGGTGATAAATTTTCGCTTAACAATGTCTTTTTTATATAAAAAATTATTTACGGTATATTTTGTTTTAAGAATTATTATGTTAGAAATATTACAACTTAGACCAGACAAAACTTACTTATATATTTAGACTTTTAAAACAAACGTTAATATTTTTGCACATTTTTACGGTTACTCCCATCCACTATTATTATGAGGACATGGGGGGTGGGGGGGGGGTAGGGCTTTACCGATTTATTAATTAATAGTATACCTTACCTTGTTTAGTTTAATGAAAACGTTTTTCCAGGACCGGTCAAATGACCCGTCACACACTGTGTGTAGGTAACCCGATTTGACCGGTCACACACTGTGTGTAGGTAACCCGAGCGCGCATGTGTGTGTGTTGGGGGGGAGAGTGGGAGTTGTAATCTAAATATGTAGATATCGGATTTGAGCACTAAATAAATAAATGAAGAGAGGGATGATTGACTTAATATATTGGAATAATGTAATATGTTAGAATTTGGTAGGGATGATTACCAATTTTATTGTTTATTAAAGATATAAAAAAAAGTCGGTTGATGTTTCCTCTTTATTTTAAATTTCTATGACAATAATTATATCCGAGGGAACAATTTTATACTCCCTCTATTTTCAATCGAATCACATTTTTCTTGAGAAAAGACTGAATTTTCAAAATCTAAATATCAAATCATGCTAATTTTTTATTTTATTTATAACACACGAAATTCATCTTGTTGTCACAGAAAAAGGAATTTTTTTTTATTAAAATTTAAAGAAAACACTCCCTCCCCTCTCATATTTTCTTGATAAAGAGACGATTATTCTAGTTTGAGACGATTTTAGGGAGTCTACTTTCAAAAATGATGTTTACCAGGTTCATAATCTTTTAATTTTATCTTCTATATGTAATATAAGTATTTTGATTATAATTAAAATATTTTTATATTTATGACCAATCATAATGATACCTATATATATTTTAATTATTAAATTTTTTAAACGTTAATTATTTGGATAAAACGAAAGTAGTATGTACAGCTGGCAACCCTCCCTGAACCCTTTCTGGTCTGCACGCCGGCCAAATGTACCCGGCTCAACGATATTACTCCACTAAAAGAGTTTTGAGTTGGGATAGGAGGGCCTCAACTCAATGCCAAAAAAATTGGACTTGTTAAATGCAACTTTAGTGTAGCTAGCTAGCTAGCATACACTTTCGTCCAGATTCCTTTTTACGGTGTGTGTGTGTGTGTTGACTGAAAAGGAGGAGGAGGAGGGTAGGGTGGTGGAGAATAGATTAGACGAGAAGAAGAGGTAGGGGGACGTGGCCAATTGCATTTATGCCACATACGTAAAAAAACAAAACAAAAGCGTGGTTAGGTTTTTTTGTTTGTTTGTTTAATAATTGGAGTACTATACTATACTATACATGTTCCTATTCCTAATACGACCACTAACTATTGTACTGTGAACCTCTGTTTTTGTATCCGACATCGTCCATTTCTCTCTCTCTCTCTCTCTCTCTCTCTCTCTCTAATTAAGCAGTAGTATTAAATGCGAGAGCATTTATCTATCTATCTATCTATCTAATCTCATTTGGATTTTGGTCCTTTTGGACCGTCCATCCCTAACATATATATATATATATATATTTAATTTAATTTAATACTATTGTATATTGAGAGACACACACACACTACTTACAAGATGATCTGATCTGATATGAATCTGAATCTGACCCCCACGTCTTGTCTTTTGATTTGTTTATTATCTTCAGGTTTGGTTTTGAATAAGGAATCTCTCTCTCCCTTCTCTTCTCGGGTATGGTTGGTTGAGTCAAGGAGGAAATAAAGGCCCAAGGCCCAATCAATAAGTGGAGCCCCAAGCCCATTGCACATAATAGGTAGGAGTTGGAGTTGGTACCTGACTTGTTGTTGTGAGTCTGAGAATGTGTGTGCGTGCGTTGTTGTTAAACCAGTTTGGTTTCTCTGTTTGTATGTACAATACATAGGTCAGTCCAGTCCAGTCCAGTCCGGTCCGGTCTGGTCCTTTGTGTCATGTCGTTCGTGTAATGTCGAGGAACCGATAAGGGTGTTGTGAAGTTATTAATCCACCAAGGATGTAAGAAAAGTGAAAAAGGAGTCTGGAAGTATATGGATTTGGGGGGGGGGCTTAGCGCGGAGTTCAACGGAAGTATGGGGGAAGGAAAAAGAAGATAGGGCAGCTTCAAACGTAGCCGAAGGCTCTCTTCTACTGCTTTATTATATATTCCTACTCTCTCTTTCTTTGTAAAAAATAAAAGAAGGAAAAAGAAGAAGAAGGATGATGATGATTCTAAATGAGAATCTCTCCCATTTGCTCCCTTCCTTCCACCAGCCATTTCACTTTTTACTTTTTTGTGTTTTCTTTTACCTTTTTCAATTTTCTTCTCTCTGTGTCTCTCTTTCTTTGTACGGGAGGGTGGTATCCACTCTTGTCTTGTCCCTACCAACTAGTGTAACTGATGAGAAATATTGGATTCTCTCTCTCTCTCTCTCTCTCTCTCACAACACACAAGACATATAATTCTGTTTTTCCTGCTAGGTTTTAGGACTTTGGTTTTTATATTTCAATTTGTGTCTTTGACCTCAACAAAAATAAATAAATAAATAAAATAAAAATGACTAAATTAAAGTAAAATGTTTATTGCCTTGTTGAGGCAACTCCCCTACCATTTTCCATTTCATTTCCATTTGCATTTGATAGTGTAACCTTTTTTGTACAAAAAAGGTTAAAGCATATGCTTATTGATCCTCTGTTAAATTAGTTAAAGCATCCGTTCCGTGTACTAACCACAACTTAATTATATCCTACTACTAATTTTACCTTATCAAATTTAATAGTTTATGATTTAATTAAATAATAATTTAACTTGCTACTAACTACGTATAAATCACTTCTCTCTGTTTGTTTTA
The DNA here is from genome assembly GCA_016624345.1 of Platycodon grandiflorus. NCBI lineage: Eukaryota > Viridiplantae > Streptophyta > Magnoliopsida > Asterales > Campanulaceae > Platycodon > Platycodon grandiflorus. Next base: position 7,874,250 of record CM028368.1, read on the forward strand.
GGAAGGAAAGAGTTTATTTTTGACTTTTTTCAAGCTAAAGTTTGATCGATTATTAATATAAATTTAGTGGTTTTTATAAAATTATGAAAATTGTAATTTATAGAATTATTAATATAATTTTTAGTTAATAAAATTTTAATTTTTTAAAATATAAGTAAAGTATGTTAAATTTTGATTTAATTTAGCAACAACTATGTAAAAAAAATAAAATTTTTAATGAAAATTTAATTACGGTGGAAAAGAAAAAAGAGAAAAGAGAAGTGATGGGAAGGGAAGGGAGTTGGTAGTGAAATGAGAAGCATCTTCCAACATTGTCAGCTACCGACGAACCCAAACAAGAAACTTTCACGAGCAGCAACAGCAGTAACTTTTATCATTTTCTTTGACCTGCTTGCTCTTTTCTTCTTTATTAGTAGTAGTATAATTTCTAATCAAATCTAATCTAATCTTATCTCTATTTGGGTGGTTTTTGACCAAACGGGGGGATAATGATGCCAATGTTAAGTTAATGCTAAAATTCCCATTACTAATACTTGTATTCTATCATAAATCGGAATCTTACAAGGAAATATGAAGAGGGGAACACTTATATTTTTTTTTAAAAAAAAAAAAAAAAACTATTTATAAATCTTTACTCTTTGTTTTCATGACTAACACCATCATATGATGACACTAAGGCTCCATCTGTTTTAATGAGAACAATTTTCATAAAATGATCTCTGGAAAACTGTTTCTGAGAATTGAAAATCTTTTATTTTCATGTGTTTGTTAAATAAATTTTTTTTTTTTTTTTACAATGCTTCGGAAAATATTTTCAAGTGCATGCTAAACATATTGAAAATGTGACGAATATATTTTTTCATGGAGTTTATAAAATAATTATTTTTGTTAAAATGTAACAAGTGAGTGTGCATGAGAGAGAAAGGGTAAAGGTGGTGGGGTTGGGAGGAGGTGAAGGTGAATGGATGTCTTAACATTATTTATTTAGCTTAGGTGGAGTATACTGTTTCAAATACTTTTGAGAGCCAAAGACTTCAAAATGACTTATAACACCTCCACCTCCACCTCCGTAGTACGGTAGTAGTAGTAGTAGAAGATGATTAAAACAAATTAGTTACAGTACCGTGTATGTTACCCGGTTTCTCTTCTTTGACGGATGTGATTAAAACAACTTAATTAGCACCGTATGTTACGACGACAGAAGCAGTAGAGCTTTTGAATTGAGAATGTCTTCTGTTAATGGGACGATCCATATGACCAAAAATACTATTATGGAAAATGTGAACTAATATGGATGACAAAAAATGTCTGAATCTGACCGACCAGCCAGCCACGAAATAGTTTAACTTGTATCAATAAAATGTTGGTATTTTGTCCTTAGAAAACCCATCTAAGTTCTAGAAAATGTAAGTAAAATCAACCCCCCCCCTCTCCAATCAACCAGTCTTGCATTTGAATTCTAACAGAAATGTTTGGAAAAAATCAAACTTTGCAACACAATATTTATCTTTCTTTGTGCCTTCTCCCCCATCTCTTATCCCCAACATACCTCCTCAGGTCCATCGTGGTTCATATGTTGAAATATAAAAACAATTATTAGAAATGAATTAACAACCCCACCTTTGTCCGAAGGAACAATGGGAAGTAACTGTCAAATTCTGCACACTATGTTTACAATGACACGCGCCTTGCTGATCACCCTCAAGAATGAATGAACGGTGCCATGATTCTGACAACTCCCTTCAACCTCGAAGGGAAGCATGAGGGACAGCAGGTAACCCCAGTTCATCCTCAGCCTGCACATGCATTAGAGATCAAACACATGGGACTCACATAGCTCCCCACATAATTTCATTTTCAACGGATCAGTAAAAGAAATCCCAGAGCGTAGGTTTCTTTCCACTTGGTGGATAAAAAAGTGTTCAAAAAATCACCTGATAGTTGGCTCTGCCAGCAGGCGCAGCAGCATGTCCACTTGGTGCCGGAGGCAAGTTGAGTTCATCGTGCAGATCAGGTTCGTTATCAGGTTGCAGATATGAAGGTACCCCTTCACCTTCAGTCTCCGTCCCCATGTCTGCTTCCAAAGCATCCAATTCTGCATCACAAGCCAAACTGGGTTTATCATCACCTGATCCCATTTCTTTGGAGCGATTGCAGCTAAAGCAGCTGCTATTACAGGCATTTCCTACGCAAAATCAATGAACTCTAAAAAGCAAATGCGAAGGAATGCACTTTCACATCAACACTTGTCCCGTTTCATTTTCAAGAAAATACTTAAAAGGTTTGGTCCAAAAATTGTCCATTTTCTTTTGAACTGGCAACTGAACAATTATGATATTTATTTTTATCGCTTTTGCTTGCCAATTGAATCCCTTTGGTTGGTTCCAAGCCAACAAAACTGCTGTCTTCTTGTAAAGTGATACATACACATTCTATAATCTGAACTACCATCAATACCCACTGAAAGAATCTGTCAACAGTGAAGAGGTTTGTGGAAGCTTTTGTGGGTGCATGTGGATGGATATGTTTCCAGTGAAGACAATGAACTAGTTTTTTCTGAGGGATAGCTTCAGCGACAGCTATGTTTTCAGAACCCAGCAGCAAAAAAGAGATCGATGCAGAGAAAAGAAGCCAAGTTGGGTTTGATTCGGGTGGTGAAGGATATTTCGGGACCAATTTGTATTTAATCGCCATCGTGTGAAGGGGTACATAGGTTATTTGGAAAAACTATACGAAATTGCTGCTGACAATAGCATCAGGAGGAAAAAGTCAAAGTCGGTGGCCATTTTAGGAAAGAATCTTGGCTGTTTCAGAAAGAAAGTGGAATCTTCAGTGGCCAAAATTTCTTTTTAAAGTCTAAATATTAGGATAAAGCCATGAAACTCTTTGCCCTCCACAAAGTGAGCATCAAGTATAGGGAAAGACCCATTGCCAATTGCAAGGATTGAGAGTAAAAATGAGCTTACCACCCATGAGTTCTTCCTCGTCAATGTCATCAGGCACGCTGTAGCTTCTACCAAGAGACTCTTGAATTTCTGTGCTTACATCCATCAAGTCCATCATCTCATCTTGCAGGTTCTGCAGATAAATAAAACAGTTATCTCACATTAAAGAAGTCTCCCAATCAGGCCGCAGCGAGACACAATTTTCAGATATAAGCATACATCTATGTCTTGTATCTTCACGGTCTTCATCATCCCTTTCAACTCTTTGTTTGCTGATTTCAAAGCTGTCATCTAGAAAAGATGCAACAAAAGAATTAGACTCGCAAATACAAGTCATAAGCAATTGAATCTGATTGTCCAAACTCACTTTGTGGACACCCATCTGACACAAAAAAAAAACAGATACCAGAGCAACGCTAAATTGTAGAGGTGGATCAATCATATATTTAACAAAAAATCCCTTCCTATTAATAAATGGGTTGTCCCCTACCTCAGGGAGGTAGGCAGCAACCTCCAATCAGAGAACCGAACAAGCTCCACCTTACATGCCTTGGACGCTACCAACAAAAGCAAATTTTACAGTGAATAAAGCAAACTCAAAAAGCAACCAACTCTCATGTAACACAGCTATATCCTGTAAAATGGACACAGGTTTGCAAAAAATGTATAGCTTAGTCATCTGAAGCCCCCAGTGAAGACATGGCCCCTCTAAGCATAGATTTGCTATGTGGTTAAGATACACAAGAGATGGCAAGCTTCACAGACAACCAACAGGACACATATTGCATCTCTTGTCACGTGAAATTTGTGTAGTATCTTCATGGACAAAATAGGGAATAAAAGCCCCTGATTATTTTATTATTTCCCTGATAAATGCGCTCCAACCATGCACCATAAAGTCTGAATTCCATTTGCAATTATATATATTTGACTGAAACCTTGTATGCCAGGTGAAGAGCCAAACCACACACCATATCATAAGAATCATAACAAAACTACCAGTCCCAATAAGGATATAAAAAAGAACACTTAAAATTGACAAATGAAAAAAGCTGTAGTAGTAGATATTCGTGATAGATTTGAGAACTAAAACAGGTTTGAGAACTAAAACAGGTTTATAAGCTCCCTAGAACATACTGTTTGCTGAGCATCTTTAATTCCCTCAGCAGCAAATGCAACTTGGTCGAGGTTGAACGTCTGATTGTAGAGCATGTCACGCTGCCCTTCATACCTGACAAGAAGCATAATAGGTTTTATACCATAGCCATGTAGATAAATGAAGAAAAATGAATATGACAAAATGAAAATTGTCCATAAATCCAACACTGAATTGAGTCCAAGTAGGATTATTGTTAGAGCTGTCCAAATTTAATTATATTATTAGTCATTTGGTATTTAATTAATTCGCCTAGTCCTAGTAGAGTCGGGATTTCTTTTTGTCTTATAAATAGCGATGTAGCCCCGCTGTTTAATGAGTTTTGAGCCTAAGTGTCATTGTGGCCTTCGGGCACAGTTGATCCCATGCGATGGTAAGCATAATTCTTTCCAGTTTCTTCTTTATTATGCCACCTCCTTTCTATGGGCTTGTAGAACAAGTCCCTATTCTCAGTCCTAAACCAACACTGAATTCCGAAGACCCATATGAGCAGATGCAAGATGCCATATTATGCTGCAATATCTGGCATTACACCCAAGTCGGTGGATGAAGTTAGTCTCTTCTAAGCGGCCAAACCCATGCATCACATGCCCAGTAAAGCAACTGAAAAATATCTTCAGGCAACCACAAAAATACATCAAAAGCAAAAGCTCATACTATTTTGATTTGCAGTACAATAACATGATCACAAAAAGGGATCGTCCCATCAACTTAACTTTGAATATTTAACTATATTGCAATAGAGATAAGTTCATATGTATTAAGATTAAGAAACCTTAGCACTCATTGAATAGTCAATGCAAGTTTTCGATTTTCGATTCAAGATTCACAAAAAGAAATAACAACTAAGTGATGTGAAGAAGATCTATAATAAATAATGAAATCTTACTTAATCTTTTACTCAAAAAATAATAGCATGGAGTAAATTAGTGTCCCAATAATTTAAAAACTCAAAAGAAAAAAATTGCTTCTAAGATAACATTAAACTTCCCTTTAGAGGATGTAATTATCAGTACCAAGCCCACGCAGAATTCAAGACGTATCAGCAAACGAAGAGCACTTGAGGGGAGTTACTAGCTACTGTAGTAATTCATTTTCTATTTCTAGTTTACAGGTTTATGGAACAATTTCCTGGTTTGGGGCTTCTTTTGTAGTATTTTCTTATTTTAGGGTTGCACTATAAATAAGGTTTGACTTCATTTGTTGAAGGCACCTTCTGAATGACTGTTTGGAACTACATATTTTCCTTCATTGCCTTAATTTGTTCTTTATTTTATTTTCTTTCCTTTCCGTATTTAGTTCTACATCATGTAGTATTTATACCACTACAGAAAGCAAAGTGTAGCTCCAACTTTCGCGAACAGCTATCAGACGAAAGATGCCCCAAGAACCACTTCTTCTAAACTACAAGCACATCGGTTCAAGTAAAGAGGTACAAATATCAATTAATGACGCAGCTCTATCAAGGATATCCCAATCTCATCCACTCAAGCTTTAGAGTACACCCAGTTTATGGTGCTCTATCCATATTAAATATCTGGATATAGCTCAACTGCTAGAAAGACCCAACCGTCACTCAACAAAGATACTACTTAAGAGCTGAGCCGCGGGCGACCAAAATTTCCCCATTGTCACTCCTCCTCAACCCATTCCCCACCCCTCCCTCTCTTTTCTGCCTCCCCAAGCAAACGAAGAAAGATTAAGGAAACTATGATGCGAGGGTCACTAAACTTCCAAACGAAAAGCTCATGTAATGATTGTTCTTCGCCAACTCCTGCTATATAATAAGACTTCATTTTCTTGATTTTTATTCTAGATAATTCTTTATGGCTTTTACATTCAAAAATCCTGGAATTTTCTTCTACAGTTATGTGCCTATTAGAATTTAAGTATTCAAAATTGCATTGTCAAAGAAAAGTAATAATCCTCAAGGGAAATGGTACATTTGCCAAAAACAATAGTATTTTCTTCAACTAAAATCGGTTGAATCTTTTTATGGCACTTGATGCAAAATTTACAGTTGTCTAAAAAAATATTGCTTTTGAATGCCAATAATAATTTTTGGACAACAGGAAAGCGGAGAAACTTTTTTTTGATAAGAGGAAAGCCAATAATATAGACCTAACACAGTTGCAATGCACATTAATACCAACAAGAGTATGCTGGTACACACAAGGGTAGATGGGAACTACTGGACATGTATATATGAAGAAAGAATCTTTGCACCTGCTAGAAAAGAAAAATCATAACCCTGCCAGTTGGGCAGCAGAACACATTGTGATGAAGTAACCTAAGAATATAGGAAGAGCATTAAACATCTTCTTACTTTTAGATTAAGGTCCAAAGTGACTAGTTTGAAGAATAAGAGTTTCTATAATTCACACTGTGTCCAGCTCAAGAACACAGGACATCATTTCTCCTCAGAACTGCCCTCTTAGTCAGGCGTCAATTTGAAGAATAAGAGTTTCTATAATTCATATATATGTGCGCCTGTGCGCGTCTACAAGGTAACAACATCCACTTCCTACTGTACAATTCACAATTTCTTTTTTGTTAATCCAAAATATGATAGACCAGGAACTACAATTGGTTAATTGCTTCCTCTTATCTATTTTTTCTGGCACCATTCAACTAAGTCATATAACCTTGAGATAAGACTTACAATTTAACAGTAATAAAATTTCGTATCAAAGAGGTGTTTGTGTCTGCTGCATTTGACTGATGAACACAATTGATATATCATATACGTGTGCATAGGAGGCAATGACATGAAGGAGGTAACCTACATTCGCTTTTGCTTGAGAACTCGCATTGCTCGAGCTTTAACAGCTTCTTGAGCTGGACCAGGTCGAGTTTTTTTGATCTGTTCCTTGTACCGAGCAAGTTCACCATCAAGCCTTTTGATCTTCTCATCTACTGTTTCACCTCTTTTATTGATCTAGAAGCATTATTAAATAAAAAAAATTAGGCATTTATCCATATGAAAAAGTGATAAGTCTTCAAACAAATTTAAAACAGAATCTAAAGCTAATATACATGTAGACAACACATAATAATGTACAATTGTACACAACATAAGTGTTGGGAAATTTAATATACATAATTCCGTGGGAACTAATGATATACTATAATTAATAGGATAATAGAAGCCATATCTCAACCAAAACTTAATTACAGAATATGAAAGTCAGTAAAATCCATTGCAAGCTGATATTTACTTGTATGCATCTGATTGATGTCAAATGAGACATCAAGACACGTTGCAGCACATAATGTGTACTCGGATGTTGAGGGAAACTATAGCGTAACTCCATTGTTACAAGATTCCCAAATCAATCCGGCATTTGGAGCAAAGTGTTGCATTGCAGGAAACTTAAAGGCTTTGGTTTTCCATATACAGCACATGGCAACGCTTTCAAGGGTCACAGCCAAAGATGACAAACTTGCACGACTACGATGGTTATTATATCTACTGGTTAGTATGTTAAGATGACAACTGGCACAACTACCACACTTTAACATGAATCTAGGTATTTGATATCACAACTCTCAGAAATATTGATTCAGAGAAAACAACGAAGTGATGTAAACAAGAAACTACAACGACGAAAGTATATTGCCCTGCTCAAACGTACAAGTGATCAGATGAATCATAAAAGATAAGATGCTAACAGATATTAACAATTCGGGTTAATTAAAAGACACATTATGATTATGCTCATGTTTTGCCCTAGAACATGACACAAAGTGCAATTACAGCACCTGCCTACCATTCCTCAAGTCATGGGTCCTTACATTATATTTATATGGAATGTCGAGGTGGCCTCCTCTTTCAGATTTTCTCGATTGACATTACTTTCAGCCTTGATTTGGGAAACTGGCTTCCCCTATTAATTTGACAAAGTGGGTTTTTGTGAATATACAGGCGGGATCCATAAGTCCATTTTTGTGGGTTTCTTTGGAGTAATTTGGTTGGTCTTGAGCAGCTTGCTCAACGATTTCCAATTCCAAGGCTCCCAACCATAACTTTAAACAGAAGAAAAGCAGACAGGCCTCCAAAACAGAAAGTACTCAAACACAAAGCAAGGAGCAATATACCTCAACTCAACTCAGCCGTTGACCCAAAATACAATTATACTTTAAATTTGGCATAACATTTAGAAGTAAATGAATATGGCCATGTCCCATACAAAATTAATTTACGTGTGGCGGTGTAATATCTCTAATACCCAACAAAAAAAGATGAAAACGAAAAACAAAATTCGAGACATATACATACACACACACACAAACAGAGTAGAATCACAATGGTAGTTGAAAAATGAGGTTCAGGTGAGAAAACTAAAGGAAGAAAATTCCCCATTACAACGTCAATCGGGGACAAGCTCGTACACATTCAGATCATAATTCGAAACATATATACAGATACAAAGGGAGAGTTTGAGAGAGTACCCGATCGGTGGCGTCATTAAGGGAGGGAGGTGGTTCTTTGTCTTTCTTAACGCCGAAAACTCTCCTCATCGCTTTTCTTAGGGTTTGAACTGCAACTTTAAATTGTGAATTGGGGATAAGAAACAAAGTATGAGATTAAGAATGAGGGATTTACTTTCTTCGTTCAATTCGATCGTAAATAGGAACTTTATGTGAACTTTTCTTGGGGAAAGGGGAGAGAAACTTGTAAAAGCAAATTCTTCAGGTTACCCCCGAGCGAGTTTTGACTTTGAAAGTTTCCCCTCCTAATTCTTTCGTTTCTGTTACTCCAAACTTTCAACTTTTAGGTTGAGTTAATTGCAGCATAGTGCCTCCCTCCCTACTAATCCCTATGGTTTGTAATTCTTACTAGTATTTGTTTCTTTATTAGGTCTATTCTCCTCGTCTGATTTATAATACTCCTACTAGTATATATATTTTTTTAAAACTTTTTCTCTCTTCATCTCTATCTTTCTCTTAGTTTTTCTTAAATTATTACAAAATAAAACCTAAAATTCAAAATCAAGTCAGAATAGCATGTGTGTTTGGTGGTTTTGATGTTGATTTTTGGTTTTTAAATTTTCATTTTATAATGATTAAAGAAAAAATAAATAAATAAAAGAGATAGAAGAGAGAAGCCGGTGATGCCGAAGATAGAAAAATTCAAAAAATAAAGTCTCTAAATCTTGCATAAGAAATAAACTATTAGTAATATATTCTATTTATATTATTTATGTAAGTGTAAATGCAAATATGTACTTACATGTCAAGGGTTAGGAAAGGGCACGGTAATAACACCAAAAAGATCATTTATCACAAAATGAATGTTTCATTTAATTTTTTTTTTTTTGAGAAAATCAAGGATGTTGACTTTTAAGTACGTAGCACATATACTTTTGTGGTTATATTATAGCATCATATAAGTTACATTAAAGTTGGCAAAATGAATTGAGTAATTTAATTAAATCGACATTTATTTTGGGACAAATTTTTTTTAAAGCCAAAATTCATTTTAAGAGGGAGGGAGGGAGTATCATATTCAAATTTCAAATACTATAATCAACTTTACATTCACTCAGTGAGGCATTTTTTGATGCATTGAGGTCTGATTTTGCTTTGAATACTATTTTATGAAAATTACTACTCCATCCCTATAGCTGACATTTAAACGTGTAATGATTATATTAGGATACTTGGAGTTGATTACAAATATAAAAATATTTAAGTAGGGAGGGAGAAGATGATTATAAGTTATATCACATCAGAATAAAAGCTCGTAGGTTTGGGGGTATAATTTTTTTGAACATAATTTTTGAATATATATTCTAAAATGGTGAACTATTTACGTGAAATCGGGCGGTACTAAAAATTCACAATAATTGGACAACATTTCCGGGAGACTAAGCCATATTGTTTGATTTTGTCCCAGATCCTGAGTGAGTCGTGAATGGCAAAGGAAAGGACCCACCCACCCACCCCCCAATTTAGTGATCTCCTCTGCTGTCCCCAACCATTGGTAAATTCTCAAATACTAAATGATAAAGGGAAAGAAGGCAAAGGAGGGTTTGAGTCAAAAAAAGAAGATGTTTTCATGTAGTTATTGAAAGGTGGTTTGGGACTTGAGGCCTGCCTGGAGTAATACATATTTTTGCTCATAACTAGTTGAAAGAGAGAGTTGGCTTTGGTTACAAACTTCAAGCAACTTCACTTGTCTTACGACGCTGCTATCTATTAGGGGTGCAATGCAAATCAACCGAGTCGTTCATGATGAAGCTCGGGTGGGTTCAACGAGACTCTGTTCAATCAGAAATAAACTGTATAGCAAGTCAAGTCAAGTGCCATATCTACACTTGTCTTACCTTTTCTGTGGTGTGGGTAAAAGGGGAACTCAGCTTTGTAGGTTTCCAAGAGAGGAAAAGGCGCATCAGCACGAGCACATATCCAAACACAAGTTGGAATATTTTTTCTTTTTTACATATATTTTTGCACCCAACATCAAGAAGTACAGGTACAGTACATGTAAGGGTTGTACACTAATTGCAGATAACAAGAAACAGGAAAAAAGAAAACCGGGGATTTCATAGTTGCTTTTCAGCCTACACAGTATTAGGTGTCAGCCCGAGTTGCTTCCTTGTCTTCCCAACAAACAAGTCCTTGGATTTTATCAAGCCAGGAAGGTATCCAATGATTGTAATACAGTAAATTTGTGCTACAGCTTCTCTTCTCCCAAGCGAAACGATTGCCAGAGATGACCCTGGCTTGTAACTAGCCATTCTGCATCTTCTTCCTCCACTTATCAGTAACTTCAAGTTCCTGGCAGCCACCAAAGCGTGCCTTTGTGCAAGATAACCTTGTTTGATTTCCTGGATAGAAACTAGTATCATCAGAATGCAAGTTTCTCCATTACAAGTGAAGCCATAAATAAATACGGAAAAGAGAACACTACATCAATAAATACGGAAACGAAAACAACTCAGACACTAGGGATGTATAACACAACAAATATCTAGGACCTCAAGTTGAGTTCAATAACTAAGACAACGAGGAAGTATATTACATACTTCGCGTTAGACTAGAATTTAGCTCTTGCCATTCAATCTAGGTGTATATTGTTATTTATTTCAAATGACTGAAGTAATTACTAAATCACTGTTCAGCTTGCATAACAGGTTATCTAGAAAAATGCATGCTACCAATAGGTGAAGGAAGCTTAAGTGGATCAACTAAACTAACCTCAACCTTAGTCCCAATCACTTGGGGTCGGCTACATGAATCATTTTTCGCCATTTAATCTTGGTCCAAAGTTAGGTCATAAAACACACCACACTCATTCATATCTTTCTTTATTATGGATGTCCATATTAGTTTTTTCCCTTCCCGTTACCTCAAGTCTGATTGATGCTGATACACTCTCACTTCCTTGTGCCTTAAGCGGTCAACGTATGCGTCCAAACCATCTTAAGCAACTTTCTCTCATTTTATCGTTTAATGGGGCAACTTTTATTGTCTCACGAATTTGTTACTAGTTCTATCTTTCCTAATTTTACAGCATATCCATCTTAACATTTGCGTTTCACCTAAACTAATCTTGTTAACATGTTCTTCTTAGTTGCTCAACATTCGGTTTCATGAAGTAGCGAGGGTCGAATGGTTGTCCTATAAAATTTTCCTTTCAACTTAACATGCATATGTCAATCACATAACACTCCAAATCCATTTCACCAACCTGCTTTCATTCTATGACTATTTTGGATACATGTTCATAGTAATCCGATAAAGTTTTACGCTTGGTGTCAAGCTACCTAACGCAACCCTCCTCTGTGTCCGGATTAGGCATATCTAAATTAAGAATAATACTCCAATAAATAAGAAGGATTTGAAGAACGAGATGAAGAAGATTTCGTAGACAAGTAGGGATCTTTACACACAAAATTACCCCAAAAGATCTCCTATGAGAGAAAAAGAGTTCATTGACATCACCATCAGTTGGGATCTCTATAACATAACTGTTGTGAATATAAATAAAAGTATATGCAATATGATATACTAATACATTTATCCACCTGAATGAGGTTCCAATATAAGTTCAATGCCTTTCTATAACATATCGCCCCTCCCAAAATAAACACGGAACATACACTGCATTCTACCCCCCCCCCCTGGTGGCTTAAGCCAGTCACACATGCTGGCATTGTGGTTCAAATGATACTTCAACACCTTGTGTGTGTGTGTGTGTTGGTGTGTGCAGTTGAATGGGAAATCTAAGTTCAGTATGTTTCTATAATGTCACCTGTTAAAATACACAAGGTGCATTACATTCCACCCCATTGTGGCTTAAGCGTGTCACTCATAACCTCTGAGGTCAAAATCGGACACAGACACACAGTCCCCATGTATTTTGACTGAACTGCAAAATATCTCACTTGGCTGACATATAAAGTGCATCATATTATTCGTATTGTCAATTTGAATCCATTTCAATTCTAACTACCTATAGAACATTAAAAAAATGAGGGTGAAAATTTGAGACATCTTATTTGCAAGGGTTGATCACAGGTCTCAATAGTGGAGGGGTTTTTGATATATACTCATTGTGTGCATGGGCAGTGCCCCCTTTTCCAGGCACCGTTTCTTCTAAAAGTGGGTGGGGGAGGGGGAGAGAGGAACTAAAATAGAAAAATAGAAAATAAGGGAAAAATTTATTCGATAAACATTTCCACACATATGAATAGATGTGTTCATTTTGATCTGACACATATACAAATAGAAGTGTTTGTGGTGATCTGACAAGGTTTTACACTGGGTGGAAGGCTACCGGGCTTGGAACCAGCTTTGTACAGTCGTCCAGGTGTGGTATATGCTTAGATCAGAAAGCAATTTGGACTGGAAAATGGACGGAGTAGCAGATACAATGATTAGAAGAAAGATTAATATAGCATGCCTCCATGAACCAACATGGGTAGGAGAGAAATCTAGAGAAAGAGAAAAAACAGGTGATAAATTCTACAATACTAGAAAAGATAGAAATAGGAATGGGATTGGCATATTAGTAGATAAGAATCTCAAAGGTGTTGAAGTAGTAATTAGAAAAGGAGATAGAATCATAAAACTGGTAGTAGGCATAGTTAATAATGGCAAGTGCTTCGCTAGCTGAGGCGAGAAGCAAACTCGGGCAAAGGGTCAATGCCTCAGGAAGGTCAGGCGGGCCAAAGTCAAGGCGGTAGCAGCAGTCTCCTTTTTCACCTTGGTGAGAGATGTAAGTCGCTAAAGGCATCGCCTTTGCGATGGTGGTCCAAATGACTTGTTTTACACATTTTAAGAAAACAACATAGTCGACTGTTGACTTTTAAAAAAATGAACAGAAAAAATTGAAACCAAAACAACCAAAGTTGACTTCAGACAACAAAAACGAAGTCTACTGTCAACTTCATACTTCTGGGCTGCAACTAGACTTCTCCAACTCTGGCGAAGCGACCTTCCCAGCTATGACGACCAACGAGCTGCCAACGACAACTCGGCCGCTGGAAGGACGACCAAGAGTTACTCAAACTCCCGAGTCCTGACTCTTTACCGTCGACTATAATTTCTTGTTTTCCTTTTTTCCTTCGCCTTCTGTGTTGGTATTTGAGGAAGCAAATGAAAGGTGAAAACAAAGGACTGCCTACGTTTTCTGCTTCTAATTCCCCCTTTGTCTTGGGTTAGGATTGGGTACTAGTTAACTCTTTACCATGAAAGGTGTGGATAGAAAAGAATATTCCAAATTTTCTTATTTCATGTGTTTATAATTCTATTTTTCTTTCTTATTTCCTTAATTAAAAATGAGGATGATTAGCTTGTTGCATGAATATTTTGTTTCTTGTTTGAAGTTTTAATGAAGTTCATCTTTTGCTTTGGAAATTGTAAGTTAAGGATGTTAAAAATTGTGTTATTTCTATTATATGTGAAATTTGTTAAAATCTAATAAACTCGTAGCTTCCTGATGTTAACCCATGGAGTAAACTAGGTGGAACAGGATTTTCAATCAAGAGAGAGACGGAGAAGGGGGAGGAGAGAGAGTGGTAGAGTGAGAGATTGCCTATAACTCCAATTCTTTGAGTAGACACGGTATCTTATAGTAAATGACGAAAAGAGCCCAACTTTGGATTTTGAGACTTGATGAGTTAGGGGTATTTTAGTCTTAATAAATGTGGGGAGATGGCTAACCTACAACAAATATATATATATATATATATATATATATATTTATAGGCAATCTCTCACTCTACCACTCTCTCTCCTCCCCCTTCACCGTCTCTCTCTTGATTGAAAATCCTGTTCCACCTAGTTTACTCCATGGGTTAACAACAGGAAGCTACGAGTTTATTAGATTATAACATCACAAATCTCCCGGGGTTGAATCTGATATTAAGTTTGATGCATAATAATGGGTTTCTGAGCAACAAGGATAATGAAGAGAGAAGCAACTAAAATGGTGTATCTATTTGTCTATACCAAAGAGCTCTAGCTCAACTAGCACCGCTCACTTTTCCCAACGGAAAAGTCGGGTGTTCAAGTCTCACCAGAGACACCCTGACACGTAACTCTAGTCTAAGAGGTTGGGTGTTTAAGCCTAACCAGAAGAACCGTTGTTGTTCAAGCCTCACCAAAGGCACAATTAGTACTGCTCACTTCTCTTAACGGAGAGGTCGAGTGTTCAAGTCCTACCAAAGGCACCCTGGTACTACTCAAGGTCACGTGTTTAAAGTCTCACTAGAGGCACCATTTGTTATAGCCACACCAAAGACACCATATAGTCTTAATTGTAGCCATTCAAAGGCATTAAATAATAATAATAAGGGTTTTGTCTTTCTTTCTTCATTTTTAAAATTTTTAATTGCTGGTCTTTTTTTATATTATGGATTCTTCGATGGGCTTTGCTGCTATGAGATGATGTAGTTTATTATCCCAGCACTTCTTTGAAGGTTTTAGAATCTTTTAATTTGCTTTATTGATGAGAGAAGATAGAATCGAGTTTGGTTGATCAACTACTTCAATGGCCGATGGACTGGACAGGAAGGTAGTCAGTTCTGAATTTGGATCAGTTTGGTGGATTTGGTCAGTATGGGTTTACTGTTTGACCGGGTAAAGAATGAATTGGAAAATAGCCTTAACCTATTAATTGAGGGTATTTTAGTCCTAATAAATGTGGGGAGATGGCTAACCTCCAGCAAATAGAGGGGAGGTTAGCTTTCCCTATATATAATTTATTTTTCTTTAATTTTTGCCTTGTTCACCTTTCACCTTCCCTCTTGGCCTCAAAAGGAACCTCTCACCTTTCGTCTTTAATAACTATGGTAGTAGGGAAACAAATAATTAATGTAATTAGTGCTTATGCACCGCAAGTAGGATCACCCGAACAATCGAGAGATTAATTTGGGAGAATTTGAATGAATTAGTTCAAGATTACCTAGAGGCAAGAAACTATATATTGGGAGATATTTTGATGGTTGTGTGGACAGAGATTTTGTTGGGTATAAGACGGTGGATGGAGGATATGGTTTTTAGGATAGGAATAATAGCATAGCAGCCAATATTGGATTTAGGGGTAACTTGCAACTTGGTAATAGCAAATACATGTTTTAAGAAGAGGGAAGAACATTTGATGACCTTCAAAAGTGGATTAAATTAGAGTGAAATAGACTATTTCTTTAACTAGAATAGCCGATCAATTAACTGGTAAAGATTGTAAGTTAATCTCAAGAGAGACACTCCACAGCATAAATACCAGTGTTAGATATTTTCCTAAAAACAAGTAAAATAGAACACACTAGAAACCCAAAAGCAAAGTGGTGGATTACTTAGGAGTCAAATAGACTATTTTCTAACTAGAGAGAAGTCAATCCACCAACTTGTAAAGACTATAAGATAATCCCAGGAAAGAGCTTAACTTCACAACATTGAATAATGGTGCTAGATATTTTCCTAAAAGCAAACAACACCATAGAAAAGACACTAGAAATCTGAGAAGAAAGTGGTGAAATTAGGCGAGAGATTAGGTTTATTTATAGATACAATGTCAAAGGATGCAACATGGAATGTAGAGGGTGAAACCAATGAAATGTGCAACTTAAAAGAATATCAAAAGAAATATTAAGGGAATCAAAAGGTAAAAGACTTTCGATAAAGAAACGTGGTGGTGGAATAAAGAAATCCAGAAAGTAGTCAAATTATCCTATAAAACTTGGCAAAAATCTAAAAAATTCAAAGATTTTGAGCAATACAATATGCTGATGAAGAAGTAAAGAAATCCATGAGAGAAGCTAAGTCTAAAGGCTGTGATGACTTTTATAATAAATTAGATATAAAAGAAAAGGAAAAGAATATGTACAAACTTGAGAGACTAAGAGAGAGGAAAACTAGGGATTTTAATAAAGTAAAATATAAAATAGATAAAGACTCACGGGTCCTAGTCAAAGATAAAGAAATTAAAGTAACAACACTATCGGAGAAGCAGTTCGATTTATGCCAGAAAGATGAGAACTGGAAGCTATCTACCTATGAAGATTGATGAAAAGATATTAAGAGGGAAAGAGGGAAAGAAGGATTTACATATGGTTTTATCGACTTAAAGAAGGCGAATGATAGAGTTCCTACGGTGATAT
Organism: Platycodon grandiflorus; assembly: GCA_016624345.1. NCBI lineage: Eukaryota > Viridiplantae > Streptophyta > Magnoliopsida > Asterales > Campanulaceae > Platycodon > Platycodon grandiflorus. The sequence goes on from CM028368.1 coordinate 7,890,962, forward strand.
TTTGGTGGCTGTTAGCGAAGAAAGGGGTTAAGCGGAGATATATTGATGTGATCAAATATATGTATAGTTAGAACTACAGATGAGAGACTGGTAAGCTCCCAATTACAGTAGGGTTACATCACGGATCGACCTTATGTCCTTATCTTTTTGCCTTAGTGATGGATGGACTAACTGAACATATACAAGATGATATACCATGTTGCATCTTGTTGACAACACTGTTCTTATCAATGAAACAAACAATGGAGTCAATGATTAGTTGGATAAGTGCGGAGAAGCTATATTAGTTAAAGGGTTTCAAATAAGGAGTAAAACGGAATATATAGAATGCAATTTTAGAGGCAGAAGAAGTATTAGCGAAGACAAAATTGGCCAAGAAATACCAGAAAGGGAACAATTTCTATATTTAGAATCAATTATTACTGCCTTCGTTCCAGTCAAAGAGTCCACTATTCTATTTTTGGATGTTTCACATAAAGAGTCCACTTTTAAAAATTATGCCTACAATCTTCATAATTTTATAACTTTACCCTCGACATGTGGTATAAATATATTAACTATGCTTAAGTATTTTTGTAATTATGACCAATTCTAATGATTCTTATATATCCCTTAAATATTAGACTTTTCAAACATGGACTATTTGGTTGGAACGGAGGGATAATAAAAGGGGAGGTAGGAGTGATGTTAGTCATCGAATAAAATCAGGTTGCTTGAAATGAAAGTGCATCCTGAGTGTTATATGATAGACGTATATCCGTTAAGTTGAAAGGGAAGCTTTATGAGACAACCGTTAGAGTCACGCAACATTATGGAATAGAGTCGTGGGCAACTAAGAAAGAATAGATTAACAAAGTAAGAATGATAAGATGGATATGTGGGAAAACTAAGAAAGATAGAATTTGAACAAATTTGTGAGACCGTAAAACTAGCCCCAACAGTGGATAAAGTGGAAGAAAATCGCTTAAGATGGTTTGGGGATATACAAACATAGAACGCTTAGTGCACACGTTAGGAAGTATGATAGTATCAATATCAACAACAAGGCTAGAGGTAGAGGAACGCCAATACTGACATGGAAATCCATGATTAAGAGGGATATCCGGATATGAATAAGTATGGCTTGTGCTGACCTTGTCTTGGATCAAAGTAAATGGCAAAAAAGGATTTATGTGCCCGACCCCAAGTAACTCGGACAGAGGCGTTGAGTTGGGTATGAATAGAAGTGTTGAAGATGTCAAAACATAAGATTACAGTAACCCCACCACGAATGAACCATACACCAAGCTAAAATCGTCGCCGTCGAATAAGAAGAAATTAGAATGGAAATATCACAATACAAATACAGAAATACTATTTCAATATGAAAAATGTCTAGGGGAGGCTATCGTGCTAACTGCATAGTTCTTATTGCAAAACTATTCTAAAGACAAAAAAAAATGGAACCTATGGAAAAGATGTCGATATTCCATGGAGCCAAGTTATTTGTTTTACGGGCTTGCATTGCAATTTTTTCCCTATCAAGCACAGGTGAGAAGTGGAGGATGCACAATTAGCTTTAGAGATTAAACTACTTAAACATTCCATATATGAAGCCCTATAATTTCTCATCTCTTCTTTTCAAATTACAAGTGATATTGCACTAATTTATGCTTGCACATTATAATCACATTTTGGGGCAAAAAAGCATATAAAAGAATGAATAATGCTACTTACCGAAATATCAGTAATATCTCCAATCCCAAAGATATTGTCAAAACCCTTGACCCTCAAGTTTGTGTCAACCATTAACCTTCCATAAATATCCAAACTATTCTTCAGACATGTTTCTTTGAGCCATGATGATCCAATTGGACTACCTGTGCAAACGAAATGGCAATCAGCAGTGACTGTTTCACCACCAGACGTGCGATACACACTATCTGAGCAAGAGTTCAGGTCAACAGACTGCCCCAAGATGACTTCAACTTTCCTTGAAGTCAACCAATCCAGAGCCTTTCTGCCAGCCTTACACCCTATATATTCCAACAATCTTGAACCTCGATGCACCAACTTCACTTTCTTATCAGGAAAATCCACAGCAATTTCACCAGCAAGTTCCACACCAGTCGGTCCCCCTCCAATTATCAATATTGAATTAGAAGATTTTATCTTTTCATGGTCTGCAAACAGAGCATAAAATTTGAAGGTGATAAGAAAAGATGACAATCATAATAGCAGTTCCTTTTGTTAAAACTACTTCTTTTCTTAATTATAAGATATTGAGCCTTCACAAGCTTGTGGAGGAGAAAGAAGTGAGGCAGACTTCAGTCTACTGAAGATGAAGATTTCTACAATTCAATACCCCCCTAATCGGCATCTATATTTCTTTTACCATCAAATAACCCAAACAAAAAATGCAAGCAACACACATAATAGAACAAAATTCAAACAGGCGTCAGAAGATTTAGATAGAAAAGATCAATTGAGTATTGAAGAGCGAAGTCATGTGGGTTCTTTTGCACTAACTGGACTCTTCTAGAAGTAATAAACCTGGTTCATCTGAATGTCATGTGAGTCTGTCTCTGTTTATGACAACATAGGCAAAGTCCTGCCAAAGTGATATATAAGGGCCTTCTAATCTTCAAATCAATAGGAGTAAACTTGTAGGAGCTTGCGGCAAAACATATACTAGAATGCCTATGGGCCATATTATAGCTTCTTTTTTAAGGTAATCCCGCAACTCTCTCTCTCTCTCTCTCTCTCTCTCTCTCTCTCTCATTCTTTCACACAAGTTGCTCATTTTTTACTAGTCTATACCTCTCAACTTTGGGCCTCTTTTTTTTTTTTCTCTCTCTCTTTTATTTTGCAATCAACTGTTTTACAAAAGGTAGTAATTCACAATATTATCTAGGTCCGTAGGTTAATGTCACTTTTGATTTTTCATTTTATCATAAATTGAGTTAGTAAAATATTAATTCATACAAATTGATTTACTATACTAAAGATGACAATCTTAAAGTTCACACTTGACCCAAAATTGACACTTGAGTTTGAGACAAACATAATAACATTTATAAATAAATGTGTTCCTTCACTCCTTTTGAGAAAATTATATTGTACTCCCTGTATTCCTAAATAATTGTCTTGTTTTTCTTTTTTGTCCGGTCCAAACAAATTGTCTTGTTTCTAAACTTTCCTTTTTAGGAAAACATTTTTACCATTTTACCCTTACTTTTTCTTTCTACTTCAATGATGGTCCCACATGTACATGGGCTTTAAAAAAAATTACATATTATACCAATATTTATAATAAAGTTAATTAATTTTTCTTAATCTGTGTGTCTGTGTGCCTAGTTGTGTGCCTAGTCAAACAGGACAATTATTTAGGAACATAGGGAGTAGCATTTTTTGTGGCAATAGAAATAATCATCACCTAGATTATGTTTAATTTATGGTTCTGTCACTGCTTCTCAGTTCTCATTCAAGAGCCTGTATCCATGACGCATGCCAGCTAAAATGTCTAAATAATATAGATTACATCCACTGATCCAGATAAATCGTGCTTCCTTCTTTTACAAACCGAGGAGCATGTTATGTTATAAGCAGAAATTAGCACATTAAAACTAGAAAAGAAGTGAATCAACCGATTATGTAAATTTGAGCTTAATATTTCCAATTCGTGGGTATACAAGTTCTGTATTTACCTGCTTCATATCGACTAAGCTTCTCGATTTTCGTAACAGCATCAGAATCCAAGTGACCTGTGGCGATTACAAGATAATCATATGCTATCAGGCGGCCTTGTGCAGTCAATACTTTGTTGTCTGCAATGTCAATGGCAGTAGACGTGATAATACGTGCGCTCGGAAGGTATTCCACGTGGTTAATCACAGATCTTTTTGCAAATGCTGGTTCAACCATTGACCTCAAGTTCGCCCACGGGATCTCAAAATACTCTTTCCTGTGGTCATATGCAACTTAGTAATCAACAGGAAGTAACATAAGTATAGAAGTAAATACACAAAATTAAAAGAGCCTCAGGATTACTGAAATTGAACAGAAATTGAAGATTATCCTAGCTAACTTGAAAGAATTTGATTTGTTATGAAAGTATTTCCAGAATCACTAAAAGGGTGCATATCTCTGTCAGTGAATGCAATGAAAGCAAGCAAGTTCTGCTCTTAAGAACCATGAAGTGGCATTGTGCATGTTTGGAACTAGCTAGCATATACGCACAGACCATTGACCCCGATAAACTAAATAGAAAAGTCTGAATTGAAGCTAAATATGAACATTACTCTAGTGTACATTTAACACCGATTTATTTTTAGTTAAGGTCCAGAATTTTATTTTAGTTTAATTTTTCTTGTGCTCCAGAAATTCATAAATCAACTGTCTTAATAAAAAACTGAAGACTCATAATATATTTCTATAAAACAGCAAAATCATGTTATTCTAGCATTCAAAATCTTATGGTTGTCCAAATGATCTCCTTCCCAGAACATTGTCAAATATTTTCGACTTCATATCCCATATTCCCCCCTATCCACATCTTATCACTCTATTTGATGGAAGAACCATTACACTATCACTGGCCTACCTTCTAAGTAACAGAGACATCAATCTAGGGTGTAGTTGGACATCTCCATTAATTAAAAGGCATCATTATACCTTTTTATCTCCTTTTAGCAAATTCTGAAAGGAGCCAACAGGAAACAAGGTTAATGTGTACTATATATATATATATATATATATTGAGACAAGTAAGGAGGATGGATTGTATAAACAAAAGCGTCAAAACAGGTGACGCATCCCGTGTATACAGGGAGAAAGCTCCAACACAAGAGCCTAGTTAACAGAAAAACTTTCCACACACTCTACAAAAGAATTAGCTATAGGCAAAGCAGACTCTGTGCACCAAAAAAAACAAAGTCTGAAGAATAGTCTCCTTCAATCTATTAACACTCATCTCCTCATTCTCAAGAACTCTACGATTTTCCTTCCAAATAATCGAGCAGACTACCAAAGGGGCAGCTTCCCAAATACTATTCCTCCTTCACTTAGTCAGGGACCAACAGAGAAAAAGCTCATTTACTGCTCTTGGCATTACCCACGAAGGGTGAATTAGATTAAGCAGAAAATTCCATATCTCCCTCGCCACTGGACAGAGCATCAAAAGATGATTAACACTCTCCCCATCACCCTTACACATAAAACACCAATTTAAGTAAATCTTCTTCCAGATTCGCAGATTGTGCCATGTCAGAATTGCTTCATTAGTTGCTTCCCAAACAAAAAAGCCATTCTACTCGGAGAATAGGCATGACATATTTGCAATGGCCTCTAAGTGATGGCAATGGGAGGGGGTAGGGTGCAATATGTCTTTCACATTCGCCCCCCCTCCCGGCCTCCCCCCAAATGACTTCTCCATTCTCATTCCCAACATTTTCATGATTGGATTTTAAAGAAAATCTTACTCCATCCTGTTATAATATTTCAATTCCCACTCCTGGTCTCACTTGACCCCATTCCCACTTAAAAAAGTTAAAACAAGTGTAATAAGAGTGAAGTACCAAAGATACAAAAAAATTTCTCCTATAGATTTAGCAATTCTTTTTATAAACATTAAATTACTATTCAAATTAAACAAAATTAACAATCAAGAAAAATAACATGGGGTGTGGTAGAAATTAGGTGGAGTATGGCTTTCCTTTTCCCACCCCATTTCTTATGGGGTATAAAAACCTCCTGCTTCCACCCTATTTTCATTTTTTTCAATTCCCATTCCCATCCTGTTAGGGGTAGGGTGGGGCTCGTTCTGCATCCCATTGCCATACCTTGGCTCTAATGGTTATGGGTAGTGCCCAGTTGCCCACCAAAACCCAACTAACTAACGGCGGCAGCTATTTTCTGGGACGGTGTCGTTTGGTGTTTGTAATCATTGATCTAATTAATATAAATAATATTGGCTCTTCTGGGGGTGGGGGGGATAGAAACAAGGAATAACACGTATTCATGCCTAGTAGCTCATTTATTAAGCTAAAGTTTTTCCCTACCACCACCACCACCATTTCCTTACCATATGAGCACTACCACCTCCCTCCATTATTGCATACCTCCCTCCAGTCTTCCACCCCTTAAATGCACCATTGCAACACATCCAATACAAGCTGACCATTGCACCACTACTGCCATGCTTTCGCCTCCACACTACTAATACAACCATAATTGTCTGTCACCGTCATTCCGCGATAATCACCACGCAACCACCTCATACGTTAGCCCCTTATCAATTTTTATTTTTTATTTTGTTGGACAAAGTTCCAAGCCTAACTAGTTAAGTACTTTAGGGTTATTTATGTAAATTATCATATCTCCACAAAATCAGCAGCTATTTGCATCTTCTTCTTCTTTCCATCTCTTCCAATTGAAATGCATCAGCGCCCTGTTCGTAGAGTTCCCCCCATGCAGCAGAAATCAGATGCGCCTCTTAATAGTTTGATACCTATTCTGATTATATGTATATGTATACACAAAGAGAGAGAGTTGAAAAGTTTGAAATTCAAGCAACTTCTGGATATAACCTATTCAAATCAACCTTTGGGCACATTCAATACAAGCTTGATGCCTCAAATACGATAAATAAAGGTGTGTTCAGTTTTCCTTTGTTTAAACAAGGCATGCAGGAGATCTCTAGACTACAATTATGAGTAGTTGGTGAAGATGAAATAGTAATGGCAAGGTTGCAAATTTACCTGATTTAGAGAAGGGAATCAAAATAAGTTGAGGTAACAAAGTCAAATGCGTGAATCTTAGAATTTGAAAATAAGCTTTGCGTTAATTAGTGGAATGAATTGGAGAAACCGTTCCAAGCCAAAATGGAAACTCCAGCTACACAATGTAGAAAAGGAATGGAAAAGAAAATGGGCAATTGACATTATTGGGTGGCCCTGCCCATTATAGCCCATTAGTCGTTTAGGGACTAGGTAGCCATTTGCTGCCCCTATCACATTCCTACACAGGCTTACAGCCTTTGAGGTTTCCTTAAAGGTAATATGCCAATTTTCAAATCAGTAAGAGATTGGTGCCACATTTACTATAGTTTCATTCAAGATGTGTAAGAAATATCTTCAAAGCCACTTAACATGAAATGCAATCAAATTTTTGTAGACCTGAAGATGCACTTAGGAATCCATTTGGAATCTTCCTTTAAACTTCATAGGTTTTTGCACTAGATCAGACCCCATGCCTGCATAGATATTCTTCTCATGCTTTTCGTTTGAATTTCTTTCATTCATTACAGGCAAAATCATACAAAACGATGTTATATTTGCATTTTCGTAACTGAAATCTAAGCGGGAAAAGAAACTAGTCACTACTTGTGTTAAGCACTAACTGGGGGAATCAAAAGATAATGGTATAATTTAGTCCCCTTACGCTGTTTCCATGAACGATGAAAATACAACATCTTTTTGCCCATAGACCATATGCTTACACGACTTATGACTTGCTCTCTAGTCCTTTGAGCACCTTCAGCTCACAGTTAGTCAATCCTGCTAATCAGTGTGTGGTTGCACAACTTCAAATGATATGAATGAATTCTTTTTTGTGGTTGACACTAAATATTATGCACCGATGAATGTCTTTAAACACAGAGATGTAACTATTACAGAGTTGCCGTTCGCTTAAACTACCTGAGACGGCAGAAGATGCCACGGGGTGCTACAAAAAGGAATGGGGAAAAAAGCTCTGGTTTAATTATATCAAAATGTCAAAGCATAGAATGTCAAGAAGAAATCATATTGTAGTATTAATATGGGCAGTGCTATTCCCACCCCCCCATTTTGCTGAGTATACCCCCTTACCATTATTACAAAATTGCCACAATTTTAAAAGACTATATTACCCTTAAAATTTTTAAGAACCCTAACATACTGTGCGGCACCCCCCTGCCGCACACCCTAAGGAATGTGCGGTGCGGCACCCGGCCGCACGCCTGGGGGTGCGCGGCGGGGCCGCACACTACGCAGTTTCCTCCAAAAAAAAATTCAAAAAATTATTAAACCGCATACACACACACACTAATCCTCAATCAAGAACTGATTTTCAACCGCATTACAAAGAATTCACTTGTACTGTGTGGAGAAAACTGGAAGGAAGCAGTTGGATGTGAATTGATTCTTTTTCCCCTTTCTTTTGTGTTTCTCTGCAACTTTGGCAATGGTTGGTTTTTTTCTTTAATGGGTTTTTTATAATGTACATTAATTGCTCTCTGATTTTAAGACTTTGCTATCGAAATTACCGGAGTAAATGAATTTGCGGGGAATGGGGATGGAAAGGAGTAAAGAGAAGCTTTGGAGAGACAAGAAGGAAATGGAGAAGGGGAAAGAAGAGAAACAAAAGAAGAGGGGGAAAGAAGAGAAAGAGATGGGTTAAAGGGTAAAATAGGAAAACAAGGGGGGTATACTTAGTAATATAGGAGGTATAGAATTTAAAATGGGGGGTAGACTTAGTAAGTGGGTAGGCTAAGTAATTTTGGGGGTAGGAATAGCAACACCCTATTAATATATCTCCCTAGAGCATTCTTCCCAAATATCTATGATGCCCATCACCTTTTAACCATCAAATTTCGAATTTTACCCCTACTTAACTATCTCAATACAAACTTAAATTAATTTCTCTCATGAAATGGTCAAACATAAACCACTGGACAATGCACTTCCAAATTCCTTACACCTAGAAATATATAACAAATTCACCAGGCTCTGTTAAATCTTGAATAACAACTTGCAGCAAAATACATGCTGCTTTAAGACAGCCCTCTAAACATAGAACTAATACATCGTGCATATTGGTACAACTTTCCTAAAATCAAAGATAATTATTGTTTCATAAATAACAGTCTTCTCTTTGATCCTGTTATCACCAACGTAGAAATCAAACAAAATATTTCCACTCATCACCAATTTAAATAATGTTGATAGTTCTGCCATGACCTTTTCCTTTTCTATTGGTTTGGCAGCATTTCGGAGTGTGTCTGGGCACCCATGTCTTGAGATAAATCCATTTTGAAAGATCAAGATGAAAGTTATGCACATTGTTCTTAATACTCCAAGTTACATATTAAGATTGAACAAGAAAAGAAGAGGGTGCACTGTAGAAGGGCAGCAACAATATTTGTAAAGCCTTATTAATTGAAAACTATACTACACAAGGAAAGAATACTAACCACAAATTGAACAATGGAAGACGTGGTGACATTATAGCGGGGTAGCAACACAATTCATTTCATATTAATTTTAAACAAGCAAATAAATCCATAAAAAATATATTACACAAGGAAAGAAATTTACCCACAAACTCCTACGCGGATATCAATTCAATCAAACAAACAAAATTAGCAGCAAAATACAAGAAAATAAACCCCAATTGGAAACAACTTTAAATATTTTCAAAAAGACAGAGAGAGCAAGGCTGATAGAAAATAAAAGAGAAAAAAAGAATAAGAGCTTACGTATCAATGAGGACGACATCGGCATGGTTTTGAAGGGTTTTGGCAAGAAGTGAACCGGCGACGCCGCCGCCAATTACCACCACCCGCTTCTTCTCTCCATCAGTATCGTCCATCGCCGCCGCCCCCCTCTTCCAATTCAATCAAATTTCAAACAAGCTAATAATATAAGAATTACACTAATGCACCCTTTCAAATTCAAACTACATAATGAATATTTACAACAAGAGAGATTGAAAGCAAATTGTGTCTACTCATTGAGGGAATAACAAAAGAATTTCAAAATATTTGGGCAATATCGGCGAGAATCAATTTGCAAGGTTTTAGAGAGAGAAAGAATTGGGTAATTTACATTAGAGAGAGAGAGAGGGAGGGGAAGGTCGAGCTTCCTTCCTGGCTTTGACCAATTTGTTTTGGGGGGAAAAAAAGCCGGGGAAGAAGCATGCAGAAAAAGGATCGTCTATCCTTAACGTTTTGTTCAAATGGTTACTTTTACAACACTAAGACCCCCCTAAATATTGGCCTTTTAACCTAATTTCACTAAATCAACTTTTTATATAATTAAGTCCTTATAACTCTTTTAATATTTCACTGTGCTTCCTCCAACTATTTTTATTTCTAGTACTTTTAAAATTTTTTGGTCATAGCTTATTATTAATATCATAAAAGTTTTACAGTAAAACTCCAAAAAAGGGCGAGAGAAAAAAAGAATAAAGAACTTACAAAATTGTGGTGTTTTAAACTTCATCTAAACCCTCGAGGGATGTCAAACTAGTGACCCACCAAACCGAGCCAACTTCAAACGAATCGAGACAAGTGATTTGGTTTCATTTGGTTAGGTTTGCGGTTTACCTATCGAATCAAACCTAGACTAATATTTCACTAGCCAACCTTTTTATGCTTGATGGTGTGTGTTATAACATTTTGAGGGGAACTTATTTAGACTAGAATGAAATGGCACTCACCTTCACATGCCCTACTAATAAAGATATTTTGAACATGCCTAGTAGAAAGAAGATATTTTGGTCATTTAACTCATTATTCCCGCCTGTGTTCCAGCCTACTGCTTCCTAAACTATGTGCTCATCTAGAATGTCTTTCACCGCTTCTCGAATGAGTGTAGATCCCCAACTGAGTTCCAGTAAAGATGTCGTGACAATACTGAGTTCTACGTACATCGATAAACTGGGAGCTTTTGAACATGCCTATTAGATTAAGGGAGAGACCTTCTGGAGTTTGCTAAACGATGGAAAGATGGAACGGGGAAGCTGCTCGATTAACCCGATGAAAGGGAACAAATCGTGATGTTCACCAAATATCTGCTAGATAAGTACGAGGAAAATTTGGAACGTGGTTACAAGCCCAACTTCAAAGAAGTTGTAATTGCTGGTTGCATCCCTACTTTCAGTTCCATTTGCACAGTCAGGTAGACTCATTCATATTAAAAGCCAATGTGTTCATCTTTCTTAGAGGCCAAATAAAAAGTGTACTTGAAAATGGCTCATGAGTAGGGCGGTTCAATAAGCAAGCTCAGGTTAAGTTCAAACTTGACTCGTTTAAAGTTTGACTCGACTCATGTTGCAGTCGAATTGAATTTGAACATAATGTCAACGAGGTTTGCTTCTTTCTCTAAGATATCAAAGTGACTGTTGTTGCAGTTGAATTGAATACATGAATGAAGAGGTATGGGTATATACATTTCTGGCCCTACGAACACTTCAATTTTGTGTGGCAGCGGAATTGAATACTTGCAGAGGTATGGGTATATACATTTCTTGAACACGCATGGCCCTCTGGGTTAACTAGGTTTACCACAAGTCAACCAAAAGTTCATGGAAGGTTGGTGCCTAGTGGTATTGGGTGACCACTTATAAGGCACACCCACATCTGAGATATCACAGTAATGTATAAGTTCAGAGCAAGAAAATATGATTCCTTTTATGTTTTTTGGTATTTCATAGTCTCCTGTTTAACTTGTTCCAAATGAACGGAAGCCTCAGCTAAGTCTGGCTGCAGAGTATGCAAAGGAATAATTTTTGGTTTAATATATAATTTGGTCCCTGAACTTTACTCCATTTCCTGATTCGGTTATAGAACTTTTCCATTTCCTATTGTGGTCCCTGAACCTCACTTTAAGACTTACAGTTAGTCCCTCAAGTGACGGACGTCACTTTACACGTTAAATAATTTATGAAATGCCCAAAATGCCCTTATTACATGCTGACTGTGTATCCCCCGTGGACAACGTCCTGGTCTTGGATTTGAATTTTTATATTTCTCTTTCTCCTCTCTTTCTCAAAACTCTCTCTCTCTTTCTTTCTCACTTTTCTGTTTTCTCTCTCTCTCTCTCCCTCCCTCTTCTTCTAGGGTTTATCAAGCTCTCTTCTAGCCACATTGCTTTCGCGATCTTCAGCTTTCTTTCTTTCTTTCTTTCTTTCTCTCTCTTTCTCTCTTTCTCTCCCTCTTCTTCTGGCAAAGCTCTTCTCTCTGATCAATTTATCTTCTAGCCTTCGTTCTCTCTCTCTCTTCTTCTTAAGGGTTTTATCTTCTCTCGATCAAGCTCTATTCTGGTTGATCTGTTTAGAAATAAAGCTCGTTTTTTTAATTCAACAATGGCTTCATCTTCAACAAATGGGTCAAATATAAAAGCACCAAATCTGATGGGAAAAATTTGTCGATGTGGATTGCGAGCTCCAGAATGGACTTCAATGACTAGAAAACACCCGGGAATGAGGTTCAATGGGTGCCCAAATTACAAGGTATAATCCATTTATTATCTTCTTGTTCCTGAAAATTGGACTAAAAAGGTATTTTTAATTTGTTCAATTGTCCTTTTATTTTTTTTAGGATCCCCAAAAAAATTGTGGTTATTTTGAATGGGTCGATCAATTTCCTATAAGAGCGATCGAAGTAATCAACGAAGCTAGAGACGAGGCAACTAATTTGCAAGTTACAATCTCGAAGATGGAAGTGCAATTGTCCAAGACAAAATTGAGAAATTCAACTCTAAAAAAAGAAATTGATAGGCTCAAAAAACAAAATGAATGGAAGGAGAAAATGTACTTGGTATTGGTTATAGTTTTAGGCATTGTAAATGGGTGGTCTATCTATGTATTCAGCAATGGTGGAAAAAGGCACTTAATGTTGCCATAAAAATGTAGACTGTATTTTGTGTTTGCAATTTTCTTGACCTATGTATTTGAATGGACCAAATGTTGATTTGCTTAAGTTGCTATAAAAATGTACATTGTATTTTTGTGTTTGCAATGTGGTTGACTTATATTTTGAAGTCCTCTGCTTGTAAGCAAGCATTCAACCAACCAAGTATAACAACCAAATCCAGGTACTACATAACATTCAAAAGATTGTACTACATTGGCAATGCAAGAGGCCATCAAATTCAAAAATGCCAATACAGTTAAGGCATAACAACTTCAAGCCAAAGCAACACAACTTCGCTTTATGGCCATCAAACACAAAAAGGACCTTACGGTCAAAGCAACACAACTTCGCTTATGGCCATCAAACACAAAAGGGCCAAGATCCAACTAACACAACTTTAGTTTAAGTCATTATAGTAGTTCACACAACATCACTTCTGAGGTGATAAGGCACTAATGTTAATAACTTTCTTCCCCCCCCCCCCTTAAACATGGGGACCTATTTCTATCAGTTCCAACATATGTTCTACTTGGAGTGACAGGAAGAGCTGCTTGATGCTTGTGAAGCTTGTGAGACCCGAGAGGGTTGAGGAGCACCCCGAGATTGTGGGGCTTGTGAGACCCGAGATGGTTGAGGAACGAGCCTTCGATTGTCTAGGCCGAAAGGCATCAAGATTTACAATGATGAGGAACCCGGGGCCTAAAGGACAAAATAAAAGTGTTAGCTTGAATAAAGGTGATGCTTGGGTGAAACAACACATTTGTAAGATTAAATATTTTACCCTGTAATATGTGTCTCCAGTGGTGAAACAAACACACCAACACCACTAACTTGGTCTTGACCCTTGGCCTTAGCAGTCTTCCTCTCTTTCTTGGTTGAGTGCCATCTTCTTGCATTGCCGTAACTTTCTTCCCGCCCTCATTCCTTGTTTTTTTGTATATCCTTGGCATGCTTGGGCCGCACGCATTATCTTTGGTGGTAGTCTTCTTTTGGCTTTTGTCTTAGGATTTGTTGTTGAAGTACCATCACCTTCAACTCGAATAGATAACAAACAAGCATTGTTAATTGACATAGCATGTAACATACCTAACTTGCACACATTCAAATTAAATGGACTTACATTTTAAGGGGTTTAGGCTTTTTACAACTTCTCTTATTGTGTCCAATCTCATTGCAATTACCACATGTCATCTCTCTTCCTTGTCTTGACATTTTCTCGTTTGTATCATCTGTTTGTTTTCTTTTCTTTTGCTCCTCATTAGGCTCCTTAACTCGTTCCTTTTAGGCCTACCGGCATTTTCTTGGCTTTAGGGGTAACAACACTTCCTTGTAAGACTTGGCCCAATTAGCTTCCCCAGCTATAGGTCGCAATACATTTGAGTATGTCTTAATGAAGACATCTCTCTTATACCACTCATCAACAAACTCATCAGATTCTTATCAACTCTATAAATACTTGACATAGCATGGCAACATGGTATGCCATCAATTGCCATTCTCTCGCATGTACATGTCCTCTCATCTATATCAACAATATGTCCCTCGCTAAGTATGTGACTTCAAACTTTGTTTCCCATTGTACACCGACTTCCATTTCCTAGCCTCAGTCATAATCTGATCCAATTTTTTTCTGATCCTAGGGCACAAAACATCCCAATGCTTAGACATCCAAAGCTTTCTCTTTGTGATCCTACTCATCATCATCACTCTAATGTCCTCTAACATGTAGATTAAGGGCTTAGACCTAGATGAAACAAGGGATCCATTAAACCCTTAGACATGTTGTTTTCACAATTATCACACTTACTATGCTCTTCAAAAAAAACCTTTGACCACTTGTGAACATTTCTCTGCATCAAATCCTCATAGGCATCAGCATCAAGCTCTTTCAACCTATCACAGGCCTTTTGGTAAGCATCTAAGTGGGTGGCCTTTGCAATTTTCCAAAGCCACTTTCTCAATTCAACACCTTTGTATTTTTTGGACCAGTTAGCACAAACATGTCTAGCACATGCTCTGTGCTCAACTTTAGGCAAGAGCTCAGCAATTGAGTTGACCAAACCCTAGGAAAAGTGATAAATAACAAACAAGTTAAATAACATAGTAAAATTCAAGTGAAATAACATAGTAAAATGCAATGAGATTGGACATAACATAGTAAATAACAGGTTAATACCTTTTGTTGATCAGCGATGAGTGTCCATCCATGACCATCTCCCGCTTGTAAGTCCTTAATTAGAAGTGATAAGAACCATGCCCAAGAACTTGTATTCTCAACTTGTACAACCGCCCATGCTATAGGCCACATTTGGTTATTTGCATCTCTCCCAACAACTATCAAGAGTTCACCCTTCATCAACCCTTTTAAAAACACCCATCAACCCCAATAATTGGCCTACATCCACCGAGAAAACCTTGTTTAAGAGCCGGAAACAGATATAAATTCTTTGGAAAACAGGGGCAACAAGTGGGTTGGGCTGATGGTATTTGATTTCAACAATGGTTCCTGGATTTTTCTTCCTCAATTCTTTTCTGTAATCCCACAATCTGTCATAATGCTCATCCATAGATCCTAATGCATACTTTAGAGCTTTCTGTTTAGCCCTATGACACAAACTGATGGTGACCTTCAACTCATAAGTGTTTAAAACTTCAGCAGCCATTTCCTCACAAGTCCAGTTACAATTGTTCCTAATCCTGTTAAAGTACTTCTTGGCTAACCAATTGGATGTACATTGTCCGGTCTTAATGTTCTTTGAACACCTATGCACCGGATTAAGGGACCTTCTTGTGAAACCGTGTTCATTCGTTCTTTGCTAGCCCAAATTCTCCATGGACATAAGTTATTGTTCACACAAACAAATTAAACCCTAAGTTTATCATTCTTCATGTACTTTAAGTCATACCCTTTATCAACGCATAATTAGACAAGGCTCTTTAAATTCTGCAAAGATTTGCAAACTCTAGCCCAATCTTGAATTCCACATCTTTCATGTCGCCTTAGGGTTAAAAGTTGCTCCTCTCATCTTCTTTTTCTTCCTATTCTCACTGTTCTTCATCACTACTTGAATGAACTAAATCAAGATTTGACTCACTTTCTGAAGCATTCAATTCCATTTCAACAGCCATCTCCTCATCAGGATTTAAATAACTAACATTTTCTCTCACCCTTTCTCTCACATTTTCTCTCACATGTTCAGGTTGCTCATCACTGCAATTTTCAGACCCTTGTTCATCTACAGAGCCATGACCAGAAGTCCCTTCTCTATCTCGTTCGACTTTTTGTTTTACAACTCTTCCCTCCTCAATTCAGCCAACTCATCATCACCGGTATCTAAATCGGCCCAATTCATGTTCGCTTGAATCTTGTTCATGTTCGCTGATTCTTGTTCATGTTCGCTGATTCTTGTTCATGATCGCCCCTTGTTCATCTTCCATTTGACCACTCGCACTTCATCATCCATTTCGGTCCCTTCAAGACCAACACCTCTTTCTTTACTCGAACTTCATCTTCCATACCACCACCTTCATGATTTTCAACACCCATGTCTTTACTCGCACTTTCTCTATATTTTCGAACATTCATGATTTCTATTTTCATCATCACCAAATCCACCTCTAGCCAATCCTTATCCATGTCACCACTATTATCTTCCTTATCATTTTCACCCCTGTTATGACTCTCACCCAAGTGTTCATTAATCATGTCTACTAAAATGCAATCCTGATCTAGCAGACTTTTTGGATCAAATGTCATACCATCTGGACAAGCTACTTTAGGAATGTCACCATGCATTACAGGTTTATCTACATCGTGTTCAACATACATCTCAATCTCATTTACTTGATTAAACAAAGCAATCATGTCAACAACCTCACCGTTAGAATACGCCTCCTAATCCCCTACGACAAATCATACCCAGGAACCCTATAGTACAGCCCCTTAACATTTTTATACTTCAGCAAATTACTAACTATTTTCTTTATGTCAAAAAATGATATAAGGTCAGGATCCCATCCACTTATATGATCCACTTCACCCCCGACATACTTAAGTCCTTCACTACTACTAACAAATCTGCCACAATGATGCAAACAAATAGTATAATCTGGCATTCTGCATCAATAAACAAGCATGCAATATAATAAACAAACATGCAATATAATAAACAAACACACAGACACAAACAACATAATAAACAAAAACAGAGTCATAGAATAAACAAAAAAACAGAGTCATAATATAAACAAAAACAGAGACACACACATGCATAGACACACAGACACATGCATAATATAATCAAAAAAACAGATACAAACAACATAATAAACAAAAACAGAGTCATAATATAATATAAAAAAAAACAGAGTCATAGACACGAACAACATAATAAACAAACACACACACACACATGCATAGACACACACACACACACACATGCAATATAATAAAGAAACACACATACTCACACATAATATAATAAATACTGCAAATGGCCCATACATGGACACATAGAGGAGCATAACATGAAAAAGGTGTAAAATTTGGGACCACATTCACTACAAATTTGGGACCACATTCCACAAACAATAATTTATATACACAAACAACATTTACCCTAATTTACCCAAGTCATTAACCCTAATTATACAACAATTAACTCGCAACACAGTAAACAACATTTACCCTAATTTATATACACAAACAATAAAAAACCCTAATTGACCCTAATTTATATACATACCTTGGTCGTCGAACTCTATATACCAATGGAACACCTCTATCGTCTTCGATTAGCTAGCACAAATGCACCTTCAGTTTCAATTGGACAGTCAAGAACCCTAACCACGAAACCCTCGATCAATTCCCTCTCTGTTCTTTATCGTTGTCTGTAATGATTTTTAAATTTTTGTTAATGAATATGTTTAATTGAGAAATAAAGAGAGACTAACCAAGACCATACGTTGTCCACGGGGGATACACAGTCAGCATGTAATAAGGGCATTTTGGGCATTTCATAAATTATTTAACGTGTAAAGTGACGTCCGTCACTTGAGGGACTAACTGTAAGTCTTAAAGTGAGGTTCAGGGACCACAATAGGAAATGGAAAAGTTCTATAACCGAATCAGGAAATGGAGTAAAGTTCAGGGACCAAATTATATATTAAACCATAATTTTTCTAAGACTTTCTAAGGTTTTCTCCAACCCAGAATTGCTGTTCTTGGTTAAGACCACTCGTGTTATGTTAATTCATCATAAATGACATGCTGGTTTCCATTCCTTATCTAAACATGAAAGGCAAATGCATGAAGTCAAGAAGAATGCTTCATTGACCGCCGGAAAACATCGTGCAAAGGGGATTTTTGTTCTTGATACTCTGTCTCCATATATATTTTTCAGTCAAAAGTATCATTTTCGATGAGTGAAACTGCAACATTAACACCATTAACAATATATAGAGAGAGAAGCTAAAAGGAAGTTCCAGTTGTCCGATAACTAACAATTTGTACATGATTATGCAACCTATAGATAGACAAAACTAAGCCCTCCTGAAATCGATTTCAATTAACAACATCAGGCAAGTTTGAGGGGCTAGTAAACTTTTATTTATTAGCTTGAAGCCATTCAAGAATTCCCTTCTCCGACTCTGTAAGCGGCTCCTTCTTCTGTTTCAGCGACCCTTCCACAAACCCAAAATAATCTTTGTAATTGCGCTTGTAGTAACTATCTAGTCTCTGCAAATAAACACCCCAACAAGAACTCTTTAACCAAAAAAATTTTGCTGAATAAATAGAGCAGAATTACGGCGTATATATAACTATTATCTACTGCTTGTTTACCTCCTTATCGTTTTTCGCTCTGTTTTCTTCTGATTTCTTCAAGTATTCTGAAAAATGCATTAGCGAAAATTAACGTCAAGCTATCTATTTGAGTGGAGAAAGAGAAAAAAAATGCAGGAAACCGGAAACCATAGTTAGCGCGCACACGCATACTTTGAAGGAGCTCGGTCTTGGAGTCGGTCACTTGGGCAGCTGCAGCAACAGAGGAAAGAAGGAGGCCTCTCCTTCCCCCACTCTCTATAACATTTGTTTTTCTCTCCCTTTTGCTTTCTCTGGGATTGGTATCAGCAGCTTGTATGGATGAAACTAGTCTACTCAGAACTACCCTTATCGCCATTACTACTAGCTACTGAGAATCTTTTATTTCACCTTCTTCTGCTTCTCTTGCTTGAGATGGCTTATATCTGTCTCAGACACTACTTTCTATCCACTGGTTTTGGGTTATATAGAATAGATGGATGATGAAAGTGACTTGATTTTCTCCTTGTTTTGTCTCATATTATTAAGCATAGGAACTAAGGGTTATGGGTGTAAGCTTGGGCTGCCGAATTGAATCGAATCGAATCAGCCAGTTTAATTCGGTTTTAGGTTAGGACAGTTCAGTTTAGGTTTGAAAATTTTATAAATCGAGCGGTTCGATTTAGTTTGCAGTTTTTGGTACCAAAACGTACCAAACCACCACCATTTAATTTAATTTTTTTATTTTATATATATAAATATATTTATATATATATATATATTATTTAGTATTTAGTAATTGAATTTAACAAGAAAACTATTGTTGTTTGCCTACATTTTGATTGAATTATTGTAATTTTAAAGTTAATTTTTTGACTTTTAATTATTTAGTTTGTGTTAAAAGTAATTTTTTTCCTATTTAAAAGTTTTTTAAAAATATTTAAATAATTAAACCGCCGAACTGAACCAAACAAATCGGTTTGAAAAATATGAACCCGTTACTCCGTTAGGGAGTGGTTCTATTTGCAATTTTGACTCAAACCGAACCACTTACACCCCTATTTAGAACACTACTTTCACATAACAATCTTCTAAGAAAAATGATAAATTAACAGAGGGAATTTAATATATTTTTTACATCATTTCAATGAAGAGTTTGAATGGTTAAATTATCAACTCTTGCAAAATTTGAATGTTCTTGAAAGTTGAAAGTAGAAGAATTTTTATATTTTTCTTGTAACTTTTGAATGTTCTTGATGCATTTAAGCACGAAAAGTAAAAATATTGTGATTTAAAAAAAACAAAAAAAACAAAAAGAAGATACCATATTCATCTTTTTCTTAGAATTTTTTTGCCTAATGAAAAAATTTATATGTTTGGTCCTATGTATTAAATATAAAAAAAAAACAATCATAATACAGTATACATATTACATTGTTTAATCAAATTTTGAATAGAATAAATATTGTCATTTCTAGTAGGACAAAATAATACACATGTTGTATGGTGATTTGTTCTGTATGCTTAATGCATCGATAAAAGTACCAACCAACCAAGCATACTCCCACAGTCCTTAAATTATTTTTTTTATTTTCTTTTTTGTCCGTTCCTAAATAATTATCTTATTTAAAAAAAATTCTTTTTAGAACATCACTTTTACTATTTTACCCTTACTTTTTCCCCTACTTTAATTATGGGCCACATACACATGGTTATTAAAGGAAACTACACACTATACCAATATTAATAATCAAGTCAATTAAATTTTCTTAACCAGTGTGTCGAATCAACTCAGACAATAATATAAGATTTTGGTTCTTTCTATACTTGTACACAGAACCAACCAAGTATATAAGTTTTATTCTTGTACCAAAGAAAAAATATACTCTTTTAGTTCCAAAAAAATAAAATAAAAATACTAGTCCATTTCCTTATTATAAAGTCAACTTAAGACAATATTAAATTACTATTTAACATATATTTATGGGCAAATTATACAAATGGTCCCTGTTCTTTTTGACTTTTTTTGCGATTGGTCCTTCAACTAATTTTTGTAAAAATTAGGTCCTTGTACTAAACAAGTAAAACGCAATTGGTCCTTCCGTCCATTACCGTCAATTTTTGCAGTTAAGTGTAAGCATGTGCAATGCATGTGATTTTTCCTGGGGGGTAAAATTGTCTATGCATTTTTATTTTGAATAGACAAAATTACCCTTAATTTTTTTGTTTATTAAAACTATGTACGAGGGTATTATTGTAATTAGCTAAATCTAATTATTTCATTCTCATCTTCCTCGGTCCAACCCCTCTTGCATTCAGCCATTGCTGCCACCACTCATCAACAACCATGGATGCCACTACAGATTGAAATGAACCGTTGAAACTATCTTCAATCAAAACATTTTTTAAACAAACTGTTGAAACTATCTTCAGTCAAAACATTGAACAAAATGTAAACCCCCCTTTCCTCTCCCGTCCCAACACCTTTTCTATCCACACACATACAGAGGAGGAGAGAGAAAGCTACACAAATTTGAGAGAGAAAGCTACACATCGCCGTCGATGGAGTTAAGTCACTGTCCAAGACGACAAATATTATACAGAAATTCCCCGTAAAAGATCTAATTTTGAACTTTTCTTTTTCTTCATCTAAAACCCTAACCAAATCATATATACTACTGTTATCAACTTTAATTTCTCGTAATTTTAGTTGAAATTTTTAATACAAGCGTAATTGAAAACAATTGGAGTGAATTTGGAGAGAGAATGGGGGATCAATTGGAGAGTTTGGGATCGGACGGTGAAGCAAGGATGGAATCATGAAGGAGGAACTGTGTATGGAGATCGACCCCCCGTTCAAAGAGAATCTCACGACCACCGAGGACTAGAGGAAGGCATTACACAAAGTCGTTCCGGCGGTGGTTGTGCTCCGGACAACTGCTTGTCGAGCCTTCGATACTGAGGCAGCAGGTGCAAGCTATACCATTGGCTTTGTCGTTGATAACTTACCGGCGGTTGGTTGACGGCGACGCGAGGTGCCGGAATGATGACGTGGTATCTTGACTTATACCGCATTATACGTGATAGTCTGTGAGAGAGAGAGAGAGAGAGAGAGAGAGTATGTGTGTGTGTGAAGTTGGGTGTTATATATCATGAACTGTAAAATTGGTTTGGGGAAGATGAGCCAATTTTACAATTCCAGCCCCTCAAATCTTGGATTACTACACAAATGGTCCTGAACTATTTACAAGTAAATGACTACTTTACCCTTGGGTAATATCATGTAAATTGCACGTGATTCCACTTAACGACAAAAAATAGACGGTAATGGACGGAAGGACTAAATGCACCAAGAAATTGAGTTCAGGAACCACTGACGTGGGATAAGGACCAATCCCAAAAAGATTGAGAAGTATAGAGATCATTTGTGTAATTTGCCCTATATTTATTATGTTAGGTAATTGAACTTCATCATTGACACAATACTATGAATAATATCAATAATATTTTTTTAGAATTTCGTAAGTATGTAACTTTTTTATAAATCTTAGTCGAAGTAAAAGTATAATCAAATTGACTAAGAAAAGTCAAAAGACTATTCTTTGGGACGGAAGGAGTATATGTTTGGTCTATTGTACTAACTATTACAAAGAGTCAATCACAATATGGCATGCACATTACTTTGGTACACGATTAAAAAGTGAAACATAATATACATAAACCATTTTCCTAGAACGTGCATAACCCAATTTGCCACTAGGGCAAATTTGTGTTTTAACAGTTGTAGATATCAATGCTGATGAACGATTTATTATTATTATTGAAGGTAAGAGGAGAATGCTGTCACAACTTCCTTGTAAACGGGCTTCTTGAAGTCTACAGCCTGCAGAGGAAATGTGGAATTAAACCGGGCGTAATCAAATCTTGATCAAAAACTGAGACTATTTGAGGAAAAAGAGTGCACTTACGAGTTCAATCACTTGTTCAGGTGACATCCATGACCACTGGCCAAACTCGGCCTTCTCATTTCCATCGCCCAAAAGATTGATTTCTTCCTCATTTCCAGTAAATTTGAAAAGGAACCTATCATTTTACAAGCAATAAAGTTGCAACAAGTTAATATACTAGTGTAACATGCAATCTATAGCAAAACGATCAAACACAATCTCAAGTAATTTCGTCCTTCCAGATTAGTCTATAATCAACCGATCAAAGTCAAAGTGGCATCAGAGTTGAAATAATTCCACCCTCGTCCTGGCTCCGCACAAAATTGACTTGAGATGCTCTCCAAAATGCATCTAGATAGTATAATAAGTTAAAGTTAATCGCCTCACCACTTCTGTGCTTGACCTTTCCAGTCTGAACCCCATTCGCGCTTAAGCTTTTCCCTGACTTCTGATGGAAAATCATATGTCAACCAATATGGTGCCTGCAAAAGGAATCAAATGCCTGCTTAAAATGTATGAACAAGAAAATTTAAGAAAGTGTGAACCTGGATACCCTTTTTCTCTCTGATGAGTAATACTAGAATTTGTGTAAAGTTAACCAAAGGCATGTAATTAATGAATAATATGTACAATTTCTAGCTATTTAAATGTATCTTTGTAAAATATATATATATATATATATATACACACACACATACACACACACACACAGGGAAACCCACCTATTGTTGTAAGTTAGCCTTGTACTGGTTTTGTTGGAGAAAAGATCCTACTTACCTTACAAGGGTAATAATGATTTTTTCGTAACTAACAAAGAAAGAAAATGGTAATCTCTTTCTCATTCCCGTGCATCTGTGAATGGGTTCTGTTTCTTAACTCCGGGCAATCATTCTCCGCAAATTAGTCTCTTCGTCCGCGCCCATTTCAAACCGTTTGACAACAAAATCAATGTAAATAGCATTCACTTGGTATGTTTTTTCAAATGCAATCAAGCAATGAGATTGAATCTCGATCGTCTTTTCGGCGAGACAAACCAATGGTGAAAACATTTTATTAAATTTTTTTTTTCTTTTGTTCTTTTCAAATGATTGCCTCATGGACCTAATCAATGTTGAGATCATGACAATCTCGAGCCTTATTCGTCGGAAAATCAGTTCCTTTTGATTCCAAATCAAGTTTTGGGCAAACGTCCTAATGTCCTATACATGGTAGATCCAATCTATGTTGCACAGACACGGCACAAACCCGGCATATCGCGTGTCGGACACGGATACGTGAGATACGGCTAGAAATACAAACCGGGGCTGAATTTGAATTTTCGAAGAGTTTGGACACGGGTACGCGAGTCCAAAACCCGGAACGTCAACCCAAATCCGGACACGTATACCCGAAAATTTGTTTACATATCACTTCAAAACGAACTCTTCTTTCGTCCGAAATTTGAAATCCAGACACGATATCTTCTTTCGTTTGTCGATTGCTTCTCAAAAGAGTCAAAATGAACCCTAGCCACTTCAAAACAACCTCCGCCGCCGTTCTTTCGTCGAAGCCGCCGTCGATTTGCGAAGTCTTCTTCACAGCCGCCGTTGATCTGCTTCGGTGCTTCCTTCGTCGAAGTCGCCATCGATTCGTCGAAGTCTCACTTCGAACCCGAGCGTCTTCTCAGGCCAGGTAAGTCGTTCTTTTTTTTTTCGAAGGCTTCGTCGCCTCTGTCTGTCGAGTCGTCGACTATTTTTTCCTTTTTTTTCTTTTTCGGATAGAGCCTCTGTGAGTGTGTGACACTATGACTTGTTTTTTTTATAATTAACACTGTGACTTCACTGACTTGTTATATTTACATTTTGGTCCTTATATATTTTTATTTATATTTTAGTCCTTATATTTTTAATATTTACATATTACTCCCTGTACCCGTATTCTATATTTTTCAAAAATCCCGTATCCGCGTATTCGTATCCACGTATTCGTATCCGTGCAACCTATGATCCAATGGTATACTTCTATTATTGTTAAATAAGTTCAATTAGCCAAGGAGGGAGTCATAGAGTAACGAGACAAAATATATCGTTGAAGTGTTATACTGGAAACATAAATGGTGTAGAATCACTAAAGAAGAAAGATTTCATTGGGGATTTAGAGTTTAACTAAAGTAATTTTTAAAACCAATTTAATTTGTATGAAGAAGATAAGAATGATGATTTATAATAGTGTCCCTTCAACCATGTTCCTTGCAAAGCAATTGATGAAGGAGGCGGCTGCAACAGGAGACAAACATTCATGGCCGTGTGGAAGGAGACTGCATTTTTTTCTTTGTTATAAGTCATCAGAAGGGCATTATTGCCATGCTAATTGATAAAAAATAAAGGTAAGTAGGTATTTTATGTCAACGAAATCAGTGGCGAAGCCAGGATTTAATCCTTAGAGGGGCCAAGTTAACTTAATTAAAAATGTAACCTTCAATACTCAAGGGATCAAAATATAATAAGAATAGTAATAATAATATTTTAAAGGGGGTAAATTACATGTTGTTCAAAGTTTAGGGGGGCCATGGCCACCCTTGGCCTCCATGTGGCTTCGCCACTAACGAAATGTGGTACAAGACTAACTTACAACAGGTGGGTAGGATAGCTTTATACATACAGACATATATATATATATATATATATATATATATAATACAAAATAAAAAATAAAAAAAGATGAAAAGGAAGCTATCATTGAATTCATCCTCAAGATCCTAGAAGATCAATCAGCAGTCAGTAACTATAATCACAAATGATTTTAAAGAAATATGGGAGAGGCATATGCTAAAATACCCTGATGCCACATCTGAATCCTTTATTCTTAATTTCCTAGTACACAAACTAATTAACTATAGTTTACACCCTCAAATTTAGGGTGATGACTGCACATCCTTTTAAGTTTTGCAATTACAGCAAGACCTTTATAGTTATCTAATAACCCCACTCTTTTCAGAAAGCTCTTTGAAAATGGATGGAAATAACTTATCAAAAAAAAAAAAAAAAATGGATGGAAAATGCAGATGGAATATACAGTGGTAACTTTAACCTGAACCCTATGTCCAGGCCAAAAGTAAAATATATAAACATTAAATAGAAAAACACACAAATGTAACACAAAACTCACTCGCCCATTCTTGAACTCTGACACCAGTATTAGCACAATCAACAGGGAGCATAGACTGCCACCATCAATTACACAACTCAAAATGGCAGCAGCCACAGCTGCACCACCTGCCACCATCCACAAGCAGCAAACCACTGAAGCCCTCCCTCCCTAGCTCCCTCAGACCTCAACCCTTCACTCACCACCCCACAAAAACAGAGACAGAGACAGAGACAGGTAGACACAGACAGCATTTTCTTTATCATGCACTTCAAACCATCTCCACCATCGACAATCTATTCATCAATCATAGAAAGCTGCTGCTATTCATGCAATTTTATGGCAGATTTTCATACCTTGAGCCTTTTAATGAGGTAGGTAGCATTTGTGGAGACCATCAACGGCTAACCATGATGGTCTTGATCTTAAAAGGATTAAGGGCAACAGTGAAGACAAATATAAAATATTTATGGCTTTTTCCTGGATACATCGTTTAGGAATGATTCATATAGGTGCATTGGTGTCGTAGTGACAGCATGCTAAAGAGATATGGAGACAAAGACAGACAGATGAAGTTTGCTTTTCCTACGAAGATAATAGTCACCTTCTGCTAAAACCAAGAAGTAAATTCATATATGCCTGATCATTTTCTACATGGTCAATGACTATGTGATGAGGGAGCAATTAAGATATTCATTGATATCGATATGATTGTAGTTATTTTTATATTAAGTATTTAGGGTTACTTTAGTAAACTCGTACAATTAGGGTTTACAGCTTAGAGTCATAAATTGATGTAATTTATCTCATTGTAATTAGGTTGGAATTGATGAAGTTTTAAGTTTAGGTTAGAAATCTCTGGTTGCATATGGTCATCCTTATTTTTAAGTGTTGGAACTTAAAATAGTTCTTAATCACTATGTCGTGGAAAATCAGTGTCATCCATAGACAAGTGCCCATGATTAGAGCGCCCATAATGGAAGGGCCTTCTTTCTTCTTGTTTGTTCCAAGTGTCTATTACTCATTATGCATTTAAAAGGCACTAGTCATTTCAAAATTTTCTTGTAGTACATGACACACTGAAAAAGAAGCACCCTGGGAAAAATTCCGAGCGACTTCCCCAAACTTCTTCCAATGCCATTACTACTTGTCTCCGTCAAGCTGTTTTCGAGGTGTGAAAGTCATGTGCCAGCACTACTAATTGAGTGCCAAATTGGTGCTTGAGGTGCTGACTTGGGATTGCGATCGTGAAATGAAAAACTTCGGTTTGGGTTATTTGTGAGATGAAAAGAAAAAGGAAAAAGAGTGGTTCATACTTTTTCACTTTCTCACTCATTGGTCCCAACATTTCTCTCTGTCCCACTCTTACTTTTTGATTCAATCACAAAACTAAGAAAAAGGCCACGAAATGAAAATGAACCATCTATCCAAACAAGCCAGAAGTGAATTCTTCTTTTATTGCTGGGACCAAAATTAATGGGTGAAAATGAAAAGCACCTTCACTTTGTAAGCAGAAAGAGTGAAATTACTTCTTACAGAAATAATGAAGATTTGGGACAATGAACACTCTTGGCCTCGCCTTTAGGAGCACAGAGGAAGTGTGTACATGAAGACGTACTTCACCGGTGCACTTTCTTCGATTCCCTTATAACGCAGCACCCAACAGAGAGGTCCTCCAAACATTACATTCATGCATAACTTCCATACAGGTCTGGGTCCGTATTGCCACGGAGCAGTAGTGTATATTTGGCCTTGAAAATACTTCTATTGAATAAGATTTGTTTCTATCCTTCAACTTGTTAGTTGCTTAGGCCATCTGGCAATATATTGCCAAGATATGGATGATAGAGACAGCAACCAACGTAAGAGGCCTTGATTCCCCGTGGCAGTGTCTTGATAGTCTGTAGCTACTCTGGCATTTTTACATTCAACTTGGTCTAGTTTGTCATTTCCTTACTTTTGGTGATTTATAAGCTTCTATAAAGGTCAGTCTGGTATTGTCTCTGGGACTGCAATCCGCTGCCTGAGAAGGTTTAATTTTCATTATTATATATCAAAACTTTGTCACATTAATAGTTGACAAGAGGAAGACTTCAGGCAAACTGGCAATCAACTTCCTGACCATTGAATTCATATTCTGCAAGTCTGGTTCTTAGCCACTCTATATTAATGCACTAACTTTGTTTTTTGGCATGCTGCAGAAATTGTGCACCATCTTACTTTACTTTTTGCGTGATGCACTTTCTGCAAGTCCTCCCACCACATGTACGCATCTACTCCTACATTTTCTGTTTTATGACTTTAAAAGCACTACCCACAATAAGATCCGTTCAATACGATAACCAAATTCCCTACATTCCTGGTGAGGAATTTATCGATTAATAGAAGCCAAGCAGATATTTACTGCTGTTCACAGAATGTTGTTAAATAACAGCACCAGAAGAAGGCATCAATTCCTGGACATTTCCTTTTTTCCCGCAGAAATCAAGCCTCAAATCCTTGCGCGTTATTCACTGTTCTCAACTACCCATATTCCAACTCTACACTCACATTCTTCCCAAATCCAACAAAAGGCAATATCCAAAAGGACTTCTTATTATTTTTTTCGTTTTTACTGTTTAATAAGAAAAGAAGATTTCATTAAAAGGTGTTGGATGTCAGTCCTTGCTGGAGGGTAGAATAGTAATATTAGCAGGCAAATGTTAGCATTACACACTTGGGATGGGAACCACCAGGGAAAGCAGAGAGGGAGCGATAATGCAGACTAACTACGCTCGGGAGAGGGGAGAGGACAGGTACCATGGGAGGTCATTGTTTCGGTGTTTCCAGTCTATCCTCATAAATGAGGTGAGAGAGGTATTTATAGGTGCTTTGTGAGACACTCATGTGATGGACCATGAGTGGTCCTTGCAACACGGTGGCATCCTCCCATTGACCAGTGCGGCATGGTTCCGTTGTGTGTGTGGGGGGGGGGGGGGATCAGCAGTTCTCCCTTAGGGTCTACCTAGGCCACGCGTGCCCAATCGACAGAGCCACATGGAGCTCCACCAATTCAGCCTCCAATTTCCCGAATGCAGGGTGAGGACCCTGCGCGAAAAGGTGTGCTAGGTTCCCCGCATACATCCACAGTGCCCTGGCCTTGTCCTTCCAAAATAATTAGAGAGAGATAAATGTGGGATACTCCCACAAGCGGAATGCAGCGCCCAAAGTATGCACGCTGTGAACTGCATTCACGTGTCACGTGTTGCTGGTTTGCAGGGACTTATCCTACAAAAGGAAATATCCATAAGGTCTTTGATTGCTGCTTTTCTGAATCCTGAGTTGCGAAAGTAGATTCATTCAGAAATTCTCAGGGGGATGTTACACTTAATCTCAAATGTAAGTCAAGAAATTTTCAAGCATTATGTATTATCTGAAACGATTTCCAAATGACACCATAATTACTCGAATGATAAGTCCAACAAAATAGAGGTGGTCACCAAGCAATCAAGACAAAGTCTCAAAATAGTAGAGCATACCAATGTGAGGAAACAAAAATGAAAGGATTTGTTAAAAGGAAATAATTAGTTTTATATGGTTCAATCTCTCTCATCACCACATGTGTAAATATACACATATAAAGGTGTGAAATGTTCCAATTTCACACATGGTTGAGTGGACAAAGGAAACTGAAAAAGAACAAAATAATAAAAATAAAAAAAACCGGAATAGTCAAAGCTATAAAAATTTGCAATTGCACTACTCAAGTTTTAAACCTCTGTATGAAGTCAACGAAAATGTTTACTCAAGTTTTAAACCTCTGTATGAAGTCAACGAAAATGTTTAACAAGGTGTAGTGATTACATAGAAGTTCACCTAGATATTTCTCTGACTTAGAGAGAGAGTGAGAGTGAGAGAGAGAGAGAGAGAGAGAGAGAGCATAATTCATAACTACTATTTACTCTTCTTCTTCTTCTTTTTTGGATAAAACTACTGCTCTTTACTTCAACAGTAAGTAACTACTTCCTCCATCCCAAAAGAGAGGACACTCGATTCCTTTTATTGAAAGTTTTCTCTAGAATAATGACTCAATAACCTATGAGTTTGTGGATGAGCATAAGCAAGTCATAATAAACTAAAGCAAGTCAAAATTGTGGCCACACAACGACATGGGTATTTAGGGAGTTACTGGATTTTCAACTATTTTCTTAATTTCAGTAATAAGTCAAAGCGTACCTCCTCCTTTGGAACGGAGGGAGTACTACTTCAACAGTACCAGTGAGATTACATAGAAATTTTCACTTAGTTATTTCTCTAACTTAGTTCAATTTTGCACGGACGAAAAGATCTGAAACACATGCTATGGTTATGAGAGAGAGAGAGAGAGAGACGAACTACTCCCTCCGTTCCTAAAAAAGAGTCCATCTTTCCTTTTTAGGCCGTTTCAAAAAAAGTGTCCACTTTCTAATCTTTCCTTTTTTGGAAGTTACCTTTACCTTTTTACCCATGATTTGATTCCCACTTTAATTGATGGCCCCACTCTCACATGGTTATCCTTGGAAAACACACACTATCCTAATATTTATAATAGAGTCAATTATCTTTTCTTAATCTGTGTGTCGAGTTAAACACGACACTCTTTTAGGAACGGAGGGAGTACTATTTACTTCAACATAAAGAAGTGATTTATGAAGAGAGTTCTCTTGTCTGTCTCTTGTTTTGGGAACTAACACTGTTTTGGTACTTTTGGAGGGCTTAAAAGTTAACGATGACAGCGCAATCAATTCAAATTGTCAAGTCATGCAAGGAGATAAAATCGAACATGCAAACCTCGGCAAGAACTTCTGCAGAAGTCACTCCCGTTTCTTCTCTTAACTCCCTGATTGCTGCATCTCTTGGATTTTCACTTTCATCTATACCACCCTGTTTCAAGAGCCATCTGAGATATTTTTTCCATCTCATCTACAAGAACAGTTTACGAGGAAAGAAGTAACACTTGTGTAATATTAGATTTATAGTAACTGCAACCAGATGGTGCATAATGATTTTCAAATTCATTACGAGTTTCAGCCACCACCAAATTCATATCAGTATATATGATACAACACATTTTCAATATATCAAGATTTCACAATTTTATGTCAAGAAAACAAAAATAAAGGTCCAAATATTATTGATTATTAATATTCCATTCCTTGAAAGGCATAAATCTCATTAAACAGGTTGAGAAAACTTATAAATGCAAGTCTAAAAATAGGCTCAACACATAATATATAACTTATGGGAAATGCAAGAGCATCCACAATAGTGCACTCTAATCTAATCAACCTGAATATTTCAATACCAACCAAAAGACGTACAATTCCATTTCCAAAGAAAAACAAGAAAGTAACATGTTGTAACTTCTTCCTCTTGCAACTATAATGAGATAATCAAGTTAGTTAAACGGGAAAAGCAGCTTTTAAAAAAATGATACTGAAAGAGAGGAAGTACTTGAAAAGATTTGAAATTGCAAATAAAAAAATCACCAATGGGATGTAGATGTATAAAGCGAAACTCCAATATCAACCAATAGATGCACGGTTAAAAACATAGCATGTTTCAAATTTCTTCCTCTTAAAACCATAATGAGATGACCGAGTTACTTAGAGGGGAAATCACTTACTTAAGAAACTGATACATGAAGTAACTTTAAAAGACTTGGAATTGCAATTCCAAAAATCAACAATGAAACACAGAAGTATAAAGCAAACGGAAGCAGCTGCGAGGTCTTAAAGTCTAGGAACGATAACAATTCAGAAGTCCAACTTATGGGAGAATATAAATGGTAAATTAGCTATTCAAAAAACTGATGCTGGAAGAGTGGAAGTACATGAAAAGATTTGGAATTGCAAGTCCAAAACTGACTAATGGAAGGCAGAAGTAAAGCAAAGCTCCAATACCAACCAAAAGACGCATAATCCAGTTCCAGTTCCAAAAAAAAAAAAGCACATTGCAATTTTCGTCTTCTTAAAATGGTAATGAGATAAACAAGTTAGTTACAGGGAAAATCAGCTATTTAAGAAAATGATACATGAAAACTTTAGAAGTCTTGAAATTGGAATTCAGAATATCAACAATGGAAAACAGAAGTATAAAGCAGATCGAAGCATCTGTGAGGTCTTAAAGTCGAGCAACAACAATAATTCATAAGTCTTACTTACAGGAGAATGTAAATGGTAAAAGAGATAATCATGAAGAATACTCAACACTGACAAATTCCATAAGCAGGTCTTATTCTTGTCCTGTGAAAAGCTTTGTCCTAAGCAAACTTCAAATTTCATATTTTTATAGCTTATTATACTGATATACTGCAAACAGCACGAATCCATCAAATGGAAATACGCACAAATTATATATTATATGAGGACCCACTTCTAGGTGGATGAACCGGAGCAGGAATGAGAGGGGAGAGTTGACAGAAATCTATGATGCAGAACAGCTTGCTTGGTAAGATCTTCATTCGTCCCGAAGATGCTTTGTCGGAAAGGCTTACAGAATTCTTACTCTGAAAATATGTGTTCCACCTACTTATCAACCCAGACGATGAAACAACTATTTCCTTGCTGCGTTTAAGGTACATCAACAATTTCGTCTTTGCTGCACATGTCATCTCCCAATCCTTTCTATGGCGCTAAGTACACACCAGCCCCTTTCCGCTGTGTAAGACTTCTCGTTCAAATACCAGGATTTGAGGTGATCTCCCCAACAGGAACCTGTGTGATCTTAGCGAAAGTGGTTCTGATAGGTAGGAATCGGGCTGATCAAATGAAGTTAGCTGAACGCACTGGGGGGTGGGCATAGCTGGGAAGCGAATAGACAACCTTTGTCACTTCTAGCAACTCATTAAGTCACCCCGCAACATCCTTCTGGGGATGATGCAAAAGAGTTCTCCAATAGAATCCATAGGTTTTAATCCAGTTCTGTGGCTAATCAATATCTAACCTTGGTCTACTTGGTACAAAACTTGCTTCCTGCCTTCCTACTAACTTTTGAGCATAAGGGCTCATGGGATGAATGAGAGGAGTGAGACCGGGTCACAAGCTATTCAATAAAGCATCCTCAGTGAGAATGAGGAAGTTGACTGAATTTGATAAGAGGATATAGTGTTTCTAAATCTGCATTTGTTTGCACACTTAGGTATCGCTTTGCAGTTATCTCATATAGGGGAATTGATTGTTTTTAGTTTATGATGATGTATTTGACAAAGCAAGAATCTCTGCAACGAATAAAGTAAATGTGCAGGTACAATCAAATAACAAACATAGGGAGCGTATATAACCCTGCTCCAGCAAGCGTATAGGTTTTAGTTATCTACAGACGAAGCCAGGATGGAGTCTATAGGCACAACATTAGCAGCAGAATTCAAAGACAGATGAAGAACAGTGGATGTTGTATTAGGAGATGTGCT
The DNA here is from genome assembly GCA_016624345.1 of Platycodon grandiflorus. Classification (NCBI taxonomy): domain Eukaryota; kingdom Viridiplantae; phylum Streptophyta; class Magnoliopsida; order Asterales; family Campanulaceae; genus Platycodon; species Platycodon grandiflorus. The sequence continues at coordinate 7,923,919 of CM028368.1, forward strand.
GGCCATCTCGGACAAGAAAACTTTTTTACCTTTGACTCTAACTTTTTTACCTTTGACTCTCAAATGTTAGTTGTATTCTGGAAGTTGATGATTTATATTTGTATCCCAAATTAGAATAGGATTGGCATAATGGTTTCCCAATTGGGAGTACAAATAAAATTATTACAACTCTTCAGACCCATGTGCTGCTCCTGAATATAGAAATAATCTACTCCCTCCGTCCCAAACTGAATATCCATTTTAAAGTTTTTCTTGTCCCAAAATTAGTGTCCATTTTTATGTAAGTTAACTAATTTCACCTTTGGCAACTAACATGTCCTAGTGTTGACTTGCAACGCTATATTGTTAACACTAAGGACATTAAGGTATATGTGCTACTAAAATAGCCTAAAAGTCAACTTTCTTAATTTAGTTAAATACTGAAAATAGACACTCATCTTGGGACGGAGGGGAGTATTTTTTCTTCATATTAATCAGCAGCAATATTAGAAATGATAATAGCCATACAAAATTTTGAATTTTATTGGAAAAGGCTTCAGGGGCATATATGATCTCACAAAATTATTACAGGTCAAAGTTGATCTATATAAAATCCCAAAGATTTCTACTTACGTACCTAAAATCACGCTAAAGACTATAAAAAGAAATTTCAAACTTGTATACTCAACTCAACCTTTTCCCAATCACTTGGGGTCGGCTACATGAATCATTTTCTACCATTTGATTCAGTTCAAAGCAAGGTCATCACATACAACACACTCATTCATATCTTTATTTATTATGGATGTCCATGTTAGTTTTGATCTTCCCCTTCCTATTTCTAGTCTGGTTGATCTTAATACACTCACACTTCCTACCGAGTGCACTAATTGGTCTACGCTGTATGTATCCAAACCATATGAGGCGATTTTATCTCATTTTATCTGCTATTGAGTCGATTTTACTATTTCTTCATTTTGAATTTTATCTTTCCTAGTTTTACCACATATTCATCTTAACATTCGCATTTCAGATACACTCATCATGTTAACCTGCTCTTTCTTAATTGCCTAACATTTAGTTCCATAAAGTAGTGCGGGTTTAATAGTCGTCGGATAAAACTTTCCTTTCAACTTAACCAACATACCATCGAAAATAATTTGGATTCATGTGCATAGAGATCTGACAAAGTTTTACACCGGCTCTCAAACTACCTAACGCAACTCTCCTCCTTTACCTTGGCTTGGGACTGGCTGTTTAGGGATATATGACTCTGAGCTCACAGAGTCAAATTTTAAATTTTGCATACTAATCTAAAATTAAATTACGCAGTTATTTTCAATTTCACACAAAAATGCCAAACTTCTGATATGTGTTTGCTCCTAGTTTTCTTTTTCCAAAGTAACAAGGTAACATGGCCACAGATATATGTACAATGAAGAACCGATGATGCTTTACCTTAGTGAGGTTGCCTAGTATTAATAACTTCAGTAAACTAATTCAGTAGTTCTTGTATTAGTCTCCTAGTCCTCAGCAATATTACTAGTAGCATACAAAGTATTTTACTTGTCATTACTCCTATTATATCTAAGTTTTAAATCTTCATTTAGTTCAGGCAGATTTTATATCCAAGTCAGTTCTTTCTGCAGCCAAGTTCGCCTCAAGATCCACTCTTGTCAATCACCATACCAGCAATATTACTAGTAGCATACAAAGTATTTTACTTGTCATTACTCCTATTATATCTAAGTTTTAAATCTTCATTTAGTTCAGGCAGATTTTATATCCAAGTCAGTTCTTTCTGCAGCCAAGTTCGCCTCAAGATCCACTCTTGTCAATCACCATACCAGGACCTTGAACCACAATGATACACATACATTTGGTAATGCATGTTCAATGCATTTCATTATAATTGGTCAGCTTTTGCCTAACAAATTCAGCCAGATATTAGGCAGAAGAAAAAACTAGTGTCTGTGGCGCAACAAATTTTGCATGGCACACAATTTGATCGTTATTAAACCTTTTTGGGAAAAGGAATGAATGTCAATATAGCTCCGTAATGTACTCAAGTCATTTCAGCCCTCCAAACAAACAAAGATTATGATTGCACAGAGATTCTACAAAAGTTATTCAATTAACATTTTCCCGCAGCCCCAATTCTATTCTAACTCCCCTAAGACCCTCAATCCACTTCCGATAGTAATTCAAATTACATTATGCATTCAAAGAGACCAAGTAGGTTAGCTTTTACATGTAAAAACTGAAAGGCATACTAACTACATGCTAAATCAGATTTTCTACGAGTCTTGCCTAGAAGGGATAAACTCTGGACCAACTGGCTCTTCCTATTATCCAATGTCGCGAAAAAAAATATTTATTATAAGAGTTGCATATTTTTATCTGCTTTAGATTACGTTATGAAATATTGGCAACTAAAAGTCAACATTTTCATAAAATCAATGTAATCGGAATAAGAACTTTAAGATAGATATGTGGTAAAAACTAGGAAAGAAAAAAATTTAAAATGGACGCATTCATAAGATGGTAAAAGTTACCCTTGATACACGAGAAAATGAGAAAATATACTTAATACTATATACATGGAAAATAACAAGGACGATACAATGAAGTAAGATATGATGGAGTGTGCTTTAATTAAGATTCCGCGTTGTAACATAAATGCCAAATACGGATTTATCTAACAGGCCACAAGCAGGCGGGATTAGCCAGGCGAGTTAAATGGCAAATGAGTGCAGGAATACATTGATTGTGACTTGTGAGTAATGCCTGTGTTGGAAAACATGTTTCTCAACTTGGACTCCAACTGATGATGAAGACGAACGAGCGACTGATCATTCCTCAACCACTCCTAATGATAGCAACTTTAACACATTGGTAAAGAGTCAAAATTGGAATAATTTCTATTTTTTTGTAAACCTAGCATTACACAGACATTGATGATTGAAGCATACAGTTCTATTTCTACAGAAAATAAATTAAAATAGTGATTAAAACAAAGCAAAACAAAATATATAATTACCTGAGGCATTTGCCATGAATCGGGTATATCCAGCCTCGAAGCTGAAAAAATCTGCAAAATCGCATGTCTAAACACCTTCAACAAATTAACGCATACTTAAGTAATATGAGTGTGTGTCTAGAGAGAGAGAGTAAGAAACCTTTTTAGAAGGATTGATGAGACAGATACCGACGTTTCTTCTATAACCGGGCGGAGGAGCTTCCATTGACGATGGGGAAGGCGAAGCACCGGAGATTGTTGCACGGAAGCGACGACAAGTGAGGGACAGTCCAATAAATTTGATTGATTTACGAGGGTAATGTGGAGAAGAAAGAGTGGGTTTGGGGAGCACCTGCGATTGGCGTCGATACAACGTGACGGTGAATCGGCTGCATAAACCCATCTACACGACGGTTTAAAAATGACCCGTAATTTAACTACTTCTTTTTGAAGTGACTCGTAATTATAAACTTTAAAAATTATTTTACTCCACCGTTTCTAAACTATTGTCCTTTTTTTTTTTTCCTGTATTAAAATAATTATTTTATTTAAAATTTCTTTTTATAATAATATTTTTATTATTTTATTCTTTTTTTATTATGGACTACATACATATAAGTATTAAAAAAAACTACAAACTATATTAATATTAATAATTAAATTAACTATTTTTTTAATCCGTGTGTAATCAAACAAGACAATAATTTGAGGACAAAGGAATAGTATCTAAGGATAGCATCATTTACACTCGAGGATATCAAGTGTCAATTTTAGAAATTTAGGGTCTAATATTCTAATTTTGTACTTCCTTCGTTCCACATAAATGTTCCTACTTTTTATTTTAGAATGTTCCAACTAATATTTCTAAATACTTTTAATGAACAAATTTTCTACAATTCTTCCTAATATACACTCAAAGCTTCATTTAAACTTTTGATATAGATATTTTCTATCATTCTTCCTAACATATCCTTAAAGCTTCACTTAATTTTTTTATGTATAGATTGTTTATCATTCTTCTCAATATACACTTAAACTTAATTTAATATCAACATAGCATATCCTAGAGAAACTCACTTATTGAGAATAGTGAAACTCAATTAATGCTATGAAAATTATTATTAGAACACATTTTACAACTTATCATAAATTATATTTCTTAATTCTTATGCTTTGTCAACAAGGAACATTTATTAGGAACGTAAAGAGTATTGAATAAAAGGACTATGAGTGCTACCAGCTATACCAAAATATATAAATGATAGGAAGTGTGCAACTAATTCTCGTAAATCGGGCACAACTAATTCCATTAAATCATTCACATGTGGCGTCATGAGCTTGATGGAATTACGTGTGTGCGTGCACTTGCACCACCACACCCAGCAAACACTAGACTTAGGGTCGAACTCTCAGAACCTGCTTTGATAGTAATTATTAGGGCCATCCGTGTTACTATTTATCCCAAAAGCTATAGTTGATACTTGATAGGAAGGGCGCAATTAATTTCCTTAAATCATTTATAAGTTGAGCGCCGAGTTTGCTAAAATTACGTATATGTGTACACCTATACCACCACACCCGACATTATCTATATATATCTAATAAGCGGTTCAGTTTGGTTCGGCTTGACATAAAAAATCACAAACCGTCATAGACCAAAACCGAATCAAGCTGATTGGTTTTGTTTAGTAAAGTCGGCAAAATCGGCCTGGTCCAATGGACTGACCCAGCCAACCCGACTTTAGGACGGGCTGGGCTATAGTTTTGGAGGCCCGATGCAACTTTAGGTTGGGCCCGACCGGCCCGATGGGCTTATGTACGGGTTGACAAAAATATCAAAATTAGTGCAAATTAGCTCGAAACAATGTGTCGGCCCGCGGGCTGGCCTGTCTCAACCCGATATTTAACTGGACTTTAATTTTAAAGGACCGATATAAATTTGGGTCGGTCCGGACCGGCCCAATTTTAAGGCTTGGCCCGATGGGTTGGGGTTGGGCCCGGCTCATCCCATTGCCAGCTCTACTGTTTAACGATTTAGCAATTCAAGTTTACACCCCCTAGTCATGGAGCTCAGCAGTGGTGGCAAGATGGTGAAGGGCTATTAGGTCTTGATAAGTTAATGACTGGAATGGATCATGGAAGTGATTTAGAAAAAAGTACTCCTTTTGTTCTTAAAAGAGTGTCTTGATTGATGCGACATACATATTAAAAAAATAATTTATTATGTCAGTAAATATTATAATAGTGTGTGTTTTTTAGGATACTTATGTGAGAGTGGAGTCCATCAATTAAAGTTAAAATCAAATCAAGGATAAAATGATAAAAATAATTCTAAAAAAATGAAAGATTAGAAAATAAACACTTTTTTTTTTGTTTAAAAAAAAATAAATAAATAAACACTTTTTTTTGGAACGACATAAAACAGAAAGATGAAATATTTCTTAGGGCAAGTCCAACAATGATACTTGACTCATAGGTATCAAAACAAAATTTTGATACCAATTGACTACTATTTACAATGTATCAAATTATCATCTCCAACAACAGTAATCAAATTCATGATATTAAAATTATTTTAAATTTTTTAATAACTTTATTGATATTTTATACATTATCAATTATTTAAAGTATGATGGTTGTTTTAATTAATTAATATTTTTTTAAAATACAAACTTTAAAAAATTATGGTCGTCATTTGTTATGATATGAAAACCAAAATAAATTATGAATTAATGATAATTCATACGCATCATAGATATTATTTGGTTTTTTATTACTAATCAATCTACCACATGGCATACCCTGATTTTTATTACTGTTCAGCCATGTGAAGTTATCAAGATTTGTATTTGATACTCATTGTTGGACTTGCCCTTAGAAAAGAGAGTACACCAAAAAAGAAGGGGTGGGGGAGATAGCTAACAACACATAGTAAAAGGCCTATTGGGTCTTGGTTTTTAAAAATTAACAAATGAAGCGTTTGAGATATCATTTTTCTTAGTTTTTCCATTAGATAATATATTTTTTCATTCCGTTTCTTTTTTTTTATTTTTTATAGTGGGTTATATTTTCTTGTTGTTGATAATATATCTTCATTTTTTCAAACACTCAAAAGAACACAAAAGCTCCCTTATAACTTGAATTAAAGAAAACACTAATTTCTAACACCAATTACGAATAAAGATCTTCCCAACATATTTGCATACTTTAGAGAAAATAAATCAAATTAATTTTGTTGAAAGTTAGATGACAGTTAGAGTGATGGAAAATTTACAATCCTAAAACTACTATATCAGTGTTGCTAAAAAAGAAACAGAGCGAAGAAATGTAAAAATTGATCCAATGGAGAGTTCATATTTACTAAAAAATTACTTATCTGCTAAATTTAATAATGTTTAATTAAATTAATTATTATCATAAAATAGTTGTCCTTCAAATTCTTAACTTATTTTTGATGATAAAGTACTTCCCTAAATCGAGTATTAATTTTTTATTTCTCTTTTTATTCAACACTAAAAAGTTAAAACTATCCATTATTTTTAATTTAATTTCTTCAAAGGATTTTATTTCTGGAAGCAAATTGAATTTTAATAAAGATCAAGATTTTAAGCATTCACTAAATGCATATTAATTAATGGCTTTACTGTTCAAGTTTTTCTTTAAAATTTATACCGTAATTTATAATATAATATTATATAATTCATATCACCTATTTGTCTGGTAACTTCTTAACATTTATGTTTTTTTTCCTTCTTATTTGTAAGAAAGAAAACTAGGCCTATGAGCTGCTTTTCTTTTAGGTATTTTATGTATACTTTTCTAATTTTTTGTATATAAAATTACTGTATTTATTTTCAGATGCATGATTAATTATAATTTATTTGGGAAGACAAAAGAAGGAAAAAAAATTATAAATGGAAACAAGATAACAAGTGAACTTTGAAATTTTGATATTTACTATAATATGAGTTTGAAAGGCAATTGTGTTGAGATATAATTTAAGTTAATTAAATTTTAATTCATGTAGCAAATAAGCAAATTAATGAAATTTTTATTTTCAAAAATATAATTAAAATATATTAAATTTTAATTTATTTTAATTTTATGTTAATTTTTAAAAATAGATACCGAACTCTTTGGTTAAATATTACTACTGTAAATTGTCTCATTGACAATCTTTCTAATTTTGGGTATGTCTTCAAAATAGATTGATTGGATTGGGGCCCTTTGACTCAAGAGGTTTACTATTAACACCACATTTTTCTCTTAATACACTCATTTTCTTAATACACCCCCTCCACTAATTTTACACCAACATAATTTTTAAATACACCAGCCAACATTCCCTATTTTACCACTCTCACTTAACTCATTATTTCTTTCTCAATACACCCACCTAATATCATCACACTCACCGCTATTTCTCAATATACCAACAATTTCAAACTCTATCTTGTTAACTCAACACCACAGTTTCAAACTCAATACCACCGTTCTATTAACTCCCCAAAAGCAACCCAACAATTTTGTGTAAGAAAGAAGGAAGCCAGGAAGAAGGAAGAAGAAGAAAAGAAGAAGAAGACAAAGAGAAACTTTGATTTCACAATGAAGAAAGCCCTAGGTATGAAATTCTTCTATTTTTAAGTTCAAATGGTTTCAATTTGTGCATTGAATATCATTTTATTTGCTGGGTTTTATTAATTTTTGTTATATGTATGAAACTGACCAAAAGGGGTGTTCGGGACTGGTTGAAGGAACACCACTGCAGTGTTCCATAAGCTTTCCCGAATACCACTGCAGTGTTCTACTACTCATCCCGAACATCACTGTGTTGCTACATAAGCTTTCCCGAACACCACTGCAGTGTTTCACAACTCATCCCGAACACCCCTGCAGTGTTCTATGAGTCATTCCCGAACAGAATGTGGTATTCCTTCATACCTTACCAATTTGCTCTACAAGTTAGTTTCTTCAATCTCTGTTGATCCATATTGTGATTATTGCAGGTAAATTAACAAATGTATATGAAAGAAAAAGACACACTGCTTCAAACAGAAGAGAAAGAGGTCAGCGTGAACAATAACAGCCTGAGGAGCCCCCACGCGTCACAGGAACAAGAACAATCTCCTATATAGATGACTGACTATAATTTTGAAAGAGATGCTGGTTTTGGATAGAATAGAGAGGAAGATGTTGGAGATGTGGGAGAAGAAAATGTTAGAGAGAAAAGAGAAGACGTGACATATACCCTATTTCCGGTGGTCCTGTTAATCCATCTCTACTGACTACTTATGAGTCGCACGTAGCACGATTGATATGGCAGGGGGAAGAGAGAGAGCTTCTCAAGTGTAACAATCATACTGAGAAACTAGTTCAGTGGAGTTGTCGCAGAAAAATATGTGACCCTTTGTGGTTGGACGTTGTCAAAGCCTCCAAGTTGTTTCGATTAAGGCGAAATTCTTACTTTGAAGTTGATAAAGTCTTGGTCAGTGCATTTGTGGAACGCTGGCACCCTAAGACCAATAGATTTCATCTACCCTTTAGCGAAATGACAATCACATTGGATGATGTATTTTGCCTTACAGGTCTTCCGATCACAAGGACTCCAGTTTTATCAAAACGGAGTTTTACACCAACATCTACTTATGATGTTGAGCAATGGTTGGGAGTTTCTTACGCTGAAGCGATAAAAGGAATGCGCGGTGCGAGGGGATCTTCTGTGAGGCTAGAGTGGCTTAGGAAGAGGTTTAGTGAAGATGCTATGTCAGATGATCCGGAAAGGCGTGCATTCTCAGCTAGGGCTTATTTATTATACACCTTAGGTTGTACAATTTTTGCTGATAAGAGTGGCACTCGGGTAAATACATCTTACTTGGAGTTCTTGGTTGATCTTGAGAGTGTTCATGCATATGCATGGGGAGCTGCCACTCTAGCTTATCTCTATAGATAGCTAGGGCTAGCGTCTAGACTCACAACTATACAGATGGCTGGATATTCCACGTTGTTGGAGGTAATAAATTCATATTTTTACTTATTTTCAATATGTTGAAATAAATATTTATTAGATTATGAACTGATTATTGTGTCTTCTTATTGCATTTCATGTAGGTATGGATATACGAACGATTCCCAATGTTTAGGCCTCCACATAACGTTCAGTACAACGAGGAAAATCCTCTTGCAAAGAGGTGGCTACCAAAGGCTGGACAAGGAACATCTATAGAAAGATTAATGCCAGTGCGTGAGGTTCTTGACTCCATTAAACCCAGTGAAGTGAGTATTAATGTGTTTTTATATATGTTGGTTGACTTAAAAATCTCGTGTCAAATATACATGTTGTAATTTTTTATTTTTTAAATTGTTACAGGTTATTTGGAAGCCCTATACGGAGACGATGAGACAACATTTTTCGTTCCACCACATTTCGTATTACCATGGATGCATCTCAGCAAACGCTATTGTGTAGCCATATCATCCTGATCGAATCCTGCGATAGTTTGGATATGTACAGACAATTCCATACGCCCCTATTGCTCCCGGTGTCCCCAGAAAGGAAACCCAACAGACTGCGGCGATACGGGGTACTTGTCAAGTACTTTGTACAATGGGATAGTCATGTGTTATCGACGAGAGACTTGGTCGACCCCGACCGCGGAGACAGTGTGACCATTCATATCTTGAATGGTATTACACACATTCACATCCCATAGTTCAAGACCCCGACCGTCGGTCCTCCTACGTCAGCAATGCAGCTGATACTGCTTCACTAGATGCTTGGGACATTGTCAGATCTGCACGGGGTTTAATGCAACCGATGGTGCAACGATTGAGATCTGGAGACCGATCTATCTCCAGAGAAGAGTTCGAGTCAGTGATCCTACGGGCATATGATGCATTAGGAGGTCCAGATGATGAGAGACCACATCAGGTAGGACCTTCGCATCCTGCGTCTAGTCGTAGGAGGAGAAATGTTAGTTGAGGTTGACAATAGTAATGTATTATGTATTTCAATTTGGATATTGTTGTATTTAAATGGCGATGTTATGTATTTAAGTGTAAGATGTTATGCATATTGGTAGTACTTAGTACTATTATATCTTTGGATGTTATGCATTTTGTATTAAAGATTGATTTACAACCAAGTTAAATGATATAAAAGCAAAAGATTGATTTACAACACAAGTTGATTTACAAAATAAGCAAAGGATATGCGTCTATAACACAAGTTGATTTATAAAAGTAACCAACATATTGATTTACAACTCAAGCTAATCTAAATCTATAGTCGCAGCGCTTCGACCAAGTTGACTGGTTCCTACACTTTCACTATACAGATTAAGTTGGTCGCCAATCCAATTTTTCCAGTCAACTGCACAGTGAAGTCGATATGTATTCCATTTATTTGCGACGGGTGGTAATGGACTCCCCTCGTGCAAAAACACCTACAAATATACGACATATCAATATCATGGATATATATAACATAAATAACTTCAGATAATATCATTGATATGGTGTGTACCTGAATATAATGATCATTATTCACAAATCCAATACATATCATCTTCGGATCACTTGGGATTGGGGTTCTTAAGGGTAAATACGTCATCGGAATTTGTAAATCCAAAGACATGAGCGCAACATTGAAAGCTGATGCGACCAAATGACCCATTTCTGGCAAACAAAACCAGTGTTCCTTAGGTGCAGGCTCCTTATAGTGCTCTAGAATCTCCAACACTTCTTCAACGCGACCATGTTCAATGAAAATATTTTTGTATAACTCTTGGTTAACTGTCAATTCGTGAAGAAGTGCTCCTCTAATCCTACCCGACGATTCCTATGTGAAGCCAAGTTGGTCTGCTACGGCAGGGAATCCACAATGACCATCACTTTTAAATTTTTTTGTCTCTACAATCCAATTGTGCAAATGGGATAGTAGTTGTTGGATAAAACCACTTGTAGTCGCAATTTGAGTCCTTTGCTGGACAACCTATTGAAAAAAGATGTATCAATTCTTTGTTTCGTTAGCGTATAACCAGGTTCCTACACTGTTCAATCTATCTTAAAAAAGGATAAAAAAAATACCTGTTTCTTCTTTCGCTTAGGTGTCGTACTGAGAGTAAGAGGTTGTTTAATCGATGGACCAACCTCGTAGGCAATCTTTTCACATGGTGAATAACTATCTTCAATGGACTGGACATACTCAAACTCACTCGGATCACGTTTGGTTGACTTGTCTTTTTTAGCCTTTATGGACTTAGGACGACCACGAGTCAAAATTTTCTAACCCTCGACGGGATGAGTAAGTGATGTCGTTGGTGGTTGATTTATTTCGGTCAATTTCTTTAAAATTAACAACCTCTCTGACCCAGGTGCTTGTTCCCACTTGGATGAAAGCTCAACAATTTCTTGTTTAAATCGACTACCCATTTCTTCGACTATACCAGGATCTTCTACCTTTGGAGGTATGATATATAATTTTCTCCAAAAGGCGTCAACCTTATCAAGTGGAATTGGCATGTCCGATCTCTTATATTCGTCAATCTTATGACCACAAGGCAGCCCGAATCTTTCCTTGTATGGCATCAACCATTGCTATTTAACGACAAGTGGATAATCTTTAAAGTCTGACTGGAGTCTTTGTAGCAAGTCATCATAATTTGACTCAGTATCTACGAGAACCAACGTATTCCAATTTATAGAAAAACAATCCCATTTATCTTTCACACGGAATAATTTCTTGCAATTTGCCAAAATATTCTTGTTAATGTGCCACCGACAAAGGAAATGTCTCGAGTCGGGAAAAATTTTCTGAATTGCATTTATTAAACCAAGTTCTCTGTCAGTAACAATCACGTGGGGTAGAGAGAATTGGTCCATCAATCCTTTTAAGACTGTCAATGCCCACATATAGTTCTCTTCTCGCTTGAACTCCAAATACGCGGCTGCAATATGAAATGCCATTTGTGTCGACGTCACATCAACAATTTTCAACAAAGGTAACTTATACATGTTTGTCTTGTATGTACAATCCATAAAGAGGACTCTCGGAAAACATCGCAATAACTCAACGCTCGTTGGGTGAGCGAAGAAAATATTCTTGACAACTTCGGTCTTCTCACAGCGAATGTGATGATATAAATATCCATGCTCATTCAACTTGAACATAAGCTGCTACATTTGAGATCGACCCTCACGCTCTACAACTCTATTTTGCAAACGAGCATTGTAGATAGTCCTTATTGTGGACTTATTATCTACAAAATTTTCTTTTAACCAAAACAAAATGTCCTTGGGTTTAGTATTTGTGTGAGACAAATTAATGACATAGTCCTTCTCCTCGGGTGATAATCGACCAATATATGAGTGACCCTCCAAATAGTCTGCAGTTGGATGATTGTGGACACCACATTGAACATCCAATGCCCAAGGTCCATCAGCTGATACTTGTCTACCCCTCAAACGAAATGGACAACCACACTTCTTCGTTTCAGTTTCTCTTTTCCTCTTTGGTTTCCTCACAACGTCCTTTTCAATAGTAGCCTCTTCGTTATTTACTCCAAACAACTTTCCAACCTTCTTGAATTCACGGTAATTCCCACTACGTTCACACGCCAGAACTAACCGAGCTCTTTTCTTACACTACTTACTATCTGATCTGATAATTACTATCACCATTCCATGTTCCTTTCCCGTAACACGCACCCAATCAAACAATGCATCACGAGATATAAACATTTCATACGTCGTGAACACATTTGTGTAATCCATAACAATATCTTGAACGGGTTCAATCTCGTTAATAACCGGAGCAACACTACCCTCGGTAGACAACGTGTTTGAATCCTGTTTACAACAAAAGAATAAATTTCAACAAAAAATATCGTGAAAAGTTTCTGTTCTGTAAGAGGATATGGAACACCATAGTGGTGTTCGGGGATAAATGATGGAACAACACTGTGGTGTTCGGGAAGAACTATAGAACATAACATGAATGTTCGGGAACTACCTACGGAACACCACGGGTGTTCGGGAACCACTGATGGAACATACCATGTGTGTTCGGGAACCACTTAAGGAACACCACAGGGGTGTTCGGGAACACTGATGGAACATACCAGGTATGTTCGGGAACCACTTAAGGAACACTACAAGGGTGTTCGGGAACCACTGATGGAACATCCCAGACATGTTCCGCAGGTGGTCACCGAACACCACTGTGGTGTTCCATAGACCAGTCCCGAACGAATTCCGTCTCAGCATGTACGAAATTTCATGAAAAAATCGAATTGAAAACTTGAGAACAGTTGAGATACTTACATTGGTGGCCTGCTTTACTTCTTTAGTATCCATGCTTGATTTTTGTTACAATGTGGTTGTTTACGTCGTTCGTGGGTGATGAGTTTGATATGAGTTGGTAAGTTGGAGAAGTAGAAGGGTTTGGGAGTTGAGGGTTTGACTTTGGATGTTTGATAAGAAGAATGCTATGTTGAAGAAGTTGGAGAATTGGAGTTATGGTCAGCTGGGTTTGAAATGCATGTCTCATAGGCTCTCTGGCGATGTGTATATCGTGTTAGGGAGGAAGGTGTATTGATAAATTGGTTGGTGGTGTATTTAGAGATTTAGGTGGTGTTTTAATATAAGAATTGGTGTATTTAATAAAAAAAAGTATTTATATTTAATAATATAATAATATTTGTACGAAGAGAAAAATGTGGCGTTCATAATAAACCTCTTGACTCAATGGAGACTCTGAAAACAGTTGCTACAAGTTATTGAGCAGCATCCGAGAGACACGGTTCGGTACACCCTGTCAAAGTGAAGACATCAATCAGGTACAGTCAACCAACCTTCGGACACATCATCGTCGTTTTTCTCTCCTCCAAAATCTAGAGAGAGGGATAGAGAGGAAGAGAAAGAGAGTGAAAATGGGGATCCCGACTCGAACGACGGTCGCAGCTCCGGCGGATACTTTGAGCGAGAAAGCGGCGATGATGAGGGAGTCACTACAGAAGAGTCAGTCAATCACAGACAGCATGGTGTCAATCTTAGGCTCCTTTGACCACCGCCTCTCCGCCCTCGAAACCGCTATGCGCCCCACTCAGGTCTCATTCATCTTTCTCTCTCTCCTTCTCCTTTGATCCTCATCAACTTGGCTTACATGCACCCATCTAACAGACTGAAACTTTAAAGTTGAGGAAATAGAATTTTAGTGTTTCGATCCAGAATTTAGTAGTTTGGTGGAATTATAAAGGAAGGATCCATAATTTAATGTTTCGATCTACTTCAAAATTATAGCATTTTGAGTGAGAGTTTAATGAACTATGATCTGCGCTGCTTAATTCAAAAGCACAAAAAATTTGAATTTTTTGGATAGAAGAATTGAAATGACTTGGATTAAAAACCAAATCTTTAGAGATTTGGGGTTGCTTTTTTACCTTTCTTGGCCAACCAAAAGGGGCGCTAGTTAGGATATTTTACTCAGATCACGGCTTCTGTTTCTTTGCATTTGCCACATTTTATTCTTAATTGTGTTCTTACTTGAAATTGGCTGTAGATAAGAACTCATGCTATACGGAGAGCTCATGAGAACATTGATAGGACTTTGAAGGCTGCTGAAGTTATATTGAGCCAATTTGATCTTTCCCGTCAGGTTGGTTTACTTTACTGCTCACAGCAGATGGTGTTTTCTGTTGCTTACTAGTTACATATGTTGGGTTAGAGGTTGAGGGTGTGTTTATAAGCCCAATTCAAAGCTTTGGAATTGGGGCTCCTTATGCTACTTTTTTTTTTTTGTTATGTTTGCGAAATTAAGTTTGGATCTGGTATTGAATTTCACTTCGATGAAATGAATCCCAGAGTAATCAGAAGTAAATTTCAAACCCAACCCTGATTACATTTGACTCCTTTCTGCAACTCTATTTTGTCTTGCTATGAAAGGCGATGCTCCTTGTGGCACATACAACCTTCAACCTCTGTTGGTAGGGTTTGATATACGTTGTTGGGCCCTCTCTCTAACAACTTAACCTTTAGACGACTTAGTTGCTTAACAGGGCATAAAAGCCCTCGGTTACACAAGGTCTTGGGTTTGAGTCTGCCTTGCTTACATTTGTTTTCAGTATTGTTAGTGCGTGGGTTTGAGTCGGCCTGCTTACGTTTTGTTTCCAGTTCTATTAATGCATAAAGTTGGGATTCTGTTTGGTTTGTGAAGCACCTTGGTTTATCTATCCATGTTTGAGCGGGAGCCACACATGAGGAGTATTAAGGCTTGATATGCATTGTTGTGCACAAGCTTTAAAAGCTAACTTTTGAATGCGCTAGTTGCTTAACATCCACCAATGCGGTCCGTGAAAGACCTCTAGCAACATCCACAATGTATAGATCTTGTTTCTTTTAATGTACTTCCAATGCCAATCCTACTACCCACATCTCTCTCTCTTATTGAAGTTGGGAAAAGCCTTGACTACTGCCAGATGGACCTAGGATCCCGCCTTTGTGAGGGCCAACATTTAAGTGATAAAACATAACAAAACTACAAAAATAATAAAGTCAGTTACGCTAGAACCAATGGAAATAATAAGGTGATTATCTTGAAAATACTCGTTATTATGAAGTCTATGATTAAAAGTAATGAAAATTGGTCTTAGACTCAAAAATAGTGATAACATAAGTAAAAGTAAATTATAATTCGACACTTTAAATTTTTGGAGAGATAAAAGAGCACATTTTATAAGATTTAGATATTTCAACCATATAAGGGGCCTTTATGATACTTCTTAAAAGATGAGGGTTGTGGCACTGGCTGGCCACTCTATGGGCGGTCCCTGACTACAGCCACTTTAATCAACCTTGGGAAACGATTCCAATCTCCTGATCCATGGAAAGGGATGACTTAAGCTCCATTGCTTTGCTGCAATTTTGAGCTGGATCTGGGTTGTTTCTTTAAATTTAGAATTTCAAATAAACTGCACATACATATAGCAATTAATTTACTTACTTTTAAGTGTAGACGTTATGTTCTATACACGCTCATATATATATACCTGGTTGTGGAACATCATATATTTGTTAAAGGAGGGAGGACTAACTGCATTTTTTGGTGGTGGGGCTGAGAGTTATTTTTACGGTCTTATTGGCTTTAGAAGGTGAAAGCTTTAATAATTACAAAGTAGTCATCTCAAAGTAAGTAATTTATATTTGGTCAATATATATTATATTTTGGTTGGATGGTATTGAGTATTGAATATATATTACTATAATAAAGCGGGAGGGTTTTTTTGAAGCCTTTTTGAGATTGCCAGATTTATCCCCAGCCTGAATAATAATTACCTCATGCAAATCAAAAAATTACAACTATTATAAGTAACTTCCATTTTCTTCCACTCCTTAATCTGAACTTCTCAAATCCACCAAATGTTAAGAAAAAATCAGAAAGAGTAAAAAATAAATTATAACAACGGCAAATTGCAGTGCTACATTCACTTGTACCTAAAATACCCTCACATTCTAAATAGAAAATTACGCCTTTCCCGCACATATATAAAGACATCGATGTGTGCGCGTGCGTGTACAAACACAAATATTATAAATATATAATACACCGCTAGGCAGGTATGTATGAAGTATGAAAGTCATTCTCTTGAAATCCCTTTGCAACACGCTTGCTCTTTAAACTCATTTGCAACCAACTGATTTCTTATTTGGAGGCAAGAGTTGCTGTTCTTAGGCTTTGTTTGTTTTCGGTGCATGAAATTTAATTTGTCACAGCTACACACGAGGATACTTAATAGGTTTATTGTTAGTGTAGGGTTCAGAAATAGTGGAGATATTTGCAATATATGAATTATAAGAAGATGACAGATTTTGCATAGGAAATGCATTAAACTAAAGGATAGATAGGATACCTTGATACTTAAGGACACTTTATAGGATGTAATAGTAGAAGCTAATCATGAATAATCCTTGAACCTAGCGGGCAAAGTGCTGCTTCTTGAAGCTCAATTATTTTCAGAGAAAGAAGTAATATGAATCAGGAGGGAGAGACTTATGAGAACCAGTTTTAAGAGTAGGAGTAGTGGTAGGAGTTGGAGTAGGATTAGAGGAGAAATTTGTAGAATTATCAGTTATACAAGTGAAGTGCCATCTACATCAGATATTACTAGTGGATGAAATAGAGAAAGTGGAAAATCAGAAGGAGAAGACTCGGTATTAAGAGAAAAAGGGAAGGAAGTTTCATAGAGTAACTAGAGTTTGACATCGCTGCTATGAAAGATTTTGTGAGATGTAATATCATAGAGATTATATGCCTTTTTGCCAAACGGATAACAAGGAACATTTGATCATTGGGAAGCAAAGCAAATGCAAGCAAGCACTTTGATAAGATGCTGACTAGGATGGTGTGAGAGCTCATAAGCTATCCTGTAATGAAGTATGGAGTTGGTGAAACTTTTTCTAAAAGTATGTTGCAGTTTTGAACCTCAGGGATCTAGCAACTTTAGAAAGATCTTTCTTTTCAGATCTACTATTTTGCTTATGGTCATCAACACAAACAGAAATATGGAGTGGGCCA
The DNA here is from genome assembly GCA_016624345.1 of Platycodon grandiflorus. Classification (NCBI taxonomy): domain Eukaryota; kingdom Viridiplantae; phylum Streptophyta; class Magnoliopsida; order Asterales; family Campanulaceae; genus Platycodon; species Platycodon grandiflorus. Next base: position 7,941,486 of record CM028368.1, read on the forward strand.
CATTGTAAATATCAGTCATGACTAGGAATATGTTATTGTGTATGCACTGCACATTCATTATTTCCTTTTCTAGCACATGGAGTGGGGAACGTTATAAATGTTAGTCATGTCTAGGAAAATGATATTGCATTGCGCTCTTTATCTATCCGTTTCTTTTCTGACAATTGACTTGTTAGTACAAATCTTTTTCTTTTTCTTGGTAGTGTTATACAATATCTTTACGTTCCAAGTTTTTTCCTTCCATAGATGGCTTCCACCAGCAGCCTTGGTTGTGAAACATTTGTTTTTGTTTGTTTTTTTGGTCCTCACGTTTTCCTAAAGTTTATTTCTACTCTTTTATTCATTAAACATGGTCATTTTTGTATCCATGTGTTTGAATTTTAAGATAAATAAATTTTGATCAAATTCCAATATTAGGCAGAGGCTAAAATCCTGAAAGGTCCACATGAGGACTTAGAAAGCTATCTCCAAGCAATTGAGCAGCTAAGAGGCAATATACGATTTTTTAGCAACAATAAAAGCTTCAAGAGTAGTGATGGGGTGCTCAACCATTCTAATAATTTACTTGCTAAGGCTATTTCTAAGCTGGAAGAGGAGTTTAAGCAGCTCCTATCATCTTACAGGTTTGTTTTGACATTCTTAATGATGCTGGGTTAGTTGCATACTTTCGCTGTAGTGCCTTGTAATTCTGTTATTCTGGATATTTCATTTCAGCAAGCCTGTTGAACCGGATCGTCTGTTTGAGTGCCTCCCTAATTCACTGCGGCCATCATCTGAATTACCTGGAGAGCATGGTGATTCGGCAGGCAAGAATCATCACAGCAATAGCTTGGAAAATGCTGTCTACACACCACCAACTCTCATTCCACCGCGGGTTCTGCCCTTGCTGCATGATTTAGCCCAACAAATGGTTCAAGCTAGCCGCCAACAGCAGCTACTGATTATATACAGGTAAGGATCTATTTATTTCGTTACTTTGTCTTTAAACATAGATGACGTTCACGCAGTGCTCATCCTATTTCTTCCCCATAAATAAAGATCAGAGAACACCCCCTTACCTCGTGGTGAATAAAAAGAAATCAATGAAAAAGAGGAACTTAATGAAGCTTATTGTTACGCTGAAGCCATGTAAGATTTTCATGTTTAAATTGTTAGGGACTGGATGTAGTTTTGCCTATGTTACCTAAATCCTTCATTTTTCCCGAAGTACGACACGACACGAGTATAGGTGGTGGCTGTTTTACACTAAATTAGTGCAAAATCTTAAATTTTTTGGCGGATAGGACACCCGATTTCACACCCGTATAGGAGCTGGATCCGTTGTAGCCGAGTTGAGGTAACATAGGTTTCTGCATTTGACCACTGTGCTACAAGGATAAAAGCTGAAGTTATAGCTTTGTATATGTCTTCGAGAAGTCAAAGGTAGCTTTGAATTGACTTCTATATAAATTTTGGAATCCAGATAGGCTTTAGATGAATTTGCACCTGATGAGTGAAGTGATGTGTGAAAATGTCATGAAAGATATCTAGTTCAACTAGGTTTAGACAGGGATCTTAAGTAGCAGAATGGGTTGTGATGCAGAACGTTGACAAGGGCTGAATGTAGTTGGACTTAAAATTATTATAGGGTTATTTTGTTTTATTATTTAGGGATAAATTGATGTAATGTGTCCTTAGTTGGGGATTATTAGCATTTAACTTATCCTAGTCCAATTAGGAGTATTAGAGTTCTCCTAGTTTAATTATATTATTAGTCCTTTTACCACCAAGCGCGTAGATGAGCTGGTAGGGGGTTGTTCTAGCTTAACCATATGTCTCGGGTTCGAGTTATGGAAATGCAACTGCGTTAAAACTTGGTAGCTTGTGGTCCTATCCGGCTCGGGAGGTTAGGCTTCTCTATGGAAATGCAACTGCGTTAAAACTTGGTAGCTTGTGGTCCTATCCGGCTCGGGAGGTTAGGCTTCTCTGCCTAACTTTTCATACCAAAAATAAAATAAAATTAGTCCTTTTAGTATTTTTATTCCTAGTAGAATTAGGATTTTATTTTCAATTAATTTGCCCTAGTCCTATTAGGTTAAGGATTCACCTTTGTCTTATAAATATTGGGCATGGCTGATCCCTTGCGAGGGTAAGCATTCTTCTTCTTTCTTCTTTGAAGCCTAGATTGACATCTTTGTCAAACAACTTCAGTACTATTTTCTGTTCCTTCTTTTCTTTTCTTAATTCTGTTCTGAAACTCTTCAACAATCCTGTTCGTTCAATATTGATTTCTGCTTTCTATTTTTCTTCATCACAAGTCACCGCTGGATTTTGCTAGAAAACCAGCAAAACTACATCAAATTCCCCATTCTTTTCTCGCCAAACAGTCCAACTTCACCCAACTATATCTCACTGTCTTACAGCACCACACCAGCGGAACCCTTCCATCCTTGAACAGGTCTGGTCAGCGAGTGACCTAGTCCAGAATCAGTAAACTCACCTCAATACCTGAACCGCATACAGTCCAGAAAATTTGTATAAAAAAAGAAAAGAAGTCCAGAAACTTTCCCTTTCCAAGCTATTCTGCCATGGAGATTCAACAAGCACTCATTGGACAAAACATTGAACTGTTCATGGAAGCACTTGGCCCTAGTTTTGCGATGCCGAAGAAGGAAGTTGGACCAAGACTCCTGAAACAAGATGCCTCAAGGCGTGAGAGTCCTTTCCATACTTTCCAAAAATGTTAGAATAAGGTATGCAAGATTATTATTGATAGGGAGTGTGCTACCAACATAATCACTCCTCGTGCTGTTTCTAATCTAAATTTTATATCTGACGCCTTCAATTTCCGTACAAGATAGACTGGATTGACAATACTTTTCTCATAGTCTCCGAGAGGTTCTTAGTTCCTATTCAATTTGCTACATATTTTGCATATGTTTGGTGTGATGTTGTCCCCATGAATGTTGCTCACATGTTACTTGGCTATCCCTGGATTTATGATTATGATGTGAACTACTTTGAGGAAGAAAACACTTGTGCATTAGTTTTTGAAGACCTTACAACAACCATCCGTGTGTGGATAACGTCTTCGAAAGCCAATGCACCCTTGATAGGAGCTCCACCTTCTATTGCAAAGGAAGTTTAAGCAATCGGAGCAAGTAAAGCAAGAGTCTAGTGAATCCAGAATAGTTGAGAAAATAATTGAAGAGCCAAGGAAGAGACACTTCAATGCAAAGATGAAGTCAAGGAACAACAAGAACTTGAAGACAACCACAAAGATGAAGAAGCAGATGCTAAAGTATTAGAAAATTAAGCTCAAGAACTCTTTAAAGCTGTTCATGGATTCACTTAACGGGTGATTATCTGCGAGCTCGTAAGAAAATCTATGTTTACTGGTGTTATATGTGCAAGGGTGAAGGGGAGACTGTTAATCACCTTTTATTACATTGTCCCATAGCTAAGGAGATCTGGGACTTTGTATTTAATCTGTTCAGGTTGTCTTGGGTCATGCCAAGTTCAGTTAAGGATTTGCTTCTCAGTTGGTGGTACAAGAGAAAATGGAGGAATTGTTTTTGGGATCTTTTCCTTTGGCAGTGTGCTGGATGATCTGGAGTGAGAGGAATTGCAGAGCGTTTGAGAATAAAGAACAGAGTAGTGTTAGATTGAAAGAACTGGTTCTACAGATCCGTTTCTTTTGAAATGTTATATTGGAGATGAACTTTGTAAAACTCGGTATACATCGTGGGCCCCCTTCCTACAGCTTAAGCTTTCAATGAGTTGGTTAATTAACAGTCCTCATACGGGAGTATGCTTCTCTCGTATCATGTGATTATTTGAGGAATTCAGTTAAGAGCTTCTATAATTGTAGCATGTTCCATCGATTATATAAGGGACTTTGAGGCCATGATGGGATTGGTTTATGAATATCAAATGGCATGAAAATGCGGCTGATTTAAAGTCTGGGTCCAGAGATAAGAAGCATTAGTCCTTTCCACTGAACTTGCTTGGACCACATTTCTACTCCACTCTTTTGGTTTCCGAAGTTATCCTCAAGGCCAAAGGCAGGTCCAAGACTAATCCCTGAGCCGGGTAGTACCACAAGGGTGGTAAAGCTCTCCCTACCAAGTTTTAATGCAGTTGCATCCCGTGATACGAATCCGACACCTATGGTTAAGCTAGAACAGCCCTAAGGAGTTGATACACCAATACGCTCTTGGTGGTATTTCAACTCCCTTTATTCATGGTTTAGGTGATAAGAAATGAATGAAATGGATATATGAATGATAAAGCTGATGTTGAGAAGAAACATTAGTTAAAAGTTTTCTGTCCATTCCCTTAAAATCTAATATAATGATGAACTTCAACTGGGAACTGTACTTCCTTGTATCAATCAAATACTAGAGAATCTATTTTAAAGTTTCTGCAATTAAATAACCTTCGTGTTAATTACATTGTGGAACTTTGTTGGTTCTGAAAAAACAGACATCTAAAATTGGTTGACCTTCCCCTTTTAGACTTATTAAGGATTCATTTATGGAAAGTTTTGATAGAAATGCACTCTAGTGGTATTCAACTCACAATACAGTGGTTGAACAAGATAAATTATTATCTAAGAAAGATCCTCAAACCCCTTAAGGATACTTGTCCACGTCCACTTCGACGCTTTGCACAAATAATAAGCTGTTTGATTGCCTTGATAATATGATCTTTTTTTAGCATCTATCTTTGTCCTTTTTTATGGATGTTATGTTTTCAAAACCTTCAAATTTTTTAAACGTTAGTGATTAAAACTCTTTTTCTATTGGTAGTGGACATACCGAACTGAAAACTGGGCACTTGCCTTGGCACATCCCAGGCTGGAACAGTAGACACTTATTTGTGAACGGATTTAATATAATGTGTAGTTCACCTGCTTTAATTCTTCTTTTCTTCATTAGAGATACCCGTTCTCCAGTTCTGGAAGAAAGCCTCCGGAAGTTAGGAGTGGAAAAACTTAGCAAAGATGACGTTCAGAAGATGCAGTGGGAGGTGTTGGAAGCTAAAATTGGAAATTGGATTCATTTCATGCGTATTGCTGTAAGTTCATTGGTGTAATGTGCTATCCTGTTAGACAATTCTTCTTTCTGCTCTCTACTGATGATTGTACAGGTCAAATTGTTGTTTGCTGGGGAGCGGAAAGTTTGTGATCAAATGTTTGAAGGCATTGATTCCCTTCGGGATCAATGTTTTGCAGAAGTTACTGCAGGCAGTGTTGCTGTGCTACTTAGCTTCGGAGATGCAATTGCCAAAAGCAAGAGATCACCAGAGAAGTTATTTGTGCTTTTAGACATGTACGAGATTATGCGAGAACTTCATTCAGAGGTATGATTAATGCTGTACATACATGCAAGCATTTGATTCCTTTTTCATAACCTAGTAGAAGTAGAAGATGATCAAAACTAATTACTTTTTTTGGTTTCTTTTTATGTTTCCAGAAAATATTCGCTGAAATTATCCAATCTTTCCATTTTATATTATTTATTTTTTAGTGAAAGAAAGTAGGCATAACAATTGAAATTAGTTCTTGTAATCTTGTAAGATGCCAGACTTATTGTATTATATTTCCATAAACTCCAAATAGATGAGTAATTTAGTTTTGTAGCAAAATCTATGTCACATATAGATTAATGTACTCATTATTGAGGTAAGCACATGTTGTCTACCTTATTCCAAGTCTCTTGGTCAAATCTTTGTGACATGTAAGACGGAGTAAGGTAGGAGGCTTCTGTTGATTTGATTCCTTCTGTATGCTGCAGTATTATGCTGTATTGAAGAGGCATGCTCATCTCCCTGTGGGTGGTTTGAAAAGGGCTGTTATCCTTTCAAGTGCTTTTCTTTAGAGTGGACTGATATGAAAGCCAATACCAAAGTTTTCTTTTCAAAATGTATCTGTATCTAATAGCAATGTTGGGCTGACTGCTGAGTGTTGGAGGACTAGACGGAACCGGGCACTGATAATCGGCCATTGGGGCATATGTCGAATGAAGGAATCCTTGCCGGTTCAAAATCCCATATCCATTTTCATTTTATGAGAAACCTTTTGATTCTCCATGCCCCTTTGGGTTCCAGCTGGAACCAAGTTGAAGTTAAGATCAGTTTCTGAGGATCACACTAATATCAAATTGGTGATCACAAGTACATGCTTTCGTAAGAGGCAACACCAAATATCCATTGATGTGGACTATATATGGGTCATATACATTTTTTCATCACTAGAAAAGTGGTTCTACTGACTTGTAAAGATTGTGAGGTAATTTTTGGAGGGGAGTTGACCTTGTAGGTAAGGGTTTTAGATATAATCTTTAAAACCAAAAACTTATAAAAGAGACTAGACTAGGAACCCTAAAGGAGCAACCTGGCAAAGTTGTTGGAAGCAATGAAATGGCGAGTAAAATTTATGGCTATAGGTTCTAGGAGAATCGAAAGTTTAGGGCAGGTAAATAAGAAAACGTGGTGGTGGAAGGAAGAAGTTTCAAATGGTGGAAAAAAAGAAATTATTAAAAAACCTGGTAAGGAAATTTGGAAGATTTGAACAAAAACATGTGCCAAAAAAAGTAAAGAAAGTGGGCAGGAAGCGTCACTCTAAAACATGTGATGAATTCTATACTAATTAGGGACAAAAATGGTTTAAAACAATATTCGTTTACATTACAAAGGGAGAGGAAACTAGAAATTTCAACAGGTAAAATTCATTAAGGGTGAAAATTCAGGTGTCCTAGTTAAAGACGATAAACTTATGAAAAACATATTTGAAGATGATGTTAAATGAAGAATATAGCGTAGCCATAGAGGTACAGAAAAATCTTGAGTGGAAACTAGTGGTATTACTCCCCCACCCACCAAAAAAAAAAAAAAAAAGAAGAAAGAATTAGTTCAGCTTAGGTGAATATTGCACTAAGAAAAATCAAAATACTGAAGATCTTACTACCGGATAGAATTCCTATGATACCTAGGAGATATAGCTTGACTAGCAAAGTTGTTCAACAAGAGAAGATGTCCGTGAGAATGAAGGGAGGAAGAGCATATGGTGCCAGTTCAAAAATTAAAAATGAAAAAGTGAACCAACAAATAGAAACAACAATAGTAGATAATTATCAAGGATGTAATTAAGTGTGGTTTCACCCAAGATCTTGCTGTGGACCAAACGTAGTGGCGACAAAGGTAATTTGGAGAAAAGTTGATTTGAGCTGAGAATGGTGATGGTCAGACACTAGGTTGTGGCTGGACTGTTGGCACTGTGCTGTTAGCACTAACTGATAATTGAAAAGATTGTTGACAATGCTCCAGGTTCATATCTTGAGACCTTGTGTTTCACAACCAAGTCACTCCAGATATCATACTTACTTACTTTCTTCTAAAAGGCCAGGCATTCTGGATGTAATTCCAATTAAGATACGTCTACTGCTTGAGGGAGACTCTGAATAGAAGTGGTTTGGTTTCTTGGTTTATTTTAAGAAGTTATTCCTTCTGATGACGTGCCACGAAAATCTTGAGGACAGACTATTGTGATGGTGATTAATTAGAATGACAGTTGTGTTGTGGAATGATGATTGGTCACCAACTTTCTGTGATTGACTCTCTTCTTCTTAAGTTTGTTCTGTAGTTTTACCAAGAAACCAATGTTCAATGCAGGTGCGCACTGGGATCAAGTGTTAAGCTTCTCTATCCAGCAGTAGAAAGGGTATTTTTCTTCCTGTCTGGTATTGGATTATGGGAAGAGAAACTTTAGTACTTCTAAGTTTCCAGCATCAAGAGAAAGATCCCTGTGTCATGATATACGAGTAAGATGCATTTAATGAGGTCTAAAGCAGTGAACATATCCTAGGCATCACACAAACTTGCTTGTTAGTCTGTACTAGGGGTGCACTTTGTTTTTTGTGTAGTTGCCTTCGTTTTTTTATGCTACGTTACTGGTGTTCTAGCCTCTTGCTCTTTGAACCCTTAGCGTTTGGGGTACATCCTTAGCATTTTAATTTCTGTAAAGAGTATTATCACTTACCGCGGATAAAAGTAAGTTGGTTTCTTTGAAGCATTGCACAAATTTCTTTTCAACGAAGTTGGTGGTTTATTTGGGCAATCGAATATGCTCGCCAAGTATGCACTTATTATATATATATATATATATACACACACACACACACACACACACACACATACATACATATACATATATTAATTAATTAAGGATCTTGTCATGGTTTTTTGGATTCATGTAGTTATTTCCTGAATGTGGGTTTTTAAGCTCATCCTTTGCTCCTCTGAAGGCGACTTCCATAATGTTGCTAGGAATAACTTCCTGTTATGAAAGTAATATTTATTCGTTCCCTTCTTGTAAAAGTATTTATCAAACTCATTCGTAGATAGAATCCATATGTACTTTTTCTCAAATAGTCTACTGCTGCACTGTGGATTTTGTTTTGATGCTTTGTTTCATTAGTTTAGAATCTACATTTTGGTTTTCATATGATAAATCAGGCTAATTAATCTAAAATCTTAAACTTTTGCAGATTGAAACACTTTTCATAGGTAAAGCATGCAATGATATTAGGGAATCTGCCCTAGGTTTGACAAAGCGACTTGCCCAAACAGCCCAAGAGACCTTCGGTGACTTTGAAGAGGCAGTTGAAAAGGACGCAACAAAAACGGCTGTGTCAGATGGAACTGTCCATCCTTTGACTAGCTATGTGATCAACTATGTGAAATTTCTATTCGAGTAAGTTGCAATTGGTTAGTTTCGTTATATTAGTGATGTGCTGGCAAGTTATAATTGATAATTTATATTGAGTTTTGTAGAAGCCGATTTCTGTTTTGGTTTCACTTGGTCTTGGATTTTGAAATTGTAAAACAAAGATGTCAGTTACAGCCCTAGGTCACTATGAATACCTGATTAGCAGAAGAAACATCATATGATCTCAGTAATGGAGATGGAAAGTATATTTATTTAAACCTTTCTATATGATGCAAAATCTATTCTATAATTTATTTGAACCTTGGAATGACAATAAGTATTAATATCCATAACTGACACAACTATTATGCAAACAACTGTGAGCCGGGTCTCCTCAATTATCGATGTGAATCCATTATGATAGTTAGTGCCTGGTATAAACTGGATTTGAGTTCGTGTTCAGCTCATTGTTAATAGCTTCAGACTGAGCAACTTTATGATTACGCAACTATTACCTTCTTTGTGGCACAATTCCAGGTTTCAGTAAGAAATGCATGCAATATTTCACTTATGACATACATGTTATATTTTTGAGATGCATTATTTAACCCATACGAAGAGATTTCATTTAAACTTTAAGGCTCTGCCATCAGTATTTAGAGCATTTTGTTGTTTGCTTTGTTTCAAATTTTTATATAGTATTTTGACATGATTAATGAGCTGACAATGGTCATGAAATTCAGCTATCAATCAACCTTGAAGCAACTATTCCAGGAGTTTGAAAATGGAGGGGACTCGAATTCTCAGCTGGCATCTGTGACGATGCGAATTATGCAGGCTCTTCAAACCAATTTGGAAGGAAAATCTAAACAGTATAGAGATCCTGCCCTAACCAACTTGTTTCTTATGAACAATATTCACTATATGGTCAGATCAGTTCGCAGGTTTGTTATTTGCACATGTACATTCAATTAGCTTGTTGAAAGCATCACTAGCTTGTCTCCTATGCATGTTAATTTGGGTCTCAAGTGCTTGTTGGTTTCAGGTCTGAAGCAAAGGATTTATTAGGGGACGATTGGGTGCAAAGACACCGAAGGGTTGTGCAGCAACATGCAAATCAATATAAAAGGATTGCTTGGGCAAAGGTATGATTCTTAAAAACTTACTCGATGCTTGCCACTAGATCAAAATAGTGTTATGATATGTCGCTTTGTCAGTTATACCGCTTGAGTTGTAGAAGCTTGGGCCTTTTTTTCTTCCCCTTAAACTCATGTATTCAATTGCGATCGTCATTTATTCTCTCGGCAAGTCCCTTTGTAGTTAGAAACAGGATCTCATGCGTTTAGTGGTACCTTGTTGTAGTCACCTGTTCTGTCACGTAGATCATTTGGAATATTTTTGTTACTCGAGGAACAGGCACTTGACCAATAATCTTTATTCACGTCCTATCTTTCTTGAAACTGGATACATATGAGCAACTAGTCTGCTTATATTGTAGGTTTTCGTTTTCTTCTTTTTCTCTACCTGGAATCAGGGAGATCAAGTTGAATCACTGTCTTCCTGTTCTGGAAAGATATATGCACATTTTTTTTACTTTTAGAAGCATTTTTTCACTTGTGAAAGTGTAAAGCTAGTAAGAAAGACCCCAAGCTTGAAGCCAGAATTTGGAAAGGAAGAGAGCACTAAAATCACGTATTATCCATGAGAGATACTAATGGGCGCGAGTTTTGGAACCCAAATTTGATTACAAAATTTTCCAGTTCATCATTGTATTATGAACTAACTTTTGTTTGATTTGTTCAAAATGTCGTTAAGTAGGTTTAGTCAGCCTTTTGAACTTTTTAGGAGAGTTAGTTTTTTCTTATCCAAATATAATTTTGCGGGTGAGATAGTCAGCTTTTGAACTATGATTGCGAGGAAAGTGGAGATGACGGGAAAATAATTAAGCGCTCGCAGTTGTTTAAGTTGAACTTGGTTACTGTAGCCACTGGGCAGCATTATGAATGGGAACTACGTCATCAAATACTTGATTTAAAGTATAAACATAATGTTCTGTTTCAAAGAAACTAATATGTTGACGTGTATGGCTTTCTGACTTTCTCTGTCAGCTGAAATCATGTAGTGACCAAAAACTGAGGTCATGGTGGTAAAGGAAAAAGGAAGTCATTGCAAAGATACACAAGGGTAGCCTTGGTGTGTGCTAGAAAAAAACTGTATTCCTGTAAAGGTTCTCTATTAGTTGATAATCATGCTTGCCTTTTGACACACTCTCTGCTTCCTAAAATAAGAGGCAACCTTTGACTTATCGAGAAGATTTAGAAAATGGTTGAAATCCATTAACTCCCCCAAAATACCCGGGTCATTGTGTGGCGACAATTTCAATTTGCTTAGTTGATTTGACTTGGTTATTCTCATGCTCTAACTCATAATTAAAATCATTATGCTACAGAAAACTTCCCCAAAAAGGAAACTCACCTCTCTTTTTGCGACAAATTAAAAAGGAAGCCTACCTATTTTGGGACAGAGGGTGTACTTGATTAGCATCTCTTTTTTGTTTTCCTAAATAAATTCTCTCTTTTATCTCAAAGTACGAAGATTATGTGCTAGAATGTGGTTAATACTTACTAGCATGAATAGCAGCATCGCAAGATAGCTTTAAGTATATGAATGTTCTTATTTAGTTTACTTCGTATTAGATAATAATTTGCGACGTCTTCCTTTCGATAGATCCTACAGTGTCTCTCAATTCAAGGCCTTACGTCATCTGGTGGTGGTAGTTCAGCTGGGGTTGATGGAGGGAGCAGTGGTGCATCACGGGCAATTGTAAAGGACAGGTCTGATTTTGAAGCACTATCCTTCTGAATTCATATACACCAAGCAATATTTTTTTTGTTTCTGTTTTACTTTTTGAAGTCTCAGCTTTGTAAATTTGGATCCTGTTATCAGGTTAAAAATATTCAATGGTCAGTTTGAGGAGCTTCATCAAAGACAATCTCAGTGGACAGTCCCTGACACAGAGTTGCGAGAATCTTTGAAACTCGCAGTTGCTGAAGTTTTGTTGCCAGCATATAGATCTTTCATCAAGCGCTTCGGGTATATTTCTCATAATTTTCAAATATTAGCATCTTATTGAGTCGCCTGTACTTGTATTCTTTTTTCCTTGCTTTCCTTTTATCTAGCTAATTTTCGTTATACCAAAGGAATATGTTTTCCCTCTTATGATGCCCTTAACAATGGTTCCCGAGTAAAACCGCTGCATAATTTGGGTGTCTCATTGAGAACAGATGTATAGCTTTACTCCTGTTGCACATGTCATCTGCTATGTTTTGGTGGTAATAAAGCTGGCTGTTTGATTTCACAGGCCACTGGTGGAGAATGGTAAGAATCCCCAGAAGTACATCAGATATACAGCAGAGGACCTTGACCGTATGCTCAGTGAATTTTTTGAGGGTAAGACTTTGAATGAAGGTAGGCGTTAGATTTCTGTCTCTCAAACTTGGAAAGGACCCAAAGTGGAAAACGAGAGTCCGTAGTCATGTTTGTCTTAAAGCTGCTGGTGTTATTTCTCAATACTAATCCTCGCGATGAAGGTGAGTACTGAGTAGCTTTAAATTGAGGTGCGGTATTCCCTAATCCCTAGGAAGTGATGAGAGAACATGTGTGTAATTTTGTATTTATTAGAATAAATCAATGGAGAATAAAAGTAGGGGTAATGGGTCTCCGGCACCCTAATGCTTGTGTTGTTATTGTGCTTTTCAATCATGTTGTTGTAACGATATATTTGTAAATAATTATAGACGATAGCTGATTCAGTTAATTTGATTAGTCACTCGGTTCACAAGTTTGAAGTTTATGCTCTTTGGAGGTTCAGTGCTGTTTTTCTTCTTGTGAGAGTTCTGAGAAAAGCTCAAATTGGTAGTGTTGTCTATGAATTTATGTGACCATAGGTTCTCCATACAAAGGTCATATGCACCCAGAAGAGAGATATGGTCAAATGTTGGCAACATGAGCAAGTATGTTTCGTTGACGATTGTTGCCGAGCCATGGCCCCCAATGGCCGAGATTGCACCAACCAGAGTTCGGCTTGGTTTCCGTACTCCTTGGTATACAACCACCTGACAAACAACCACTGAGACCTTACATAAAAATCAGAGGTTATTTGTTTTCCTCGGAAGCTCCCCACCCCCTGCTCAACATCGCCCTTCAATATTTCTTGGCCTGCTATTGGCCAAACGGCCAGGGCTATAGACACGGAGTGAGTTGGATAGCTTAGCCATGCCTAAGAATTGGAAAAACCAGCATCATGGATATACGCCCAAAGAAAAATGGAGAGTTTACTGAAATGTGTTCTAAAGAGGTCTCCATATAAGAGAGTAATACAGTACATCCCATGTGCATTACCATTACAAAGTTTAAATTTTTTTGTTTAAAGGTAACAGTTTTTTTACTTTTCTTTTTTTTTTTTTGAATTGTCATGAAATAAATATTTTTCTCGTGAAAAACTATAAATGAGGGAGAACTAGGGGTTATACCTTCTCTCCCTTTATATATAGTCTAGATTCATCGAACCAGGAACCTCTCCAGTCCATGTTACCTCTAATCTCTCTAATTTTGTAGAAGCATGTAACACATTAGTGTATCTCATTCAACGAGTTCATCTTACCTCCGATCTCTCAAGTACTGTCCAAAGCAAGTAACTTATTAATGAATTTCATCCAACAGATGACAAATGAAAGAAGTCATTCTAGTAAAATGTATTCGAGGGAAGCAAAGGAGAGAAATTTAGGAGAAGTATCAAGTGAACCGTGAAAAAGCACAAGAAAATTTGATGATAATTTATTGACAATATATTTTATTATTTGTTGTTTTTCTTTTTCCTGTTTATGTATTACGAGTGACGCATGCTATGAAATTATTTGGCAACTAAGTTACTCATAAATATAATAAAGAATGGTCTAATGAAGTTTAATTATGAACTTAATTAGTTATTATAACGATTTTGTAGGCACTTGCCACTTGCTGTTATTATATATATATATATATATATATATATATATATATATGTTGGGTGAATGGAAAATTCTAAGGAAAATTTCAAATATGCAAGGAATAATAGGTAGCGCAATCTAAATCGGCGGTCAGGTACGAAAACTATATCAAACATGCCAACTTGTTAAAATTATAATAAAATTGAAATTTCTTGGCTCATTTCGATCTTAACTAAGAAACGTCATTATTAAAAAAAATAAAATAAATTTGTGTAGACGTCATATTAGACTAAATCTATCATATATAGACGACGCACACAATGAGTGGGAAATTAAGATCCAGTACTAACGCAATACACATGCTTCTTTTTCAATTTGAAATTTTAGATTCTACTATATCCGAATAAATCAACGAATAAATATCATCATCTTTTGAAACATTAGTATACCCATTAATTATAGTTATTGGAATAAAAACTAAAAGTATATATATATATATATATATATATATATGGTATTCCAAAATTAAATATATATTTACAACTGAAATTAAGTTATTACTTTGTAAGATATTCCAATTAATGATACAAAGAATTTATACTTTGACAATTATATATACCTATACGATCAGGAATGATGCATTTTATCTTAATATCTGGAAATGCATATATATTATAAGAAGATTGAAGATAATGTATTTGCTCTTTAATAAAAATGTCAATTAATCTCTCTCTCTCTCTCTCTCTCTCTCTCTATATATATATATATATATATATATATATATATATATATATATATGATGTATGTTGCCTATATATCCCATGCCTAACATAGATAAGTTTCAACTTTTTGGCAAAAAATATAAACACATCATGATTTTGATAAACAAACAATTTACAATTGTTGATTAGTCAGAAACTGGAGATCATTAGCGGGCTTGTTGGCTTTGTTACTAATTAACAATTACTAACTACTCCCTCCGTGCGACGTTCCACCCGTACAATTTATATTTGAAAATTATACCCCTTGCGTCTTGACCAAAGAGTTAATTTTTTATTTTTAAAAGTCAACATGTAACTAAACCAAATCAAAATTTAACATACTTTAATTATGTTTTCGATCGAAAATAAAATTGCATTTACTAAAAACTACATTAAGAATATATACTAAGAATTACAACTTATATAACTTTGTAAAACAAATGAATTTATGTAAATCGTCAGTCAAACTTTAATTAAGTTGATAAAAAAAATTCAAAGTGTACTCTTTGGTTGGAATGGAGGGAGTAATTGTTAAGGGATATATAAGTATATTAAAGTTGTTCTTACAAAAATATTTGAGGATAGCAAGAATGTTTATATATAGCATGCATATATATATATATATATATATATATATATATATATGGATGGTAAAGTTGTGTTATATACTCCCTCCGTCCTTAAATTTTGTATTCTTTTACTTTTTCGTCCGTTCTTAAATAATTGTCTTGTTTGAAACTTTCCTTTCTAGAACATCACTTTTACTATTTTACCCTTATTTTTTCTTCCTACTTTAATTATGGGCCATATACACATGGGCATTAAAGGAAACAAAACACTATTTCAATACTATTCCAATATTAATAATCAAGTTAATTGCTTTTTCTTAATTTGTATGTTGGGTCAAACAAGACAATAATTTAGGAACGGAGAGAGTACTAAATTGTGGAATACCTCGACATTAAGGGTCACTCATAGTTGATAACATGGAAAAGAAAAACAATAAAGAATCAAAAAAAGGAAAACAAAGATATATTATTCAGAAATATAAATTCTACAAGAGTTGTTCATTACACTTGCGCAATTAAAGCAAAAACCAAAAAAGAAAAGAAGAAACATCAAGAAGAAAAGTTGTGAAGTTCAAAATTGACAGCTCTATATATGATGCTCGATCTATATAGGAAAAATCAATTAGTCACCCTGCAGTTCCTTCTAATCTCTCCGTTTGTGCCTGTAAGCGGGCTTATATTTCCCATTCTAACCATGGCAGCAGCAAAATCAGCATAGAAAGCTGCATTATTCCTGCTATATAACCTAACCAATGCATCTTGAGAACCATTATTGAAGAGCTCTTGGTCTGAATGGAGAAGACCACGTTGAACCACGAGGTTTTGGTAGTAGTTATTACCAAAGCGGTTGGGTGTCTGAATATCGAGGGGGGCCAAATTGGTATTACCACCGGAAACCAGGCAATTAGCCTTTCGAGTGGTGGCAAAGTTTGAGTTGATGTTGGTGTCGTTGTAAATGCGTGAGCGGAACGTGAAACACTGGGCTTGGCCAATAGTGTGACCACCTGAGAGTGCAGTCATGTCACGGGCACTGAGGCCTTTGGCGGAGAACTGGGAGATTAGGGTTGACAGAGAAGCGGATGGTGTTGGGATATCGTTGTTTGCTGTACTCTGGCTTGCTGTTCTTGCATCTCTCCTGCCTAGTGCCACTGGCCATGTTGGTCCTCCCAACTTGAAAATACAAACAAATTAGCAAATAAATAAAGAAAAAGGGAAAAACATGATATAGTCATTTAGACTTTGCATGGGGTTTAAGAAGTCAAAGTTATATGATTAAATTACTTTAATTAGTTGAACGTTTCTCCTAAGTACTATTCAAATTATTGGGTCAATATATTGCATGATGTACATAGGTTAGAAATTATAATACTCACTAGGTTAACTCCATCTCGTGCGGCAAGCGCTAAGATATCTGCACAAGAGACCGTGGCATTACAAACAGCTTCTACGCGTGTTTTAATTGTGTCGATCACTTCAAATCCTCTCACGGAGTTCTGGTTCGGTCCTGCATTTTTCTCGCCAGTGAACGTCGTGGTGTCATCCAACAGAATAGATGCATCGCATCCCTGTAATTATCAATGAGAGATCATTAAATTAGCAACAATAAGTTTGATCAATATTAATCCTATTTAATTACTTATATATATATATATATATATATATATTTGTACGTAAAAACGAAGGAGATGAAGTAGTACTAGACTACTAGTAGCTTATAGGTATGGTACGTTCTCACATTGACAAAGCAGTCATGGAAGAAGACACGAAGAATGGAGGCACCGAGACGAGCCTCTGTAGCGATTGCTTGGCTCATTGTGCTGCGTACGATTCCTTGAAGTCTAGGGCAACTGCGGGCGTAGAAGGTAGTGGAGAGTTGCCCATTAGAAGAGCACGCAAGGAGGGAAATGATGGAGAGAAAGGTTAACAAGAGAATATTATTGAGGGAAGCCATAATTTCTTGAATGATCCTAAGCTAGCAAGACGTACAAAATGCAAAGAGCAATATAGCTAGAGATGACCAAATTAGTTGCAGGAGAGGTTTCTATTTATAGTAGACATGAGAGGTTAATAATTTCAAACTTTCCCACTTAACGCGTCTATACAGTGAGATTTTACTTTTGCTGGTGGTTGGGAGCGCCAAGTAAGGGAACCAAATTTAACAAACCCGAAAGAGAAATCTAGGAAAAGGATCAAGAATAGGGCTGGGTTGAATTGACTTGTGCCCCCAAGTCAACCCTACAAAATGTAATACTCCCTCCCCATGTTTCTAAATAAGAGTATTGTTTTGACAGTTTAAAATTAAGTTGAGTATTTTTTAAATGAAAATTAGACGTGTATATATATTTTTTTAAAATCATAAAAAATGTAATTCTTAGTACATAAAATATCTAATTTCTAGAGACAATCATCTTTTGTTACTTGTTCCAAAATAAGTGCATGTCCCCTCTTGATTTTATACAAATTTTAAGAAATTAGTTGACTATGTAATTACATTAAGTTCCTTAATATATTCTTTAGTGGTGTTAAATCAATGAATTTCTCTTCTTTTTTTATTTTATAGACAATTTGATTAAAATTTTTTAAAACAAAATAAAAAATACTTATTTTAGAACGTTACGTAGTAAAATAGGACGCTTAAGTCATTAAGGAGTGGCCCAGTGGTAGAGCTGGGACTTCACAAAGTGTGAGGTCTCAGATTCGATCCCTTCCCACGCCCCCTTACGATATCACAAAAAAAAAAAAAAAAAAAAAAAAATAGGACGCTTAAGCATATTTTGCTATTTTCTCATTTACTTGAACACTTGAGACCGACTCCCCACGTCACTCAAACCATTTTTTCAAACTTTAAGTAAAGTCAACGGATAAATTTGGAAAGTAATAGAGTTAAATAACTCTTTAATATGTATGTCTCGTCAATTGAGACTATTTTAAAAAACGAAGGACTATTGTAAAAGCATAATAGATATGTATATTTTTGGTTAAAATACGAAAAGTTTCTCAAAGTATTCACAAAATTTTACTTCTCCTCTAATGTTAAAATTTTTTTAAGTTGGTACCTAATGTTGTTATTTGTCCCATTTTGCTTACTGACCGTGATGAGCATTAAAAAATTAACATTTTTTATCGCGTGCCTTGCACGAGTGGTGGGCAATTAAATTTTTTTCCAATATATGTAAAACACAAAATAAGACGGGTTAAAACGTCAAAAATAATATTACTTTTTTTTTTTCAAAATTAAATTTTCTCTTCCTTCCTCCTCTTACCTAATTCAAATCAAACCCACCACCACCCACTTACCAAATCACTACCACCGCCCCCACCCATTGCTCAAATTTACCACCACCACCACCTCCCATTGTAAAAATCTGCAACTTTTCCCTCTCCTTCTTCTTCTTCTTCTTCTTCTTCTCTCTCTCTCTCTCTCTCTCTCTAAATTTCTCATAACCCCTCGCTTCTTCTTCTTCTTCTTCTTCTCTCTCTAAATTTCTTACAACCCCTCGCTCAACCCCATGAACTGCCGCATCAGAAGACCCGTCTCCTAGGCCGATGAAGCTTATCTTCGCTACCTAAAGCCAGACCCCATTGCTCAAGTCTAAGACTCCAGAATCAACGCCAGATCTCATCGCCCCGCTTCAAACTCCTAGATCTATCTCTACCATACATTACCATCCCCTTCTTCGTCACCGCACGGTCTCCCAACTCTCAGATCTATGGTCCTTTTCAAGAGAGAGAGAGAGAGAGAGAGAGAGAGAGAGAGAGAGGTTCTTACTAGGTTCAAACAGATTATAACTGTGGATTGGAGGCTTTACCATTTTATAGGGTTTTGATTTGGTGAAGATAACATGGCAGATTGAGTATTAAAATTTGTTGGTATGAACCTAATTTGTTGGGTGTGCTTTTTGATTGAATCAAATGAAAAGATGGTTTCGGGGAAGTTAATGGAGTAGTTGACGCTGGAACCCATAACCCAGTCATCTAGGTAAACTTTAAAGAGAGTGCATCTGTTGATTGTGGCATTAATTGTGGAGGTAGCCCAGATTGCAAGAACACAAGGTGTTGTTGTATTGAAAGGAGTTGGGTATATTGGGCATTGTATTTGTGGTGGAACGGAGGAGGAGGATGCCATGATATGATTTCTCTCTATTTGGGTGGATATTGGCAATTTGGAGTTTCCTTGATTGGGTTGTTTGCTACGTTAATGGGTGACGTGAATTGAAGGAAGAAATGAGAAAAGAAAAGAATTTTGGAGGGGAAGTCTGCACTGGCGTGGAAGGAATGGCAGATGGGTTCCCTGATGGTGGTGAATTTGATCAATGGGTGGGGTGGTGTGGTGGTGATTTGGGAAGTGGGTAAGAGGAGGAAGGAAGAGAAAATTTAATTAAGAAAAAAAAAGTAATATTATTTTTGACACTTTAACTCCTCTTATTTTGTGTTTTACATATATTAGAAAAAGACTTAATTGCCCTCTATTCGGGCAAGGCACGTGATGAAAAATGTTGGCCAGGAGTTAAAATGGGATAAATGACAAAATTAGGTACCAACTTGGAAAATTTTTAACATTAGGGGAAAAGTGGGATGTAGTGGACACTTTGTGGGGTTTTTTCTTATTTTGGCCTATATTTTTTAATTTTTTTTTTGCTTTTAGTTGATTGACTTTAATTAGGGCAAAGACCAAGCAATCATTTTGATATTATTTATTGTTATTCTTTCTATTGTTATCCACTCCGAGTGACCTTTAATGTGGAGTTACTTGACAATTACTAATGAAAAATAAGAATGGTTTGACAAAGTGTTAATTTGATTATATAATGGGAGAGTAGTTTTTAAAGTAATCTATTCTATTGATATTGGATTTGGTGGGATATCGGAGTTGGTATGCGAATAGATACATACATATTTTATTACAAGTTTTTTTATAAGTTTCCAAGTCTGACTTCATACCTCCTTCATTGTAGCTGGAATATATATAGATAGCGTCGGTGGGTCAAGCGATTTCATAGTTGAGATTTCAATCCCTTCAATTAAAGAGCCAATTAATGGTCTTAGCTATACGACTTATAAGACACATTTTTCACGTCTAACCTACGTGGGAAAGCACACACATTTGTGGGCCTTGCTGAGTTCCAACATCCCGCTCACTAGGATTGGCAAGCCGGGTGATGTGGATTGAGGGGGATCCGCTCACTAGAATCGGCACCCGAGTGATGACTTATGAAGTACGAACATTTTTCACACCTAACGATGTTGGAAGGCACACACATTTGTCCCCGGCCCGTCAAGGCCCTGTGTGCCGATCTTAATGTGCCTTGATGGGGGATCAACACCCCACTCATAAGGATCGGCACCTAAAGCGATTTGAATTGAACACTAAAACTCCAACATCTGATCCTTTGAAATAAAAAAGTATCCCTGCTATGCACTCATCAATAATTCATCAATGGGAAAACAAAATTTGGAAAAAAATTAAGGCTTTTATTTACAAAACCCGAAATTATAATTTACAAGATTTTCAATACAAGCTAGCTAGGTAGAATATAATGGCTTAGACCAAATAAGAGTTTGTAAACTTACTCTTTAAATCAGGCCTTGCACCAAGATGGACCTCGATCGGTACGTAGTTTGAACAAGCGACTGATGAGGAAAGCTTAAGCACTGCGCCTTGACCGCAAAACCACGCCCCCGATGATGTTGGCACCTCGAGGTTCTCATCCTGGTTGTTTTCTCTCTTTTGCCACAAAAATATGACACTAGCTAATAAATATAGAAACACACACAAAAAACATGTCCCTTAGAGTTTTCAAGGTAAAATTGTAGACCGTGTCAGCTCTTTTGCTCAATAGGGTATATGTGGTAACGAGTTAGAACTCCCAAGAAAAGGAGGAACATAATGAAAGAGGATGAAATTATTGCCCAAAGCCAGAGCCAACTGTGGGCCAAGGGCTGCAGCAATGGATGTGTTGGATAGGTTTTGGCTTAAACCATATGGTTTCGAGAAGATTGTGGTTTTCTGCTCGGGTTTGCCAATCAGTCTCTCGAGTGACATACGCTTGTATCTGTACGTAGCTTTATTTGGGAAATATCTAAAGGGGTTCCGGATAGGGGAAGCAAAAGGTCTAGCATTGTAAGATCAGCTGAATTCTTAAAGGCACAAATTAGGAGAACATATGGATTCTTGCAGTTGTGTTGCGTACTTTGGAGAATAAGCTCCCTGATTACTGACATACATGGAGTAATGCCACTGCTTCCTTAGATCATCACCAGATCTTCATTTCTGCGACATTATTCATCGCAGTTAATTGAGAATTGTTTGACTAGTGTTCTAAAGCATGACACTCAACACATGAAATGATCAATTGAGGGCTTACTATCCTCTGTCATGTTAAGAAGTCAACTAATGTGTAACCTTGATGGTTCGACTATGAAACACAATGCTATCATGTGACACCCAAGGATGTGCCAATTTTTTTCTCTTATTTCTCTTTTTTGGTGTGTGTGTAAGGTGGTGTCACGGCTAGCCTGCGCGCGTGCACCTCGATAAATCCACCCCCCCCGGGGCAATCAAAGGCAATCAATCCACACCAGGCGTAAGAGATTTTTGAAGAGTAAATTTTTCATGGACTGGCCATGCAGGGTCTCGAACTGAAGACCTCAAGGAATTTCTCATTGCCCTTAGCCAATAGAGATACCCTTTGGGGTTGCCACTGATCATTACACAGTCTCTCACACAGTGACTGAACCTTGTTCAATTCCTGGGCACACGCTTATATGTTCTCATAGCATTTCCACTGGCAATTCACTTTCTTAAGGCCAAAACAGTGGTCATCAACATTGCACGGTAGACAAATAACGGAAGGTTCTCATCACCCAAATTGATGCAACTAGCTTTATTTCTTTTTGAATTGATGGAACGCAAGTTAAGTATTTACATGTCTCAACTAAAAGTAATTTTATGCAAGTTAACTTTGCTACAGACACTGACCTCAGGAAGTTGGATGAAGTAGGTCCATAGGGTCCTTCAACTGCGACTTCAAGGTGGTCGATGGGAGAAGAAAGCTCTTGGTAAAGCAGATTTTGTAAAGTCCATAGGGTCCTTAACATTATGCTTCCGGGAAATTAGATTACCTAGCTAAGGTACAGTAGAGTTCCATTTCAATCCCATGCCTGCAAGAACTTAGACACTGGTCAATTACTAGCCTAAGGTATGGTTTGGGGACACCCCGTACGTAGAAGACTATAAAAAAGAGCTCCCATTAGAGTTCTCATTTGTAGGTCACAGACGGTAGGATCAATGAGCCGATAAGGAGCTATGTGGTCTCTATCTTGAGAGAGAGCAGATGATTCAGATATGGCCGTGGGGCTCCCGAGTTCAATGTAATAGTTTATGCACGTTTTAGTCCTATCGCCGTGACTATGTTTTGAACACCATGTCAGCGCTGTAACATTTTGCTGTCACTAAGTGGCTCAATTTGTGCATACAGAAAATGTTGTCATTACTATAAGAATGACACAGTAAATGAAATTAAGAAAAGGCAATAAAAATTAACTATTGAACAAGCGCAGAATTACCGTAAGAAGAAATAACCAAAACTTAATCTAATTCATAAAATTAAGTACTTCTAATTATAATGACATCTTATGAAAAAAAAACACAATTCCCAATTCCAAGATCATCCACTCTAAGTTGAGGAAGGAAGAAAACAACTAAATTAAAAGCCATTTATCGGGAACCATTACAGTGCTAGGCCCAACGCAAAACATTGGCTCTTCAATCTTCTTCTCCATCCCAACAAAGAATGAACATGATTTGCTTTCAGTAATACTATTGTCCTCCAAGCTCTACACACCCACATCATGTCCTCCATATTGGGACTCTTTCGAGTATATCTTTTCTGTGAAATCATCAGTAAAGTAAATAGAATTGCCCTTCAATCCAATATGTTTGGATTCGGAAAGAGAAAATGACTCATTCAACCCCAAGAAAATCACTTTGTCACCAATACTCTTCAACTTCTCCAATTTTTTACCATCAAAATCAACCTTGTAAACATCAAACCTTTGTGTCTTGTATGAGAGAGTACCGATTGGATATTCGTGTAAAATCGTTCCGTCTTCAGCCACGTTGTAATGCTTGATTACTAGCAAGAGATCATCGCAATCGTCAAATTCGTGGACTACAATGTAGTGTTTTGACATGCACTGATCTCGAATATTCTTCTCAGGCTTCTTCAATTTAGTAGCATTTTCGATGAGATCTTTATAGAAAAAACTCTTCGACTGTCTTGAACCGCTAGAGTCGTGTAAATCCCATCCAGTAATTAATGCAACCATTATGCGAGCGAGAGGGTGTAAAACAATCGATCCTTACTCGAATACACTACTTGATAGTAGTTACCTACCCCCGAAACAAGGGCTTTCCAAGTTTCGTCCTTCTTCCCCGGTCGACAATATACGAGCTGGTTATTCTTCAAATCCTTGGAGATAGCCATTAATACACAGTCGTCATATTCAGACTCGGGATCCGATGATGACAATGCAAATTGTCTCATGATAAAGCAGCTTACCTGCTCTGAAGGCAACCGACACAAATAGCCCGATTCGCTAGCGAGTGTGAACTGGGAAATAACCCGAGGAAAAACCATGGGATCGAACGAGTCGCCCCTAATAACAGAAAGGGATTGGATACATGGGAGTTTGATTGATTTCTTGGAAAACCGGTGAGAGAGATACAATGAACAATCTTTGGGGTCGATTAAGCCGAGCCACCCACGCGTCGAGCCGACGCAGCGGGTGGCGTTTTTGGGATTGATGACTTTAGACTTTGGCCAATAAGGAATACAAGCGTGTTCGGCGCTGTAGAGGTTTTGAGAAGGGTGTAACAGCCATGAGTAGCAAGAGTAAGGGTTGCTTACCACAGAATATCTTGGCAGAGATGAATATGAGCGTACGGCGGCGTTTGATGGAGGCAAGAGCTTGCGTAAAGACGAGTTGAGGACTGAAGAGATTGAACGAGAGAAGCAGAGAACCATTACCGTGTTTAGCAAGAAAACTGAAGCAAAACCCTAAATAACGTATAATGGCTGAGGTTTGTGTATATTTAGAGATGAGAAATGCTATGGGTATGGGTACCAAATTTTTTAATTAAATGATGTATAGATGTGTTATCTTTAATATAAAAAGTAAAATAAAAAATTATAATTAATGTATTACATCAACTGTTACATCAGCTAATACATTATTTGTACAAAAAATTTGATATTTTTAAGTACTCATAATATTAATCTATATAGATATGTATATATGTTTTCCATAACTTTTCCAACTTGGCGGCTAGAAAATTCCGATATTTATTTATTTTTTATTTAATTGAGGGTTGTGTGGGTTTGGGCCTCTGAGGCATCAATTAAAATAGACACAAAATCTCTCAAATTGAGTATTTTATGTATGGGATTTGAAATTCCTTAGAGCATCACCAATGCAATCATGAATTTGATCCAACGTGACTTTGAGTAGTTAACACTCTCAATTACATGTGAAATTTTAATTTTATCTCTTCTTTCACATTCAATTAGAAGAGGCCTCTCCAATATAAATGTGAATTTAATTCCATATAGCATGTGTCTCATAACTAAAGTGAAGAAAGAAATGAGATCTGGTTATTTTTTAATTCAAAAAATGATGACTAGAATATCTCCACACCCTCAACTAGAATGTAAAGAATTCACATTCTCATCCACAATGTGAAAAATATTTGTTGTCATGTCATATTCACAAGACTTCTTCACATTTGCATTGAAAATGCTTTTTTTTTTAAAGAATATGTCAATCCTAGGTGGCACCCATTTTTTTTCACATTCACGTTGGCATTGAAGATGCTCTTAGCTTCCTCTCAATTCAAGAGATATATACTTAAATTAAATTTTATTTTATTTTTTTTAATTTGACTAAATTTTTTGATGAGAATTTAATTTATTTTTATTTAGTTGAAAGATTACTCCCTCTGTGCCTAAATTATCGTTCTGTTTGACTTTTTCTTTTGTCAAAAATGATGTTTTTCAAATAAAAATTAGACGTATATTTTTTAATTTTTTCTAAAATCATAAAACATGTAATCTGTTGAATTTTGAAATTACAACAAGTTACATGTTTTATGATTTTTGAATAAAATAAAATAATATACGTCAAATTTACATTTTAAATATATTCCGTTTAACAAAAAAAAAATCAAACATGTCCATAATTTAGGATTGGAGGGAGTATAACCTTTAGAAAATAGAATAAGAATACTACAATATAATTTACGTGTTTAATAATTTTTTAAACTAATTAAAATTTTGTCAGATATTTCTTTGAAAATTGCTCAAATTAATTTTTTAAAATTATAACTCTTCAACTAGGAGTCTAGGACTAAGTACACCTATTGACAGATTGGATTTTGGCCCAAATCTGATCCAAATATGCTTTGAATATAAATCAATCCAACTGATTTGATTATCTGAATTTGATCCAAACTTGATAAATTGTTTGCTAGCACGAAAGGTATATTAAATAAATATAATTTTTTAGTGACTTTAATAAATGAAAATTAAATATATTTAAAATATAAAGATAAAAAAAAATAAATTTATGAGAGAGGAAAAGAGGTATCCTTGAGAAATTAGAGAGAGAGAGAGAGAGAGAGAGAGAGAGAGAGAGAGAGAGAGAGAGAGAGGGGTAAACCTAGCTGTAAGAGCGAGTAAAAAGTTAGGGGGGAAGGGGAAAATCGAAGGGTGTTTTGAGAAATTATGTTTAGTTTTTATTTCTATTGAAATTTGTTCAGAATTTATGATTGAAGAATCGTATTTTTAAGGCATAGCTTTTATAATATAAATAAATAAAATTTTATTTTTGACAACTAAACTTTTGGCAAAATATTTCTATTTTTGATGACTATCTTGTTTTTATGCATGAAAAAAATTAACATAAACCCGTTATGCGGCAACAATGGATTTTATTTAAGCAATAGTTAACACTCTTCCGTTTCAGGCAAAGAGTCGACTTTTTATTTTTAAAAGTCAATATGTGACTAAATCAAATTAAAATTTTACATACTTTACATATGTTTTAAGAAATATAATTTTATTCATTAGAAACTACATTTAACTATAATATAGAGTATAGAGTATAATTTTCATAATTTTGTAAGAATAAATAAATATAGGTAAATTATTAGTCAAACTTTAATTGAGTTGACAACAAAAAGTCAAAAGTGGACTTTTTGCCTGAAACGGAGCGAGTAGATTACTAGATTAGATCTAATTTGGATTTACGCATGTTCAATCGGCTGTTTTTTTTTTTTTTACAACACCCATGTCCGATCCGTTAAGGAACATATCTGGAAAACCTCATATGTATTATTATACCATGTCTTACACAAACTAAATACTCGCTTCGTTCCTAAAGTATTGTCTTGTTTAACTTTTTTGTGTCAACGAACTATTTTTCAAATGCAAATTTGATTAATATATATATATATATATTTCATATATATATATATATATCTCAAAATCATCAAAAACGTAATTCGTATTGCAAGAAAAGTTTATGAATTACGTGTTTTGTGATTTAAAAAAATAAAAAATAAATGTCAATTTTGTTTTCAAAAAATAATTTATTTAACTTAAAAAAATCAAATATGATAATAATTTAGGAATAGATGAAGAATAAAGAAAGTGAATGAAGATGCTAACATTTCGGAGTCAGGCTTCCTCATTGTCTTGTGAAAGTGGAGATAAACACAACCTAAAGCAGCCATGAGCATCACGGGGAATGAGAAAAAGTAGAAGATTTGTTGCTGGAAATTGTTCGTAATCTATCACTAGAATCGAAAGAAGACTTAGTCTCATTCATAAAAGTAAGTAATAATATAGTTAGTAAAATACAAAATAAGTATAATACCTTAAAAAAAATGTGAAAATTTGATACGAACTGTTTTTTTAATTTATGGCAAAAAGTTTAGCGTAATATAATACGTAAACGGAAAAAAATACTTCTATACGTTTGTATAAAAATTATACAAATATCATTGAAATGTACTAGACTATATATATATATATATATATTTTTTTGTATGAATTTCTTTAATTTTCATCACTTTTAATTTTAAATGTCTTAATATTTTCACATTTATACACTCTCAAAACTATTATTTTTATATTATTATCTATTTATGACAAAATAACTATGGACTAATAGCCAAATGAAAACATAGTTAAGTATATATATACTCTTATGTGTGTAATTCAAAAAGTATAAGTAGTAACAAATAATTATATTTGTTAGACTTCATAATTCATATTTGCATGTTAATTATGTTATTTGATCAATTCAAAAAATATTAATTATATAAATAGAATAATTAAAATAATAAAATTATATCAAAATTTTGTATATACCGAGTTTTATTTGTGAAGTATAATACGCTTAAAGTTATGAATATTATTAATTAAGACTAACTTGAGTACAATTAATGGGATTTTCTTTTAATTATTTATAATTACGTGTATTATACGTACACTACATACATATTTACTAACTAAATATTTTAGTAATTAAAATGAGTGAAATGATATCATGAATATCTTATGAAAAAAAAAAAACACAACACCCAATAAAATTCCAAGATCCACTCCCAAGTTAAGGAAGGAAGAAAACAACTAAGTGAGAGATTCCGCGGGAACCAATTCAGTGCTAGGCCCAACCCAAAAAATTGGCTATTCAATCTTCTTCTCCAGGCCCAACAAAGAATGAACATGATTTGCTTTCAGTAATACCACTGTCCTCCAATCCATATTGGGACTCTTTGCAGTATATGTTTTCTGTGAAATCATCGGTAAAGTAAATAGAATCGCCCTTCAATCCAATATGTCCGAACCCAGATTCAGAAAGAGAAAATGACTCATTCAAGCCCAAGAAAAGCACGTTGTCACCAAGACTCTCCAACTTCTCCAATTCTTTACCATGCATCAAAATCAACAATGTAAACATCAAACCTTAGTGTCTTGTACGGGAGAGTACCGGTTGGATCATCGATATAGAATCGTCCCGTCTTCGGCCACGTGTTTCGCATAATGTTTGATTACTAACAAGATATCTTCGCAATCTTCATATATATTCGTCGATTACTACGTAGTGTTTTGACATGCACTGATCTCGAATATTCTTCTCGGGCTACTTTAATTTAGTAGCATTTTCAATAAGATCTTTATTAAAAAAACTCTTTGACTATCTTGAACCGCTAAAGTCGTGTAAATCCCATCCAGTAATGCAACCATCATGCAAGGTTGGCCTAACACTTATGGAGGCGTAAAGCAAATTTTAAAATGAGGTCTTTTAAATTTTTTTTTTAATTATTGTATATTTATTTAAAGTTTATCTTTCATGTTTTTTAGGATGTTAAATAATTTATTAAATTATTGTAATCGATTTTATTTAATAATTCCTTTTCAATTGATAATAAAGCTAGTTTTTTTCGAATAACCTGATTCAAATTTTCTAGTTGACATTTCTATAAGTTAAAATAAATAAAGAATTGTATGTTTCACAAAATTCACAAAATTAAATTAAACGACTATAAATCAAAATACAAGACTAAAAAAGAAAGTTAATTAGAACAATGAAAACTGAAGTGATTGTCAAGAAAATTCTCTGTTGGGCCAAATGCAACAGAAACAATTACGAGATTTCTACAATAATTTAAGAATTGAGAAAATAAATAAATAAACAATTAAAATAAATGAGGGTCACTAAAAATGGAAAAAGAAAAAAAGAAAAAAAGAAAGGCCTAAAAGGGTAGCTCTTGTTGAGAACAAGAGGAAGACTCACTTGATTAAATGGGATAGCCTGTCTATGAGGCCGAGCGGCAGCTTAGGTATAGTCTAAGAAAAGAAGCCTGTGATAAGAATTTGGCAATTCGGTTATTACTAAGCTTGGTTGGCAATTCTTTAGAATAAGAATAAATTATTAAAGTCAAAGAAAGTTTCCTTACCTCTTTCTTGACTAGTGATCCACCGTAGAGGTTTTGAGAAGGATGTAATAGCCATGAGTAGCAAGAGTAAGGGTTGTTTAGCACAAAAAATTCTCCTGGCAAAGATGAACATGAGCGTACGGTGACGTTTGATGAAGGCAAGAGTTTGCGATAAAGACGAGTTAAGGACTGAAGAGATTGAATGAGAGAGGCAGAGAGCCATTATCGTGTTTAGCAAGAAACTGAAGCAAAACCCGAAACCCTAAATAATGTATAAAGGCTGAGATCGGTGTGTGTATATATGGAGTTCTTTTTCTAATTTTTTTTAGTAGGGCTATTAACATCCTTTTTTTTTATAAATACACTTATTTTCTTAATTCATCTACGATCTTTATTTTTAACCCATCTAAATACGAAATACGCCCATCTATATTTCTGAATTTACCCTTCTTAAAATATTCTCTCTTAATACACATCCATTCCCTCTTTCTTCTTATTCAGCACCCTCACCCAGTTCACCCCCAATTCCAAGCAATCCAAACCAATGCAAACGCAAGGACGAAAAAAAAACCCAAACTCAGTGCATTTTTTCCAATGAAGTGCAAAGGTGGACGAAGGTGTAATTTCGTCCCCAACCGAAGCAGAGTCCAGGAGAGGTCGGCCATTTACAGAGAGGAAGAAGTTTGGACCGGGTGAATCTGGGGTAGGAGACAGAATTTGAGATGGCGCAGTGTGAGATTGGGAGTTAGGGTTAGTGCCCGAATTGGGATTTGAAATTGTGGGTCTTGAAAAGACTTGTTAATTCTTGGTTTTGAAATTCATTTTGAGTTATAGGGTATGAACTGATTCAATTTTATGACCTTTTCTTTTGGATTCAATTTACAAATGTTAAAAATTGAAACAGAGCTTGTAAATGAAGAAGTATAGAGATGAAGATGCCTACCTGGTCCAAGCAGAAAGAGGAGCATTTTGCTACAAGTGCATTGAACTGGAAGATTTTCTTTGAGAATTGCTATTCACACCCCCTTTTCTCCAAGTACCCCCCCTTCAATTATTACAAAAGTGTCATTATAAAACTTAACCTATTCGCCCTTACTTATACTAAGTACACCCCCCCTCTATTTTTATTTGATTCCAACATCTCTAAGTACACACCCCTTTAATAATATTTATATACTCCCTACATTCTTCCCACAATAAACACATTCAAACATATTATTCTCACATCTTCCAAGTTCCAAACCTCTCACTAAATCCTAAACTTCCAAATCATCTACATTGTTGGAAAGCACAACCATGAACCATAAAGAATTGAAGGGAACAGAAATTGTAAGTATTCTTATACCAGAATGGCTTAATTTTCTGCAATTTAAGAAGCACACACGAATGGTCTGGGTTCGTAATGTTCGGTCAGTAGTGATAGAACACTCTAAGGAGTACTGCTCGGTCACTGATGGTCGAACAACTCCAAGTATGTTCTATCACTACTGACAGAACATTCCCCTGTGTGTTCTATGACCGATGACCGAACTAGTCTTAAGGTGTTCTATCACTGGTGGCTGAACACTTCATCCTGGTGTTCTATCATCAAAGGCCGAACATTGCTACTTTGTTTTTTATTGATGTATTTTTATAACTGTTAATAGGATTCAAACACTTCGTCTACGGAGCCAAGTGTTGATGGTCCTAAAAATAATCAGATCGTGCCTATGCAAGATATTGTTATGGATTTCACAAACGTGTTCACGACGCATGAATTATTTTCATCTCGCGATAGACTGTTTGATTGGGTGTGCGCTAGGGGAAGGGAGCATGACATTGTTAGTAATTAACAGGTCGGACAGCGGTGCTGGTAAAAAAAAAAGCTCGGATAAAGTTGACTTGTGAGCGTAGTGGGCAATACCGTGAAAACAAAAAGGTTGGGACATTATCTCGAGGAAGTCAATCAGCATAAATTGTTGAAGAGGTTGATAAGAGTAATAGGAAAAGGAAGAGAGAAACTGGAACAAAAAAGTGTGAATGCCCTTTTCGTTTGAGGGGGACGCAAGTCTCAGTTGACGAATGGGAATTGGAGGTTCAATGTGGTGTGCACACACACTGC
This sequence comes from Platycodon grandiflorus, assembly GCA_016624345.1. Classification (NCBI taxonomy): domain Eukaryota; kingdom Viridiplantae; phylum Streptophyta; class Magnoliopsida; order Asterales; family Campanulaceae; genus Platycodon; species Platycodon grandiflorus. Next base: position 7,972,596 of record CM028368.1, read on the forward strand.
AATCAAGCACTCATTTGAGAAGAGCAAGAATGTTGTCTAACATAAATACAAATGAGTTATATTTGTGTCGCTGTGAGGAATGGTTTCGATCCATGCATTGAATAAGATACATAAAGAAATGATATGTATTGGTAAAGGTAGTGTAGACTCTATGTTGTGTGGTTGTGTACTGAGAAAGATATGTGGATTGCCTTGAGCTCATGAGATTTCTGAGTACATGAGATTGGACCAGCCTATTCCCTTGGATCAGGTTGATGCTTTTTGGAGAAAATTAGATATGATACCAACCAAGGGAGATGATATTGGTGTTGGGGGGGAACTAAAACAAAAATTTACTGAGTGTGTTGGAAATATCTTAAATAATTTTGACAACGTCCCTGAGTCGAAACAATTGTTAATGTTGAAAAGATTGATGGAGGTTTTAAATCCAGTGACAACACCATTGATTACGCCCGGACCCGAGGTCCAGACTCCCGCTCGTGGTCGTCCTAAGACAGTAAAGGGTAAACAAAACAAATCAACCAAACAAGATCCTAGCAAGTTTGAGTATGTGGAGTCGATCAATGATAATTGTTTGCCATGCGATCAGTTGGTAACTTACGAGGTTGGTCCATCAAATGAACCACCTATGTTCACTATGACGACGACTAAGAAAAAGATGCCAATAAAGCTTGTCTTTTTATTTTTATGCGTAAACATTTATTATAGTAATGTTCATAAAGTGTACTCACTTTAATGTGTCCTGGTTCAATAGGTTATGCGCCGAACCACACGACTTGCTAGTGCTTGTGGTTTTATGGATCAACTACCACTACACTTGCACGACTTTATTGCTGACACTAAGAATGTCCGTAGTGATGGTCATTGCTGTAACACCCTGACCTTACATCATTCCTAGTTAACTTATAATCACTTCATATCGACCTTGAAACCCTCGGAGAGTGAGGTGTCATGCTTGTTAAGTGTGACGTGTTGAGTTGAGAACCGTATTTAACATGTAATTAATCTACGTTGTGTCGTGCATTGTTTTCGTATTCGTTCGAGACTATTCTCGACCTTGATTAACATCCGTATACGTTGTTCATTTCCCCGTCCCATTGACCTAATCTTGGTTTGGACTCCTTCACGATTGATGATCATATTGATCTTGTCGTTATCCCGCACACCGAGTCATTTCAAGTGTTTCGTATGCCCCGATTTGTACGTAAATCTTTATATGGTTATTGCGTGAGCATTACGTTGAACTTCTAGCATTGTTTCTGGACCTTTTGGGAACCTTTCTCAAGTGTTTCCACCTTCCCATAGAATTAGAATCACTTTGGGATCAATTAAAATCATTTCGAGAGCATTTCGGAGCATTTTCGGATAGTGCGGAGAATCTGGACACAGAGCGATCGCCCTGGGAAGATCAAAGTGATCGCCCTGCATCCAGAGGGAAAAGCGATCGCCTTACCCCGTACTCTGTTCGTCCGATTTTCGTTCTTTCTCGATTTTTAACATTTTTAAGTGGTTTAAACTACTCAAACAAGCCCGAAATTGGACCAAACACTTACCCATGGTATTAATAAGAGAACAACCCATTTCCCCTTATTTTTTTCCTCCAACCCAGCTGGTTTAGAGAGAGAGAACAAGAAGAGAGAGAGAGGAGAGAGAGGAGAGAGAGTAGAGAGATAAATTGCGATATCTTGAGCGTTTGAAGTCGGATCGATGATCCATCTTCGCTGTAGCGTAGAGGGCGACGAGGAGCACGATTCTAACTAAAGGGATAGTTCGATCTATTAAGGAATCACTACCTCACCTCTTCTCCCACGTTTTAGAGAGAGAAAGTGAAGTTTTGAAGAAGAAAAGCTTGATTCGGACTTGGATTGAGCTTGGGATCGACGTGTGGATTCCGTAGAGGCATAGAGGTCACGGAGGAGTATATTTCCACCTGAATCCCTTTGATTTTGTGAAGGATTTGCGTTGTGTAGTAAGTTACTAAACTTTCTTCTTAGATTTCAAGTATCGTAGAGTAGTATCGCGATGTTTACGTGTTGCATATGTTGTATATGAACTCCCTACATCCTATACTTTCTCAAGATGATTTACTAGTGTTAAATGATGAGTATTGATGAATTGTTGTTAGTTTTGTGGTCTCCAAATATTAGAGACTTGAAGAGTTCATAGTTGTACACGTTGTTGTTGTTATTGTAATGGTTATTGTCTCCGAGTATTAGAGATTCCTCGAGATTGTATTATGAATATTGTTGTTGTTTCTTGAGTTGTAGACTCGTGGGTTTGTTTTATAGTTGGGTTCCGGCAGTAATGTCGTCGATGACTTGTTTTAGTTCTATCGAGCATGTGTAGCTCATTGAGATTATAATCGTTAATATTCTCGCGATGACTCGTGAGATTTACATGGGTAGCATATACCCCGAACGTTGGATATTGTGATTGACACGGTTAATTAGGGACGATATTATGGTTCGTCCCGAGATTTAATTTGTAGATGACCAACTCTAGCAGTGTTGTATAGGACGTAAAGATTATACATCGTGTAATGCAATAACGAGTAACATAAACCGATGTAGGTTGTATTTTTGTCTCCCACGGTATGGGATGACGAATTGTTGAGATCGTGACCCAATAGAACTTAGCTTAGGTTGACTTAGTCAAACATTAGTTGATTATGAAGTACGTTGAATCGTTGACTTAAACCTTATGCCTTAGCAATGATTAATTATCTATATAAGTCTTTTCATAAGTGTTATCGAATAGTCATGCCCCTTGGTGCACGACATTTCATATAGACGAATAGTCTCAATCGTCGGATGATGAGTTGGTTGTATTCTAAGTAGTTAATGACACACCTGGGGTATCGTCCTAATACAGACGATGTGACTTGTAGGGAGTCGTGATATGTATAATACACGACAAAAATGAGGTGGAATAGATATACATGAGATGGAGTATATTGTGATCATAGGATACCGTAGAGATCCTAAGTTGAGTGTGTTAATGACGCATTAATTTATGATTGTAAGTACGAGTAGACTTACGCATGTTGCGATTGTGAAGTTTAGCGTTTGCGGACTTGTTGATGTGTGGTACTAATGATTATTCTAGTAAGCAATAGGACAATCATCCTACTTTGATGATTGATTGTGTATTTAGTAATTACAAGCACATCATGTTGATTTGATATGTGATTCAATAGAACACATTATGGTTTGATTTCGATGAGTTGTGATTCAATAGAACACATCATAATGTGATTTATTAAATTGTGATTCAATAGAACACATCATAATGTGATTTATTAAGTTGTGATTCAATAGAACACACATTGATTAGTTTAGCATGAGTAAACATCTACTTGTGCATTGCATTGAGTCTAGCTGGCATATGTGCATTGGAGGTGTATTGACGCTCGATTATTGCGGGAGTAGGGGCTTCGTAATAGCTGAAGGCCAATACACTGGGCCTTTCCCTACCGTTGGCCATGGTATGGGTTTTCTCTAGCCCCACAGTTGAACGGAATAAAAGGCGACTGTGCATTGTCGACACCTTTTATCGTATGCATTGGGATACGGACACCGGTCCTTTGTGATACTTGTAAGTGGCCAGAGCCGTATTGTCTCGGGTCGTAGGGGATCGGGCGATACGTCGAAGTGGATACAGAAAATGGTCCACAACGGGTACTTGTAGATCGTGCTTGACGCGGTTGGGTGCATTTATTTGTTGGGTACTTGTAGATCGTGCTTGACGCGATCGGATACATATATTTATTTTAGGATACGAGCATCGGTCCCTTTGTAATTTGTGTACGGCAGTAGCAGCACGATCCTCTATTTCTGTTCGTTGGTCGATATCGGGAATTGTGTCCAGCATCAGAGGCACAGTTGTTTATTTTGGTTTTCTAAAGCAGAAGCGCAAGAATCTATTATTATTATTATTATCTTGTTGGATAGCAGCAGAGGCATCTTTTATAGTTCTGTGAAGCAGCAGCGTAATCGTCTTTTACGACTTCATGAAGCTATAAGGTCGAAAGTGTTTCAAGGGATTTCGGAGGTGTACCTCGAATCCACCTTTATGTGTTTACTTCATGTTTTATGTGCTTCCTATACGAGTGAATGTTGGTCGTGGTCTCCAACCAGTACGTGACGGTTGGCGGCTACTGAGCCTCTCATGAATATAGGGTTGGTTGTCTTATGTGCTATAACCTGTTTATTATCTTGTTATATTGATGTGCATAATGCCATGCCATATTGCTGCATTAGTAACTTACTGGGTCTTCGACTCATCCCTTCCATTTGTTTTTCCTTAGTGGCAGGTTGAGTTCCAGCACCGTGAGGCTTTAGTTCGAAGTTGTATTTAGATTATTAGTTTATTTTTATCACCTGTATTTGTGAGATCGTGGGTTAAACTGAGTTATGTAAACTTAGTATATTGGGTAGATACTTGTATTTTGTAGACTTGTATTTGGTGCCAACTTGTGGAGTTGTGCCGGTTGTACTATTTTACATCTTCAGTTTTCTTGGTTGGTGCGGCCTTGTGCCCGTTGGTATTTTATTTATGGTTTTCCCGAGCGTTTTGTCTCGTGGTGTTATAGTTATTGTTGTTCTCCGGCGCTTGTTTAGCCGTAGAGGTTTTTCATAGTTGTGATATTATATTTAATCGAGCTTTGAAGCTCATGTTCATTCAGTATTCCGCTACTTGATTTTTAGTTTTGAGCTTTTGTGGCTCGCTCTATTCAGTTCTTTCAATTATTCTTCTTCGGTTTGGCGCTCCGAGTTGGGGTTTAACATCGAATCTCAAACTCGGGTCGTCACAATTGCGGTTTTCGTGCCGTAGCCGACCTACTTGGCTACACTGAGGAGTCATGAGCTATGGTTCGACGAGACCTCTATAATGAGTTGATAAACAACAAAGAGTTGTACAACAATGTTTTCAATGAAGTTGGTCCCGTTGATTTGCTGGAGAGTCTCAACTACTACGACGTGGCTGCACCAAAGAAAAATTGGTTTGATTTGCCATATATGGCCTACTTGGTTGCATCGGTGTACAATGTTGCTCTTGTGTATTTGGATCAGAGAATGTCATTGACTTATCTACCTTTCAGAACCGAAGTCCCTTGCACGCATTTTTCGAAGTTGATATGTATCACGTTTATAAATGGAGACCATTTTATTGGGGTACACACACATCCATTTCAACCTTGTAATTTATGTTATATAATATATGCCTTTGTTGATATATATCTGAAATATGTATTTTATTTGTAGGTGTCCCTGCGCGAGGGAGCTCTATTACCACTGGTGTCAACAATGTGGGATTCGTTTCACTACACGTGTGCAACACGTTGGAAGGATATTTATAGCAAACAACTTAATATGTATAGTGATAGTGTAGGAAATAGTTGTGTTGGTTGTAGTAATGAAACTATCATATTGGAATAGAATTCCCTTGTAACTTTGTATTATTAACTTTGTTTAAAGATGTTTTTTGAAGTAATTTAAGTCTTGTGGTTTTATTTTCATGTACATTTTCAAGTATTTTTTGATTTGTTGGTTTGTGTAAATCTTACCAATTATAACAATGTGGCAGATTCAAGTATTTTGCAAGTATTTAGTTGTTCTATGACTAATGGACGAACATTTTTGGTGGTGTTCGGCAGGTACCTAATGAACACTAAGATAAATATTCAGCAGGTACTGGCCGAACATTTATAAGAATGTTCAGCAGGTACTGGTCGAACATTCTTAGAAATGTTCAGCAGGTACTGGCCGAACAATGACTTATGCCCTATTTTTGCGAAGTGTTCAAGCTAAACATATTCAACCAATATAACTGATAATATATAACTGTGAAAATACATAACATTCACAACAATCAGAAAAGTTTATTCAACCATATGTCAAATACTAACATAATTAAGATAAGTTAGAAACTCTAGACTCTTTCCCTAGCTGTCTATAGAGAAAAGCTAGAGCTGCAGCTCCCCATTCGTACGTATGGACTTCATCAACATCAGTTAGAAACTCTAGGTACGATGTGCTGACTCGAGTACCGTTTTTATCAGTAAAAATGGTGCAACCCAACATATACAACAAATAGGCCCTGACTAAACAATCGCACTTAACTGAATCATCAAAGCCAACATCTCCATGAAAGGTCTTACGTAACCACTAAAGTCGAACTGAGGACCCCCTCGCACCATGCATACCCTCAACTATTGTAGCTTTAAACACACCCAACAACTCCCTAACCTCATAAATAGGATTTGCCCTATCATCCCATGTCGAAGTAAGTGGAAGCCCAGTCAGTGGAAGACCTGTAATACAATACACATCATCTAGTGTGATTGTCATCTCACCAAACGGCATGTGGAAGGTATTGGTCTCAGGGTGCCACCTGATCAAAAAAGCTGTTATCATCACTTTATCAACCTTAGAATATGATATTCGATGTAGCTGACTGAGATTTGAGCCGGTGACAAAAGTCTTCCACCTTTTAGATAATTAATTTTTCTGAAGTTTTCACTCCAATAACTTTGATGTGTGATTGTTGTATTTCAACACCCCTCACTTATTTCCATTCCATATGGATGCCGCCGCTACGTGTAAATTGAAAGTAGTAAGCAACCTTAAAACATATGGCCCACCAGGAAATGGGGTAAATTGTTGTTCTTCTTCATTCTCCTCCACAAGGTCCTCCTCATGATCCTCCTCAACATACTCTGCTTCTCTTTCATAATCAGTGTGATAAATCTCTTGTTCAGGTTATTGGTGCTTTATTTCTTGTTGTTGATGCTTTAGTTCTTGTTGCATACCCTCAACTTCTCGTCGTTGACGTTCTCTCCTATTCGATGTTGTAGGTCTTCTCCTTGTATATTGCTTTTCTGAACATAAAAAAATTCACCTATTAGATCAATGCAATCAACAAAGGTAAAGAACACAAACAAATTCCTAGACTTGTTCGGCTAGCAAAGACTGAACACCTTTTAAGATGTTCGGTCAGTACTGACTGAACACATTTGGAAATGTTCGGTCAATACTGATTGAACATCTATGGTGGTGTTCGGTCAGTCTGTGGTGGTGTTCGGTTGGTACTGACCGAACACTACCACAGCTGTTCAATCAACCATATCCGAACAACATAGTCCCAGATCACTTGTATTGAAAGTTATATGTTAAATAATTTTAGGATTAGGTTAGCTATAATTTTTTTTACGATTTGAGTTCAAAATTGGTGGTTTGTGTCAAAAAAAATTACATTTTAGGTTGAATTTCAAAGTAGTATTGACCGAACAACATAGTCCCAGATCACTTTGAAATTCAACCTAAAATATACTCCCTCCGTCTCTAAATTATTGTTTGGGTTGACCCGGCACACGGATTAAGAAAACTCTATTGACTTGATTATTAATATTGGAATAGTATTGAAAAAATGTGTTGTTTCCTTTAATGCCCATGTGTATGTGGCCCATAATTAAAGTAGGAAGAAAAAGTAAGGGTAAAATAGTAAAAGTGATGTTCTAAAAAGGAAAGTTTCAAACAAGACAATTATTTTGGGACGGACGAAAAAGGAAAGGAAGACAATAATTTGGGGACGGAGGGAGTAATTTTTTTTGGCACAAACCACCAATTTTGAACTCAAATCGTAAAAAAAATTATAGCTAACTTAATCCTAAAAATTATTTAACATATAACTTTCAATACAAGTGATTTTTAAGTGTAAAATGGTAGATACCTGAGCCACCTCTTGCTAGTTGTTTAGACATTGTGCTTGAATGAATTTCTTCTTCTTTGTTTTTGCAAATATTCAGCCTAGGTTTCTTCTTCTTCCTTCAACAATGAAACCGTAGTTGGGGTGTATTGGGTTCCTATTCCGCGTAAGGGGGTTGGTGTGTATTGAGTTAGGGGTGTCTTAAAATTTATTGGATGATGAAGGGGGTGTACTTAATAATGTTAGGTTGTTTATTCAAAATATGCTTGAAGGGGTAAAATGAGAAATTGATGGGGGTGTACTTAGTATTTAGAGGAGTTTATAATTTAGGGAGGTTGTACTTAGAAAAGGGGTGTACTTGGAGAAAAGGGGAGTGTAAATAGTGATTCTCATTTTCTTTAGCTTGACTAAAGTGGTTTATTTAGAAGGATTAAGGGCAACAATATCTTTTTGAATAATGATATTTTTGTAATAAAAAATTAGGTGTATTTAGAGGAAAATAAGGTGTTAATAGCCCCGCCTATTTTTTTTATAAATCACTTTTCCAACTTGACGGTTAGAAAATTCCAATTATTTATATTTTCTATTTAACTAAGGGTTGTGTGGGTCTTGGTAGCATTCCAAATGGACACGAAATCTCCCAAATTAGTTGTAAAAAAAGTTGTAAACATAGCAAAGTTGCATTAAATATATACATTCATTCTACTTTCTTTATGTGCATTCATTCTACTTTCTTGTTGACCCAATATTTTAAGAGCTTCTCAAATGCAATTATCTTTCTAGTAAAAAATGTTAAACACATAAGAAAGATAGATTTTTTCCATAAAAATCTTCTCCAATGCAAGCATCTTATGCTTAGGTGGAGATGAATTGACATTTAATTGAGAAGATATCCTTTACATGATCCTTTACTTTTAGAGGGTCACCTAAAGGATGTCTTTTTATCCACGTTATTTACCGTTATTTTTATTTTTTACCTTTTATAATTAATTATAAAACAATACCACGTCTGAAACAATGTTCTAAAAAAATTCTTGCATTGGAGCACGTTTAAAAATATGACTCTTTATTTTAAAATTTTTTTTACAATCTGACTGGCACCCAATTATTTTTAAAAAAAATTTAATTTTTTACTCTTTTGTGTATAAAAAAATTTAAAATATATTTTTAAAATTTAAAATTACTTTATTTTTTAATTGTTGCATCAAAATTTTGATAATTATTAATTTTTTTATTATTATTATTATTTATGTAAAATTTTTTCAAAAAACTATTATTTCTATTATTATTTTTTTATAAGAATTATTAGTATTTGTGTTTAACATCTTTCAGAAAATGTTTTTTTTTAATTATTTACATATGATTAAAAATTTATTGATATTTACAAATTATATGTTTCTACTTTGCATAAAGTTTTTATTAATATTTCAGAGAAAAACCAACAATAAAAAAACACTTTCAACAATTAAAAACAATTAATATCGTAAAGTAATCATTATCTTGAACTCCATCATCCCGAAATTGTTAAAACTGAATTGGAGGCTGAGGTTAAAACTATAATCTATTATTTTAAAAAGAGACAATATTTAGTAAAAAAAAGGCCCGTATTTAGAAATCGCCCATTGAAGAATACCAGATGAATATTGATCAAGCTAAAATTTTTTCAGGTGATCATGTCAAGTTCACGTATAGCTAGTTGAAAGGTAGGATGCCCCGGCTCTCGATAGGCACAAATGTAAAGGGAATCTGTCCTCCGGTAGATACTTGAGATGTCAATGAAAGCACCGTTAGGGAGCTGGACGTGGTCCAACTACAGCCCTCCAGTGAGAGAATCAATGTATGTGGTGAGAATTATGGTCTCCGATGGGAAGTCAGGCCACTCTTGGGAGTAAATACACTGAAAGCTTTTAGAGATTTGGTAGTTAAAAGTTGTATAATAAAACTTAGACCATAAATGAAGGTAATCACCTTATATTTTTATCGGAGGAATGTTGGTTTGAGGTAAGTGAGTCTGCCAGATGTCAGCTTGAGATAGGCGGGAATGTACCCATTTATAACCGCCGTTATTTGCATTGATGAGCATTTAAGGAAAAGTGATCAGCATTGATGTAGTAGATAGACCTCCTTTGGGAGCTGTGCTGATCTTCTAGATGCAGCTTTACTTAGAAAGTAAGTTACTTGTTGACCAATGAGAAGCTTGATAGTGGCTCCCGGGATGACGTAGTAGTAGGTAGACTTTAATTACAGCTGTAATCATTGACTTTCAATTGTTCCCGAGATAATCGGTCCCTAGGGTCAAAGTCGAGCAGCCCGGGCTCTGGCTTTCGCGAGACAAGGTGTTAAGTGGTGAGCAAATCGGCAAGCAGCCCGAGCTCGGGAAAAGCTCGAGGACTAGGTCCTGTTGTGGTGAATGACTTGAGCTCGTGGGGAAGCTTGGGACCTCGGGATGAGATCGCCCAGTATGATACCCGGACTTTCGCTCAAGCTTGGGAATATGAAGAGTAGCCCGGGCTCAAGGTCAGCATATTATGGATCCTACGTACCACGTGGTGGTGAGATATTTTGGTATCTTCAAATATATATATATATATATATATTTAAAGTTGATGAAGTTGTCTATAGAGTTGACACATCACCTTCCTTTTGCTAAAGATAGATCATGAAGCTGTCAAGCAGGATCATCTTCTCGCCTTCCTCTTCGATAATAGTTTGACATATTAGCTATTAATAATATATATTAACTATAATTATAACAAAATGTTTTATATAATACTCCCTCAGTTCCTAAATTATTGTCTTTATTTCCTTTTTTGTCCGTCCCCAAATAATTGTCTTTGTTTAAAACTTTCATTTTTAAAACATCACGTTTATCATTTTACCCTTATTTTTTTCTACTTTAATTATGGGACAAATATACATAGGCATTAAAGAAAACTACACACTATACTAATATTAATAATCAAGTCAATTATTTTTTTTTAATCAGTGTGCCGAGTCAAATAAGATAATAATTTGAGGACGGAGGGAATAGTAGATTATTATTAGATATTACTGTTAGGTAGTGAACATGAGTAATTAGTATATAAAGACTTTTATAATAGTAGATTACTATTAGGTATTAATCTTATAGATATTACTATTAAATATTAATCTTATAGATATTACTATTAGGTATTAGTATTAGGAAGTGAATATGAGTAATAGTAATGTCATAGTTAATATTTCCTCCGTCCCTAAATTGTTGTCTTCCATTTTTTTTATTAGAATAATTGTTTTAATTGAAAATTTTCCTGATATCACTTTTACCATTTTATTCTTATTATTTTCTCTACTTTAATTATGGATCACATATACATAAATATTAAAAAAATTATATATTATATTAATATTAATAATTAAGTTAATTATTTTTTAATTTATATGCTAATTTAAACCAAACAATAATTAAGGAACGGAGGAAGTATTATATTTTTCTATCACAAAACACAACCCGTGGGAGAGCACGGGTAGACTTATATTATCGAAGTCGTTTGTTAACGAAACTGATCTGCTACTTCGACTCGCCGGCAATTGGACAAGGTAGTAACACGTGGTAACCCCATAAGCCTCATGACTCTTTCCCACGCCATAACCGCCCTCCGTTGCTCTCTCTTCATCCTTTCCTCTAAAAACACCCCACTCTCCCTCTCTCTCTCTCTTCTCTCCAATCGCACCTATTCTTCATCCCTAAACAACAACAACAACAACAACAACAACATATCTCAATCAACTATGGAGGACAACTACTCTAAAGGTATAATTTCACTTCGTTTCCATCTAATTTACTGCTACGACTTTGATTCCCAATTATTCCGTTTTATGCCATTTTACTTCATATTTTATTTCATAACAGTCCAACTGGCAAGAAAAAGAATCAATTACTAGCTTACGAGGGAAACTCTGTCCTGTTTGGAAAAATGGTTTGTTTTGTGGTTTATTGTTTTTTTTTATTTTTTATGGTTAAGTAATGATTGAATTAAAAAACAAGAGAAATATAGAGAGAGAAATAGTGGGATCATGGAGAAGGAGAGAGAATGAAAACCACGATAATACCACAAATCACGAAACCAACCAACCATATATGCGAACACGACCTCTGAATCAAAGTGTTTTTTATTTTCTATTTTTTAGTAGTAAGTATTATCTCCATCTCTATGTAAGTCCTTCTAATGGAAGAAAGCACTAATTTCAAGACAATTACTACCTCCATACCGGATACGTCCCGGATAGATTATTCATAGAAAGTAGGAACATTTATCCGGGACGGCGGGAGTAATTCTTAAGTTAGCAAGCCTAGTTCTACAAAATCAATAAGCACCTCAGAAATTTGAAAAGTAACCGTGTTTTGGAACATGATTAGCAAAGGGACACTCGTTCTAATCAGGTATTCATTCATAGTTACCATATCCATATCTGTATAATTATCATTATTTCATAGAAGAAACCGAAATTTCGAGAAAGTTTATTCTTCATATTGCAAATCAATTCTATGAAATAATCTAGCACATTTGGCAGTGATACCCATTTTGGGAAGGAGGTTACGGGTAAATTAGTGATGCAGTTTATTGAGATAGTAATTTTTTTACTTTGGGTTTGATGAAGATGCAGAGGAGGCTAAAAAGGATCAGCAGAGAGAAGTGTGTTGTAAGGGAGCTTGTGACTACCAGCCATCCAAGAGTGTATCAGATGCTATTCTCCCCCATATACTCAAGCTGTGAGTTATTTATTTTTTCATTATTGATTTCGTGTTTTCTCCAAGAGAATCTTTCCTTCCATGGTGTAAACTTCGTGTTTCTTTCTTGTCGTTTCGTTTTTGTTTGTTGTTGGTTGATTGCTGTAGTTTTTTTTTTTTTTTTTTCCCTTCGTGTCATTGTTATAGTTTACATGATAAATCTTCAACAATGCTGTCCATAAATAGTTCCTATGTACACATTCAATGTATAGCTTCTTGTTTTACGGTTCCCCTAATCGGAATCCGAAATTTATTCACTAACGAAGAAAAGACCTTAAATGATCGATGACCGAGGCGAGCATGCCAAATGGAGGAGGATGCGCATTCACTGATTAATGCCAACGGATTGGAGTGAGACATGGGTGCAAAGGAGAGATTATAGAGGCCATGCGAACTATTGCCAGAAAGGATGGTCTGCTTTGTTCGGTTGTCCTTCACACGAAAACCAAATGCATCAAGCTCAAAGAAACAATTATTATCTAAGGAAAAATGATGAACCGATAAAAGAGACTTGTGCAAGTTAGGAACGCATAACACATTATTTAACTGAAAGACACGAGTAGTATGCTTAAGATGTGAATGACCAATGGAAGTTATAGGTAAACGAGAACCATTAGCAATGGTTACCAAGTCATTACCTGAATATGGAGTGAAATGAGAGAGTGTATAATGGAAGAGATCATGTGATTCGTGGCTCCAAAATTAAGCACATAAGAGACCGGGGCCATGGCAGACTGCGATTGTGGAGAGTGGGGGTAGGGCTGTGAAGGGTAAGGAGGGTAGTGGCTTGGATATGATGATGGACATTACATTATATGCCGCATTTCCACGATCACTGCAAGTTTGTGCAGTATGACCTAGGCGATGTCAAAGTTGACATGAGGTATTTGAGTCGACACTGAGAAATAGGTTTGGGGGAGTATAGGTAGGATGCTGGAAAGGTGTCGGTTGGATAGGTTGAGATATCATGGAGCTAGGATGAAATGTATAGTTTGGTGTGGGCAATAAACCACGCCCACCCCTACCCCGACCTTGGTCATTTTTCCACCATCGTTTTCTTTTCCCACGGTTTCCTCCACCTCTATGAGCTACTGTAGGGTAGGACATACCTTGTAAAGGACCCCCCACTCATTGAAAGAAATTAGAAGTTGATGGGACAGGGTTTTGTGAGTTGGTTTGTTTGGGAATGGTGTTTTGCTGTTTACTGGCAACAAGGGCAGTAGAGGTATGAGATGAAGAGATAGAAAATTTTTGTTGCAATGCCTCTTCTTGAAGGAGAAAATCCTGTAGATCAAAAGAGTGGTTTCTCCCCTGGAGTTTTGGGTTGTAATGAATTCCTTATATGAAGCTCCCAACCCCCCAAGAATACGTTGTTTTAGAGTTGCCGTGGAAATTGCTTCCCCAACAATAGTGAGAGCATTAGAGATTGTTTTTTCTCGAAGGAAATAGTCACGGATGGAAGTCTCAGGACCTTTGGACAGGTTATGGAGATCGTCTTGTAACTTTTAGACATGGATTAACGAGGCTACTCCAAACTGCTAATAAGTCCCAAGCTTCGGGGGCTATTTTGCAAGGATTAACGTAAGCTTGGACATCGGCCGTAACCGTGGCCTTAATCCAGCCTAGCACTAGACCAAATTCTTGCACAAAGTAAGAGTAGGCAGGGGTTTCGGTCACCATCGACTAAGTATTTTGTGGGTGGTGTGGTTTCAACAATCGTGGAGGAGAGTTTGTGAGTGTCTAGGACTGACCTAAATAGTTCAAATAATTGTCATTAGAGAGATGACAATGCGACATAAAGCTTTGAATGTTAAAGAACACATGAAGAGAATAAGAAGAAACACAATTTGTGGGTTGCTGTGGAGTAATTGAGTTGGTTGTCAAGTTTTTGGAATTGTCTGCCATGACCACTTGTGGCTCTGATACCATAAAGAATCACACAAATACAAGAAGAGATGATTGAAGAAAGAAGACAGTAAGAAAGAAATAATGCAAACGTACAGAGAGAGATCCCCACTTGTTTTCTACCGTGGGATTGATTCTTAATATATAGACTAGAAATCAATTTACATCAATTACAGTCAATCAATTATACAATCAATCTCTTTATCTATGGTACTGAAATTTTGCTTCTTAAATTAACAAAACGGAAGTCAACAGCAAGAAGCTATATATTGAATGTGTACATAGGACCTATATATGGACATTATCCGTTGAAGATTAATCATTACAGAGGTCAAAAGTATAAACGATTGCATATGTTCTTTAAAAATAAATTATATTCCACAATTGAATGGGGGGATTTAAGTTATTATCTTTCTCTATTCTGGGTTTGCATTTAATAGAAATTGAGATCTTCCGGCATTCCTTTGGCTCCTAAAAATTAATGCCATTTGTCCAAAGCCAAAATCTTCTCTAATACAATCTATGACATAATGTGACCAAGGTTGGCCTGAAGTCATGTGACACTTACCCGAGGACCACTATCCTGGGAGCGGGACAACCCCTTATGCTTGATGTAGAGTGACACTTCTTGGAGGACATTGATTCGAGAGTGGGCAAGCCATTTTGCAGACTCCTTGGATAGCCCCCCATCATACATGTCAAGTAAGTTATCTCCACATCCACTGAGAGCCAGTAACTTAGGAGCGGGCCAATAACCCTTGAAAGAGCTGCTTGGTACACTAAGCCAAGCTTGGTAGTGTCAACCGGGAGTAGGAATACCGGTGTAATGACACATAGGCATCTAGGGCAAAACTGAGCCAACAGTGACCTTGTAACACTCGTTAGAGGGAAGAGCATCTATAATCAAACTACTAAGAATAGAATCACATTCTCATAGCCCAATGAATACAACTTCAGAATTCCTTTGGTAAGGCATCTCCAGGAAGGCATTTAGCTAGCTTCATGCGAGGTACAAGTACTTCATGATAGCATCGACTTTAGGATCCATTTGGGTTTTGAATTTGCAACTAATATCATGAGAGTATCCCTGTTGACTTCTTTTTTTCTCACTTGGAAAGATAGCTAAAAGGGACCTTTCTCGAAAACATGTGTCATGGGATTGAAAACCAGGCAATTGGCTAACACCGCGACTACACTTATAGCAACAATTTCTTGCTTGTGCCTTGCACATGGTGGTGACATCATTGTTTACAATATAAAGAGCTTCCCTTATTCATAGACAATATAATAACTTGTTGCAAGCTTGGTTGATTGACAGGGCATTGGTGTTAGAGGTATAGGCCCAACTCTTGACATTTACGTCATTTTCATGAACCAAATGAGTCTAATGTCATCTTGTTCTCCATTAATCTGTGGTATGGCGGCATTGGAGTTCTTTATTTGATATCAAAGGAGAGGAGTGGGCTATGTTACATGGATATGGATACGAGGTCTGGATATGGATGTGGATCTAGGTGTCCTACCTGCCAAAACTTCTAAGATTTCATACTAAATATAGGCGTCCAACTGCCACTCCGATACCCATGCCTTGTCGTGTTGACACAAGTACTTTGACAAAAATGAAGAGTCAATGTAACACAGGGAGTGGGTTTATCCTCGACCAGTGACAAGGTACAAGGTGGTGCAAGGTGCAGGGGTTTCATGGCTAGCAAAGATGCGAGGATTTTATGGCAGTGTGCAATTTTTGATACTTTGTGGTTTGGATTGAGAGATGCTCGGATATTTGGGGACCAAACACTTTCATTTCTCCTTCTGAGAGAGAAGATTTCTTTTCTCGCCTCCTCCGGCTTCAGTGCTAGGGGCTCTTAGAGGAGTGCCTATGATATATCTGGAAAGGGAATGGAGGGCTGTTCTATGCTAGTTTTTAAGCTCATTCTTTTCCTTGTTCTTGTTTTCTTTCCAGCTCTGCTTCATTCAGCTGATGTGAGTCCGCTATTTTTGTAGCTTTTTTTTTCCTCCTCTTTTGATCTAATAAAATTCTTAAAAAAGAATAAAATTGCCAACTTGGCCCTCAAAATTTCCTTGCTTTGACATATTCCCCACTAAAGGTTTCTTGTGGTCTTATACTAGCATTGTCTTGGTCTCTACCCACCCTTCCTCTCCATTGAACCGATAGACTATTGGAGTGTGACACAAGATAGGGCCACTTTCACGGGGGAGTGTGATGCTGAGGCCACCGCCACGGTGGACATTGGGACCTTCTGTGGGGCACATATCTTGTAAAAAATCCATCCTGTATGTATTGACCCATTTCCCTTTGGAATGCTTCTTCCTGAACTACTATACTATAGTAGAGTCTCCAATCACCGATATAACTTCCACGATTCCATGTTCTATAATTTTGTTCTCTTGCTACCTACACCAATTGGCACCAATCATGTCCATGTACTTTGGGTGGGAAGTTACACCCATATGCTCCTCGGGATAGAGGATGGACAAAAAACTGTTAGCTGAGCATATTTGCTCAAGTCATGGCAAAAGATTGTAACATCTTAATCCCACATCACATAGATAGGTAAAAGTATATGCTTACTTTTGGATATGCCTTCGGTGGACGAATTAATCTCATTGCACTTTGGGATGGTGGATGGGCATATGTTGCAAGCTAGGCATATGGGCTCGACTAGTGACAACTGGTATTAGAATGGGTCTAAGCTGGAAAATGTTGTAAGCAACTGCTACACTGCGTGGGACACGTTGGGGGTAATTCCTAGAGCTCGAACAAGCCACCTTTAGGGGCCTGCATCAGCCAAGGGATTTGATCTTGGTGTTGTTCGGCCCTAATGGGAACATCAAAAGTAGGGAAAATTGGGATACCCCGATCCCAGTTAGATGGTAAAGAAGTCTCATAGAGGTAAAAAGTGTACGGTAACAATAATATCTGTCGACTTTTGGGTGTGCCTGTGGTGGGGAAATTGGACCTGTGTGCTCTTTGGCCTAATGCAAGTTAGGTCTTTGGGCTTGGGTCACGATTCATTTCTTAAGAGACCAAAATAATATTGCAATCCAGAAGAAAAATCTTGAGAGATGGTGGATAAGTGGTTATAGAGAAAATGTTCTAGAAGGAGAAAGGTGTTGTTGTATTCTTTTTATACAACGAACACGCGTTTGTCCTTTATTTTAACTTTCTCAATTTTTTTGGTAGTTAAGGTGAATGAAATTCTATATTTACTTTGACAATATCTCCTTGCGACCCTGTACTTCATGTGGTCTCTCCATGCCAATACTGGCCAAAATTGTCGCAGACATTAACTTTTGGAATCTGGTAATATTTGCTTGCAACTTTTTGGTCATAATTGCATCCAGAATATTTTAGTTGGATTCTATGCTTCATTCAAACTATGTGCTTCACCTTCCATTGTGAAACTTTGTTCATCCATGGCATCATTGTTTTCAATGACATAGATGGCTAGTAAGTCTATGAACTTGTTATTCATGTTTTGCAGTCGTTGAGATAGATGGCTGGGTGAAGTCCATGAAATTGTTGTTTTTGTTCTGCACTTGAAAACAAATTTCTCATGTCATAAATCCTAACTAGCACTTTTACCCCTTCTCTTAGCAATATAATGTGAATGATTTCAGGTATGGATCCTGTGCCACACCCCAAGATTTTGAAATATATGCTCCAGATGCAAGCTTTGAAGACCCACTTATGTGTGCTCATGGGTATGAACAAGACGATAATCTGATTGTTTCTTAACTTGTCCAAAAAAGCTGTCTCTCACTGATAATGTAATCCTTGTTAATAATTTATATAAAGAAGCATTGTATCCAAGGCTATTAATATTCTACTGGTGTCTTTTAGAAAGTTCACTGAGAAGTTTAAAGATAGTAGAGTCTGTAAATATACTAAAATTCTGGGAATAGAAAAAAAGAGGTTTTAATTGGGAAAAACCAACTAGAGGGTGCTGAGAGGGTTATTGCAAAATATGACTTGGGTGAGAATCTCTTGAGTGGAGAGTTCATTAGTTCTTTTCTCAGTTTTTAGATGTTTTGTTAAATTCAATGCTGATAGTTTGTTACATTCCCTTGGCTAGTTAGCAGGTAGATGGCTAATTTGTAGCTTCTCTTAAACAAATGTTGCTTTTCGATTGCAGGATTCAGCAGATTAAATCAGCATTCTATTCACTTTCCAAGGTTGTCTCGACTATACTGTTGGTACCTGTTCAATGTTGTTCTATTCAATAATGTTAAATGGTTTATGAAACTAAATTGAAATTTCATGTTATTATTAATTTTCTAAAACTAAATAAATGTAAGTGAAATAAGTATCCAGAAGAAGATCAAGTTGACATTAGCACTGAAAATTGGACTCCATTTTGGGATGGAGGTAGTAATATTTATGGTGTTTGAGCAACAACAGTTTTAAATATAAGTGTTCACTGCTCCTTCATACTTCTGTTTTCTCGTGGTCACGTGCAGCTGACCTTAACTTATAAGAATCTAAGTTTGTTTTCAAATCCTCGTTAAGAAGTTAATAATTTTGCACTTCTGCTGGTAGACGTAACTATGTTACACAAATGAATAGACCTCCTAACTTTACTTGCATGTTTGTTCTGATACTATCACTTCTGTGATGCATAATACAAGTTTGCCTTTCTGAATTGTGGTCTATTACTAATCTTTGAAGCTAAACATTTGCAAGGAGTTAAAAAATTATAAAATTTACTGTCACTCTTTCTTTTTGGACGATTGTTTTCAATAGGCTCTACTTATACTTACGAAAAGGGCTATCCGTATACCTAAAACACGTTAAGGAAAGGACTGTGTTGACTATCTTTGTACATTAAGAGGCTCATCTTTTGATCTTTATTTTCCAGTCTCACTAATGCATACACTCTTCTCTTGCGGTGAGTGATAAGAAGTTTCTCACTTATAATATTCAGATCTTCAGTGAATCAAGAATCGTGGAGTACAGCATTACGGAGAACTTGATATCACATGGAAAAAAAGAGGTATGGAATCACCTGAAACTATTTTGATTTTCTAACTCGACTGTTTTTATAGAATTCAATTTAGTTTGATCTCTTAATAGATGTTTGCAATTTGATGACTGATCAGATACTCATCGACAACAAGCAATACTACAAAATAATGGGGAAAGAGATAGATATGATATCGCTTATCAAGCTCCATGTAGAAGAAGGAAAAGTGGTTCGCCATGAGGATTGGTACGCCCATAAAACTTGCATTTGGTGCTTACTGGCTAGTACCTTTACCCCCTAATATTTTGGTGAAGCATGCAACAATTTCATTCACTCACCTTGTAATAATTTCATTGACTTTGCTTGTCATGAATTTTGAAGTGCATGTCTGGCTGTTGCTTTGAGCTATGAACCATTTAACTGTCCTGATCTATGACTTGGAATGTTGAATTGAGCTGCTCAATGGATGACATCCATCTTAAATAGTTTTAGATACAGATTTTGTCCTATCGAGTAGGAAAATTTTAAAACTATTGGGTACATTTAGTTTGGGATGCAAAGCTTCATATTTTTCTTAAATGGTGGGGGACAGATACCATGTTGTATTGATAGATAGTTTCTCCATTATACCTTGTAACATCCTTTCATCATATCCCTGGACAATCCTTGTTTTTTAGTATATTGTGTTTGGTATTCGTATTTTCAGTGGCTAACATTTTAGCATAATATGGTTCAGGTGGGACAAGAAGCCATTACTGAATAGAGATACTTCCAAGCTGCCACTAGTCGGGCGAATTGTGGAGATGTCTCGAAGGGGTTCAATGTTGGTAACTCATGCTATGATGAGGTTTGGCAAGGACCCAACTGTATAGTTCTTTTCCAACATACACATAAATATCATAATATTGCTCATTCTATTCTGTACCTATAATCCTCTATCTAGTTAGCTGAAGTCTGTTTAGGTTTGCTTCAAATTTGGTGTTTCAATTAGCTCATAATTTTTTATATGTTTGGTCATTTCTTGCTTTATGCAAGGGATATCCGAATCTAAACATATAATGTACTATCTTTTATATACTTGTCAAAAATTTATGCGAGTAACAAAAAGTAATTCTCTGTATTTTGGGCTTAAGCTCTGTGAGCAACCTTAGCAACATGATATACAAACCATTACCAAGCATAATGTACGAAAACCACCACCCTTTGCTGTTTCTCTTGCACTTGATAGTATATATTCCTTGAAGGTAGTATGAAGCATGAAGATGATGCAGGACAGATTCGTACTCGGTCAAAGAATTTCTTTTGGTCGATTGGAAAGTGTCCTTGGTAGACTAGGATTAGTATTACTCCCTCCGTCCCAAAATTATTGACCCCGGTACACAGATTAATAAAAAATAATTGACTTGTTTATTAGTATTGGTATAGTGTGTAGTTTCCTTTAATGCCCATGTGCATGTGGCCCTTAATTAAAGTAAGAAGAAAAAGTACGGGTAAAATGGTAAAAGTGTTGTCTTAAAAAGAAAACTTTCAAACAAGACAATTATTTTAGGACGGACGAAAAAGGGAAAGCAAGACAATAATTTTGGGACAGAGGGAGTATTATTTATTTAGTTGCTATATTAATTAGGAAACTTTTATTATTTCTTAATTTAGTGGTTTTCCTAATCCTAGTAGTATTATGGTGATCATGATCCTGAGGTTTTCTATCAATTGATGGAAGACAAGGTGCGAAGACCGGCCCTACGAGTGCACAGACAGAAGAAAAAGGGGAAAGAAAGAAGAAAGAGAAGAACACACAAATAGCTTATACCTATTCCATATATGTAGAGTAGGAATTTTGGTGACGCTATGTCACTGTTCTGGTGTTCATTTGGCTAAGACAATCTATTTTGAAGTCAAAACAGTTTCAGAAAGCGATCATGTAGGACACCTACTGTAGGAGTTTAATAAAGCAGCAGATGGAGTGCCTTGGTTGATAAGTGGAGTGTGAATAGTGTTGCCTTAGAAATTCATTTGTGTCAAACATGTTCTTTTGGTTTTAATTATTCTCTTCATGATTAAGAAAGAAGAATTATTAAGAATAAGACTGTAACATCCCAAACTTCATACTGATATCCCCAAGTTTGGATACGCCACATTCAGTCAATGCTTAATTGACACAACTATCACAATAACTACTCAAGCGGAACAGGGCTAAATTAAAAAGCACATTTAAAATGTAACTATAAACTGACTTAGAAATCTTGATTTTAGTACATGAATATCCAACATCCTTGGAACATATTACAATGGAACTTTACTATTGTGCATCTCTCCACTAAAATTCTCTTGATCATAATCGCAAGATAAAATTTTCCTAGGCATGGTAGCATAAACTTACTGTCAACTAGGAATAGAAAGGGGACTCTGCGAACAGTGCTCAGTAAGAAAATACAAGACACATATCCTTCTTCTTTTTTTTTTTTCAAGTCTCCCATGAGGTGTCCCGTACAACTTTGGATCTGAGCCGGATCTCCACTTGTAGTAATAAGTGGCATGTCGCTGACCCAAGAGAATTTGTACACAGTGAGAGTAGAACAGGGATATTCTGTTAAATGAATCGGTCCACACATCAGCGGTGATCAAGCCACTCAAGCCACTGTGAACCTTTCGGATTAAGACACGTGCTCTTCTGATGATGCAGTTAAAGGAAGCCCAAGAAATAATGGATACAATTTTTTATGGGAATGGTTTGTTTAATGGGGGTTTGGAAGCTTTCTAGTCTTCTAGATGGTCTTAGCAGTTTTTTGTTTGTGTCCTTATTATGTATCTTTCAAGCCCTATCTGTTTTTGTAAGTATCTTTGTTAGGGGTAATTTCATAATTTTATTAGGGTTGTATTTTTGTGGGTTGTCATGCAGGATTTGTAGGTCCAAGCTATTAATCGTAGTCTTAAGTTGATTATTGCAGCCTTTAAGTTAGAACTTGGTCTCCAAGTTTGCTTGAACAAGTTGTCTTGGCCTACAAATTCATACTCCTATAAGAGTGCATTCCTTTATTTCAATAGTTAGTTAGTGAATGAATAATATTACTGAGTGTTTTATTAGGTGTGTGATGCATCTATCTCTTGGGTGTGATGCTCGAGAACCCAAGGTGCGATGCGAAGGCCTATATTTTAGTTCTTAACCTCTTCTTTCTTTTCCTTTGGTTTTCTTTTCCCACTCAATCCTGTAATTCAGATTTAAATCAGACCATCAATCCTTTCTTTACCAATTCCAATAATTCAATTCACAGTTTTAGACATCTTACACGTGTCCTGTAGCAGATTTGGTATCAGAGCAAATGATCCTGTCGTAAGGAAGTTTGAAATATGATCAATTCTGTACTTCGATATTACAGATCTCGAGGGCATAAATCATTCTACTCCAGCAGCATCTTCGCAAGCTAAACATATAGTGAGTTCTTCCAAGGTTTCTTCTTTGAGTGCAGTGGAAACCAAAAATTCTGAAACGAAAGTAGTTCATGCATGAACACTTTCTGAAAGGAACCACGGGTATATCTTGTAAGATTGAATCAGCTCAAACTCATCAAAATGCAACTTCTAAGCTCTCTGCAATATCAATCAGTTTTTGATCTTGAATCTAGTAAGCATCTGGAGAGGTAAAAATTGCTGACAAGTGCTCATATGTGGTACCCAGAACTGTTCTCCAATAATCCTCCCACTCGTTCTACCCAAACCGCAGTAGATCCTGGATTTGAGCTTCAATTGCCAAACTTTCATCCATCTTTTAAGAGTCTGTGCAGAGATGTCGACTCCAAGCTCTTTGTTGTCTCACATGGATATCAATTCAGAATTTGTCGATTCTCATGCTTCATCATTTGAGTGTTCTCTAACATGGGAAGAATGATATCCAACTTGTGAAAGATTTTTAGGAAAGCAATTCAAGAAATATATTATGATCAACAATTTGAAACTCAGAAAACACATGCCCTGATAATTGAGAACTTAGGATTACATGAGAACAAAACATAAACCGACAGGGTACAATAAATACATGGTTACACTCAACTTTCAAGCATAACAAATTTCCAAGTAACAACATAACTGTAACGCCTCATGAGTGAAAGCCGAATCCGTGCATACAACCATGAATTGGCCACTAAACACCTGTCCAGGCTGGTCCAACAGTCTATGAATGATTTTGGTGAGCACTGCTACTATAGGACACATCTATTTTACATAAGGGATCGATAGATATAGGATTGGAGTACTACAATCTTCCTCACTAAATTCTTGATGTACTCGTGAAGACCCACTAGGCTCGGCACCTCGGGCAATATAAGATTCAAGAGGTGGCTCGCATGGGTTTGCTTCTCGAGCGATATTACACTTTGTCAGGTCACATTTTATTTTCACATTTGTAGTTGGGACCTGCTTTGCTTTGATACTATTTTCTAACGCCCCAAATTCAAAGAATATTTTACCATTGAAGATGAGTCAGAAACATATTAGAAGTGTATTTTTTTTACCTCATGTGCACAAAAGCACGAAGCATCTACTTATTCCTCTTGAATGCATAAAAATCATCATAAACTGCTCTGTATAACACTCATGCAACAGTCCATTAAAACTTAAATACGCTCATAAACTAGTGAATCTTATATCTGTATAAAGATTATTGAATCATCTTTCTAGGGATATATCGTACGCCTATTCCCTTTTAAGAAACGAGAGAATTAGGTGAAATTGGTACTAGATCAACCCAACGGTTATTTATTAGTCTATAAAAATCTTTTTCCACTTGACCCCCTTAAAATATGAAAGTTCAACTCAAACTCCTGAATTTTAATATTATCGAGTTACGTTCTATTCCTTAAAGTTTGGGTCGTGATATTAGAAAGATTCACGTGTTCCAAACTCATGTACTTTATGAAATTAGAGCATGTTAGCTACGTTATTCCAAATACTAATTTCATTATTGATCTTAGATTTTCAACCTGATCACGTGCTTGCAACTAGTAGAGATTTTGGCACAAAGTAAGATACTACCTCCGTCTCCCAAAAATAGCCCCTCTTTTCTCTTTGATTTGTCCAAATAATAATAATAATAATCTCATTTCTAATAATAGTTGTAGAATGTGAGTGTCCCTGAGAGTATGACGTGTGCTGGGTATAATGCTTGGCGTGACACGTCTATATCAAAGAACCTCAAAAGAGTAAAGGTTAGGGTGAAAGTCAAGACTGATCACGTAAAGAGAAAGAGGGCAAAGGCTAAATACTCACTAGCTCCAGATTATCGAATAAAATGATTCCTCCTCAAATGAGGTTTATGACCTCTATTTATAATGAGTATAGGATGACACGGAGAATATTCCAAGATTCCTTACGAGGTGTCATCATCATATTGACCATCCAATGATCATAAGACACGTGTCCCGTAAGCGGGGACCACAATCAGCTCTAGAACTCTTCAGTAATCAGGTCACACGCGTTGCACGTGTATAATAACATACGTGTACAACGGGTGAGACTTTCTCTTAACCTCAGCCACCAAACCAATAACCCTCGAGGTTCCCAAGAACCGGCCCGTCCTTTTGGGGGTCCAAAGACCTTGGGCCGGCCGTTACACTTAGAGTAGATCCCTCGGTAGTGCCTTAAGCCGGGTCATCCCTGAAAGATGTAAGTGCTAGTGGTAAATTGTTCCCCTTTACCTGAGGCGTAAAGTTAATTCCTTGAAACCCTAATGTTCGGGGATCTGGGCTCCCTGGCCTTGGATCTCATAGGGTCAGGCAAGAAATTCTCCCGATGAAGCGTTTGGGCCCTTGGCCAACTTGCTCACGGAGACTATTAACAAAGCCGGGTGCGGTCGTGGAGACTCGAGTGTTACTACCCTTAGGCTAAAGCACTTAATCTCGGCCCCCCTTTAGGCTATTACCCGGACCCTAGAACATTTTCGTACGGTAGGTCTTAGTTCGGGGAAAACTAGGTAATTACGTGGCAAATACCTAGAATGATGTGGCACAACCCGGCCCTTACTACATTTGTCCCCTTGCATGGGAAGCGTTACGAAGTAAGGGTTTGCACGCATAAAATTCCAGAACCAAACATTCTTGCTCAGCCTGGTCACGCGTAAAATTCCATAACTGAACATTCTTGGTCACATGTAAAATTCCATAGCTGAACATTCTTGCTCAGCTTGGTCATATGGAACTTACCTTGCGATTGCGAAATATCATGACTTGAATTTTTTCGCGACCATTTTTTTTTTTTTAGAAAAAATTCTCGTGGAGGGTTCCGTTTATCATGTCCCCTTGAGATTTGCTTGCCTTAGTTCCGACGAAGGTAATTCTTTACTTGTCCCCTTGTATGTAGATATTCACTTTGGAGAGTGCTCGTACGCAGAATATGAAGAATTGTATAATATAGGAGCTTGGAGGATCCTCATTATCATCCACCTTTTTTTTTTACGAACACCTAAAAATTTAACTCTGGGTACGGATACATGCCTCAACCCCATGTTCTGAACTGAAGTTGTGAGTTTGGTTGAAGTGTTCAGATTGAGAATTTTGAGCCTTGGGTTTGAGTATGTGGGTTGAAAACTTTAGAACACAAGATAAGGTTAGGCGTTAACTCTGTCAAGAGTTGATTAATTTTCGAAAGTGTTCAGGTAACAAGCTAATTTCTTCAGGGGCTTCAGGTAAAACCACTGAGCATGCCTTTGATATTATGTCCCCTTGCCTTCATCGATTTTGTGAAAAAATTCTCGTTAGAACCTGTTTTTTTTTTTTTTTTTTTGAATTTACGGAACACCGATCTTCTACTCCGAGTCAAGAGTTTGTCTCTAACATGAATTAGGGAAGTACCCCTGACATATATAGAGTGGTTTAGGTGATTTCGATAGTACTATATATATAAAGTGACTGTGGTAAAGTTGTTTTTGTACTAAAACTTGAATATTGTAATTCGGGCATGGATGGTCGCCTGAACTTAATCATACAACTGAAGCATAGGGTTCAATTGAGGGGTTCAAATTTAGGAATTTCGAAGTGGATTCATCGGATTTGAGTGGTTTGAGTTGGGTGACTCCAAAATGGTGGGTTAGTTTAGGCATTAATTCAATCCTGAGTTAGTAAATACTTTAAATGGGTTTGGGTAATAAAATAAGCACCTCAAGGGGTTTAGGTAACAAATTAAGAACCTCAAGGAGTTTAGGTAACAAAACAAGTACCTCAAGGGGTTTAGGTAACAAATTAAATACTGCAAGAGGCTCAGGTAAGAAGCTTATTTTTCTTTAGGGGCTTAAGCAATACCCTAGAATTCCCCAAGGGTGATATTTATAACTTAGAACAAATAAGTCTATTTAGAGAGGGGGGTTTCGGCGCAAAAAGATTTCGGCACAGCAGGTTTCGGCGCAGAAGGGAAGGAGTTCAGGCAAAGTATATTTCGGCATAATAGGTTTCGGCATATGTTGGTTGGTAAATTTAGTCTTCCGCAAGCAAGGAATCCTTCTCAACCTTGGCTTCGGCACTAAGGCTGCCACAATAGAGATTCCTGCGACTTTAGAATTCCACAAAGGTAAGTTTCGCGAAGTACTTCCTTGTGAGTCTCGGCAATTGGAAAGGAGAAAGCATTCGAGCAAATAGAGTTTCAGCAAGGAGTCCCTGTATAAAAAGCTTTCGGCACGAGGAGTTTCAGCACAAGGGATCTTTTGGCTATTGAGTTTCGACACAAGAAATTTTTGCCTAACAAAGTGAATTTCGAAAACTGATCCTATTCCTTTCGGGACTCGGTAATTGTGGTTCATAACCTATTTATAGCTTTGCTTAAAAGAGCTTTTGGTACTGAGGTCGCACAACAAAGAGTTTCAGACAGTGAAGGGCCTTTGACTGATTTCGCGAAGAGTCTCTTTTGAAGTGTGCGCCGAAGTAGCAGTTGTAAGTGTTCTTTGGCCTTGTTTAGCTGCTTGTATGCTTTTGCTTCTGCTGTGTTTGCTGATCTATTTCTTTTTTGGAGTTCCATGCAACCTTTGAATGTATAAGTTAGATACTTTGAACAAAATTCTGTTTTTGTTGTTTGACCCTTATGCTAGTTTGCCTTCTTTCGCTTTGCTGGATCGAAACCCATAAGAAAGTGAACAAAGTATTTCTTGAATGAACCCCTTGACGAACTGCTGATATGCTTTGCTTTCAAAGAACAATTTTTGTATGTTATCCTTGACGTAGATTCTTAGAGTCAATAGAATCATCCCCGAAGTACAAGGTTGTGTCGGGAAAATTTCGGTGCCTTAATCAAAATTCCCATTATTCTCGGCAGTAGTAGACAAACTACTGTGCTGCTATTGTTTCTCCCTTCTTTTCCACTTTTTTTTTTTTTTTTGAATAAAAAAAAAAAAAACTTGTAAGTACTATCGTAGCTCGTAAAGAGCACATAAGCTTCTCCACATATGGATCACACCACCAGGGAGAAATAAAGAGCACCAGCTGCAATCTCCTAGCATATGTATAATATTTTGTAGGCCAATGACTAATTTTGGGAGTCAGTCTTCTTTTCTTGGCCTCATTGTAATTATTGGTGTCCCAAGACATTTCGCAAGGAATTCACTTATAGACATTTTCGACATGCCACTAAACCGGTTTGTATTTCATTGGTGAACTTCCAGCACAACACAATAAACCACACTTTTCTGATTATTAGCCTTTGGTCCAACAAATTCTCTTAAGTTTGCTCTGTTATAATATATACTTTAGCTGAAAGAGCTCTTTGCAATCCACATACTGCTGCTACGTTGCACTATGTTACTGATTGCTCTCTCTTTTTTTTAAATACATGTCCAGCACCTTCTGTCCCTCATACCTTTTTTTGAACTCCAAATATGCACTTTACGACTTAATAAATTTTTCTTTCACCCACTATTTTCTTTAGGGAATATGGCAAGAACTCGTCCTGCCCCAACAAAAGCGGGACTTGACCTCGGCTTTGTACGCGAACCACCTCCAACAAATAGCAAAGGCAAAGATTTAGATTCTGGGAAGATGCCACCGGAGAGTATGTATCATAGATCACCCGTATTTGGCGAGGATGACAACTTTTGGCAAGTAGTCCTGGATTTTTTTGAGAACGGTGAACTGGTAAAGAACCCAATTATTACCGGAGAGGAGCCGACTGAGGCTCGTGTGGAATTTATTGAGGAAGACTCCATTCTTCGTTTGCATATCGAGTGAGGGGATTTCCCATGGTGCTTTGTGCAGTTGATGGGTCCCAGTGGGGGTGCCACTGATTGGGAGAAATGGATGGACTTTATCTTATCCAAGCCCAATTATGTAGAGACTTTGAAATTGGTTGGGCTTCATGATACCGCACGAGCATTTCGCCATTTGCGCTTAAACAAGAATTTAGACCACATAAACCTGATTCTCTCACGGTGAAGCACCTCCACACACATTATCGTAACAAGCTGGGGGGAGGTAACTTTTACACTCGAGGATGTAGTGGAACTTGCGAGCCTTGACTATGTTGGGAAATTCTCGCTGGCGGAACCTTGCTCAGTCGAAGAAGAAAAGGTGATTGCCGCCTTCAAAGATTGGTTGTCTAGCTGTCATGGTTCAAAAAGGAAACTTGTGAACTCTTCAAATAAGAAGGATTTTCCAGGGTGGCAAAGATATTGCTTTCGCAATTACGCGAACTCTTCTACTTCAGATGGGGAATTCACACATCATAAGTATCACTTGGCAGCCTATATTTTGGCTTTGATCAGTCAATTTCTGATGTTTGGTTCCCCAGGTGACAGACCAGTTGAGGCATACATGGATTTAGCAGCGCGTTTATCCTTGGGCAAAAATATCCCACTAGTCGCCATGGTTTTAGGCAACCTTTATTCTCGGCTGGATCACTTAGTCTTCGGTTTCAAGAGCTCAGCAGGAAGGTTTGACTTACATGCCTATTTCTCCATGTCATTGATTCAAATTGGAGATTCGAGCACTTTCCACAGCTCGCCCTAACTAGGAATGAATTGAAGAGGCGGGATAATATGCTTTGCCCAAGAGCACATTGCTGTGATAAAAAGTCATGTTCACGTAGGCTGCAGGAGTACATAGATGACGAGTAGCGTTTTTGTTTTCGCCCCTACTCCTCCATTCCTAAAATTGCATGAGCTCTGCTTTGTACGGGTCGAAGACTTTAATGAAGCAAGTTACGACTCTCAATCAGGCAGACGTCAGATATATATATATTGTGCAATGCCTACCCTTCATGGCTACAGGTGCTTAATGATGTAGAAAATGGCATTTCTTGTGTCTATAATCCTCATAAATATGCTCGACAATGTGGGTTTGACCAATAGGCACCTCGACTGTCTGTTATGAAAAAGAATTATGGAGAGAGCTTTTTTCGTTTCCTTGAAAATAATTTAATGAGTGAAGCATGCAAAATAGGGCGATTATACTTCCCTGCTGCAGTTCGGCGTTTGAAAAGGACTCCTAGTGCACGATCATATTGGGTTTCACAAGGTGTGAGGTTTCATAACTTTTTAGGATCAGAGCAAGAGCGAGCTCATCCATCAGAACTAGTTCGATTGGCCAAAAATAATAAGCTTATGAAGGCTCCAGTCTCAAGGGATGACAGTTGGATTGGGCCTCAAAGCAAATACATAGGCTTTGAATATGATCCCCCCAAATCTAAGAAGCAGGATCTCTCAGTGACAAAGAAACGAGTACACACTAATCTTCTCTTCGTTTAGCTTTTTCCATTTTTCTCTTCTATTTTGTTGAAGCGCAATTTGACTAAATTATACACTTCTTGGAACAGCCTCACAAAGATGCTAAGGAGCGAGCATCTAAATGGCAGGTTATTGATAAACCCTTGATGGTTAAGGGTACGGCCACTTTAGTACTGCACCATGGTAAAGGCAAGGGTTTGGCACATGCGGAGAGTGTTATACCCCGACCTCCTTCTTCTGAGGTCGGGGGGATAGAGAGTGATTCGAATGGCTTGGAACATATAAATGAGGTAGATGATGGATCTCCAAATAGTGATAATAACAGCCACACTGAGGATGATGATGGATATGGAGCAGAAGGCCCCAACGAACCTGTTGAGGACTGTGATGACGTCGAGCCTGAATTGAATTCACACATACCTGATCTAGAGGAAGAAGTAGAAATTGTGGAAGAATCTGAAGTTGATGACGGCGATGATGAGCGAGTTCAAGGAAGGGTGGCGTCTGAGGTTAATACTATTATTCATACTGATAGTGAACCTCATAGCGTTTTGGCACTGGTTATTCCAAATAATCCTGGTTCGGGCGTGACTAATGGTAACCTTATACACAAAGTGTCTTCAACATCTATCCCTCGGTGTTCCAAGATTGTTAGCGGGCCTCCTTCTACCGTAGTTAACTCGAAAGGGCATAGAGTGAGTGAAGCAAATTGGAAGCTCGTTATTGCCATCGATGCAAAGTTTTCGGACAATTATACTGAAATGGGGTTTCACTCTGCTTTGGGTTAGGAAGGAGGCTTGTCTTTATTTGCCAATGGATGAGGAAGTTTTTCTTAGCCATTGTGGGGCAGCTAGATGAAAATGGTGTCGCTCGCCTAAAAGGTTTATTGCAAGATACTCAAACCGTGTTAAAGTGCAATATCTCGTGGGCTACCGGTCACTTAGCGAAGGTTATGGAGCTGAAGTCTGGAAATTCATTGTTAGAAAAGTTGGATAGCTTAGATACAAAGGTTGAAGCCTTCTCAGCTGAAAAAGAGAGATTAAAGCAGCGACTTACCAAAGTTGATCAATGATTTGCATCTCGCTCAAGAGGCTATATTGAAGGAAGCGGAGTCGCAAATCGGCACCGAAGCTATGACACTGTTGAATTGTGCAATCGGAAAGAGCTTGATTCCTCGCTACATGCTAGAGTTGTCATATAGCTAATTTTTTTTTCTTGGTTCGTGCTTACGCTAGGGTAGAATAGGAGCCGGAGGCTACATTTCTCTTCTTTTTTTTTATTTTTTTTATTTTGCACAATATTACACTAGCTCTTTCGCTTTACTTTCATGTTATATTCACACTTCTGAGCTACATAAAGGCTATTTTATGATTGGAATACATCTTTTTTTCATCTCTAAAATGTGTGTACTTAATTGTCCATTACTTGATGTTGCGAAATAAAACTTCCCTAAGGAAAGCCGTTGGCTTCCTTTACGAAATTCATTCGACTAAATTCGACCAAGGAGAGTTGATCCGGAGAACCGTCATGTAACTAGACTTGGGAAACTTAGCGCTTAAAATGAGATTTAGCATGCAAAATTATGCAACCATGCCTAAGGTAAGCCGGTGGCTTCTTCAAAGGAGAGTAATTATGCGTAAGGCAAGTCATGGACTTCCCTCAACAAATGTATTCGATGGGATCAGATCAGGATTGGTCCGGGGAACCACCCTACACCTGAACTTATGTTATAAAATAAAGCTTTTTGAATAGAATTGATGGAGACATGTAAATCCGACTAAGTGTTTACACAAAATATAAAATGTAAGTGTGGGAGTTGATAATCAACCTGAGGTATCCCAACACAAGATTTAATTCATATTCTCCATCAGTGCAAGATGCACAAAGTATAGACCGAAATTGAGAGTGCCCATCTAAGGACTTGAGCCACTCATTTTTATTCATAAACTTGAAAAAAAAAAAAAAAATTCCTAGCCTAACTAGCTTAGGAAATATTACTAAAACAAAATTAACTCTAAGGGTAGTAGAGTTTCAACCACTTTGCATTGATCGAGAACCATTTATTTTCCTCCCCAGGCTTACATATTTTGTAGTACCCCGAACCATGAGCTTCTTTAACAATAAACGGGCCTTCCCAATTTGGAGTAAACTTTGGAGCCGACATATTCTGGATGACATGAGTAGCAGTCTTCAAGACAAGGTCACCTTCCCGAAACTGCCTTGGCTTAACCATTGCATCATAAGCCCGCCGGGCGAGTTGCCTTGTGTATACATTGAAGTGTTTCTTGGCCCTGTCTTGATGTTCGTCCAAAGCC
This sequence comes from Platycodon grandiflorus, assembly GCA_016624345.1. Lineage (NCBI taxonomy): Eukaryota > Viridiplantae > Streptophyta > Magnoliopsida > Asterales > Campanulaceae > Platycodon > Platycodon grandiflorus. Next base: position 8,004,972 of record CM028368.1, read on the forward strand.
TCCAACTGCACGAGGCGCATATCGGGAAGAAGCTGAAGCTCCAAAGCCATTCGGGCTGAAGGGACCGCTAATTCGACGGGTAACACTGCTTCTGCCCCATATACCAAGGAAAAAGGAGTGAACTGCGTAGGTCGACATTTAGAAGTTCTGTACGCCCATAGAAGTTCTGTACGCCCATAATGCCAAAGGAATTTTGTCGTCCCATGCCCCGGGATAATCATCTCGTAACTTGGCCAAAATCTGAAGGAGCGTCTTGTTGGTCGCCTCGGCTTGACCATTGCTCTTCGGGTAGGTGATAGTAGAAAAATGGTGAGATATGTTATACTGAGCTATTAACGCCTTAACATCCCTGTGTATAAATTGTTTTCCATTATCTGTGATGACAACACTTGGAATGTCGAACCGACAAACAATGTACTCTCGAATGGAATTAGCGATCACTGGACCAGTGACTTTTCAGAGTGGAATAGCTTCAGCCCATTTGGTGTACGACTCAGTAGCTACCAAAATCCAGATTTTTCCTCTTGAGGCAGGGGTCACTTTCCCAATCAAATCTAAGCTCCATATATGAAAGGGATACGGAGATGATAAAGAATGCAAAGCCACAGACGGGGCATGAACCAAGTTCCCATGCCTCTAGCATGAATCACAATGCCTAACAAATTCGGCAACATCACTCTCCATGGTTGGCCAATAATACCCCAAGGTCATGAGTTGATCATATAATTTTGTTCCCCCTATGTGACCCGGTTCATGAGCCTTCCTCAACACAACTGGAATTTCGTCCCCTTGGATGCAACGAAGGGGTCGGCCATGATAACCTTTCCTAAAATGCTGTCCCTTTAACATGTAGTACCGGAATGCTCGCTTCTTGATGGCCAAGGCGTCATCTTTGTCTGTAGGCAATATTTCTTTTACTAAGTAATCAACGTAGGGAACACACCAATCCTCATTCACCTCTACTAAACAAGCCTCTTTGAAGGTTGAAAAACTTTGGCAATGAGAACATCCCTGCTGAACCTGACTTGCATCCCTTGCCATATCTGGCCAAAAGTATCCCTCGCGCTGAACACGACGATAGAGAGGAATATCACTTGCTCCACAGGTTTTTCCATGCACGGCCTCCAATTTCTCTTTTGCTTCATCCAGGCCGATACATCTAGAGAGGTAACCACTTGGGTTCTTTCTGTACAACTCTCCTTGCAAGAGAAAATGCTTGCTTAAATCAGACAAACTCAAACTCCCTTCTTGAGTTTATAGTTTCTTAATAATGGATGCTCGCCAATCTGTAACTGGGGCAGGCTTAAAGTAAGGTAACAAAGTAATTGGGGCTGTCTGATTCACCACGATGATCTGAGCTTCATTTCCTTCCATCCTAATCTTGGAGGCAAGAGTAGCCAAGGCATCAGGATGCCGATTAGCCATCCTTGGTTGCTTCTGAATTCTCACAGAGTTGAATAACCCCAACAGTTTCTGGATCAAAGTTCTATACGGAGCCAAGTGAATATGCTTGAGAAAATACTGCCCCTCTGTTTACTTGATCACTAAATTAGAGTCGCCCCGTATACATAGATCTTGTATACCTCTGACCCGAGCCTCCATTAAACCTAGTGCCAAAGTTTCATATTCAGCTTCATTATTAGAGCAAGCAAAGCTGAGCTTATATGAACGAGCTGTTTCGATACCCCCTGGGGATGTTAATACTACTCTAGCACCCTCTCCCTCTCGCGTGGACGATCCATCAAAATCAAGAAACCACTCACTACCCTTCACGGGTTCAGCCATCGCACAAAGTTCTTCACCAGGTAAGTCCTCAAGAGTTGGTTCATACTCCCCGCTAGGGAAATGGGCGAGTAAATCACATAAAGCTTGACTCTTGATTCCTTTGGGCGTGACGCACTTCATGTCATACTCTGAAAAAATCAAAAACCACTTGGCTGCCTTCCCCACGAGATTGGCCCGGGTAAGTAAGTATTTGATAGGATCAGACTTGGTCACAATTTCCACGGTGAAAGCCATGAAATAGTGACGGAGCTTCTGCACCACAAACACCAATGCTAAACAATGTCTTTCCACTGAGGTATAACGAGCTTCCGGACCATGTACAAGTCTACTCAGGTAGTAAACTGGTTTCTCCACATTATCTTGTTCCTGAGCTAGCAATGCCCTAACAGAGCGAGATGTAGAAGTCAAGTACAAGAGAAGCGATTTCCCGGACTTAGGCACGGCCATGGTGGCTGGAGAGCTCAACACTTCTTTAATCTTCTCAAAAGCTCTTTGATGCTCATCCTTCCATTCATATTTTGCACTTGACTTTAGCAGGTGAGTGATAGGGTGAATTACCTCGGCCAATGCTGGGATAAATCTGCGAAGGTAATTCACTTTTCCCAAAAAAATTTTTCAACTGCTTCAAAGATATTGGTGGAGGCATATTCAGAATGGCTTTTTGCTTGTCACCATCCATTTGAATCCTCGAACGGTCAACGACATGCCCCAGGAACTTGCCCTTGGTAACCCCAAAAACACACTTATGCGGATTCATCCGAAGATTGTACTTTCGGCACTGCGCCAACACTCTTTCCAAATCCCGAAGGTGATCACTCCTGTCTCGAGATTTCACAATCAAATCATCTACATAAAACTCCATGACGCGATGGAATAAGTCATGAAAAATAGCCATCATTGCTCTTTGATAGGTTGACCCCGTGTTCTTAAGGTCAAAAGGCATGACTTTATAATAAAAGTTTCCCAAAGGAGTTTGGAAAGCAGTCTTAGGAGCGTCGACCGGATCCATCTGAATCTGGTTATACCTAGAGCTGTCAAAATGGTTTTAGCCCGTTGGGTCAGCCCGGACCGCCACACAAAATAGGCGGGTTGGGTTGGCAAAATATGAGACCATTTATAAACGGGTTAAACGGGCTGAGCCCGCGCGGGTTGCGGGCCAAGGCGGTCCGGTCCGGGTTGGGGCGAGTTGGCCCGCCAAACTAAGGAGCAAGGGTAAAAATGGAAATTTCAAAATAAAAAAAAAACCTAGGCAGAACTCACATCCTGTGAGCATAAGAAGCCAATTCCTTTTTTTTCTTAATACTAATCCCTTGCAAATTTAACAGCAGCTCACATTTTTTTTTGGAAAGATTTTCATTAATTTAATGTTCTCCTCTGTGTATTGTATTAATTTAAAGTTTTATTTGGGAAGACTTTCATTAATTTAAAGCCTTTCATTAATTTAATGTTTTCCTCTGTGTATTGATTAATTTAAAGTTTTTACTTGGGAAGACTTTCATTAATTTTTGGGCTTTATATATAATATTTATATCAAAATGTCAAATTTTTAGCTTAATAATAATTATATTAAATTTTAAATTAATGTATTATTTTTTGATGGGCTGGCCCGTTTAACCCACAACCCGCGACGGTTTGGGTTGGGTTGATGCATTTTAGGCCCGTCCCCTTAACGGGCTAGCCCGCACCGCACCGCCAAATAGCGGGTTTATAAAGCCCGCGGGCTGGCCCGGACCGCCAGCCCGCTTTGACAGCTCTAGTTATACCCCTTGTATCCATCCATCATAGTGTACATTTCACACCTCACCGTGACATCAATTAAAGCATCAATACTTGGCAAAGGGAACACATCCTTGGGGCAAGCTTTGTTAAGATCACAAAAGTCAACACATGCTCGAATCTAATCTGTCTGCTTCTTACCCACAACCACAATGTTAGAGAGCCAAATAGGGTGTTGAATTGGTACGATAAAGCCCACCTTTAGTAGCTTCTCTACTTCATCCTTAATTTTGAGCTCCAACTCTGGCTTAAAGAATCTCATGGCTTGGCGAACCGGCTTGACTCCAGGTTGAACATGTAACTTATGAGTAACAAGAGCCGAATCCAAGCCTGGCATTTGCTCATAAGACCAAGCAAAAACATGCATGTATTTTCAGATCAAATTAAGCATTTTCCCCCTTTCTTCTGGGGCAAGGTCTTTAGAAATGAAAATAGGCATGGGCTCCGAGCCAGGCAAAGCCATGTTAACTTCCTCCAATTCCTGTGTCTGAGGCTTAGGTTCATTCAGTAACTCCTTGGGCAATGATTCGGGCCGATCGAAATACTCCACCTCCCCAGACTTGTCAATAATCCAACATTTGGGACCAAGGTCATCATCCTCGGGGTAGAATGATGCCTCTACACCCCGTCATAAATCAGTACCGCCACAACGATACTTGACTTGACCATTCGGAAGGACAACTCGTGTGCACTTGCCAATACTTGACGGGCCTGGGGAAGAATCTGTAACCTCAACAGACATCTCCCGTCTTCGAAATGACTTGTTAGGCAAAGACGCGCGGCCGGCTAGGCAAAGGAATAGGATGATAGTCAGGTTGATTGGGATGGAATGGAGCACTGAGGTTAGTGTAATAGGCAGCATCAATATGATGAGCTTCATTCCGAGCAAACGGTGCAGAAGAGGGTTCGATAGTCACTAACTTGTCATTAGGAACACCCTTGGCACACTGGTGGAGAGTAGATGGGACAATACCATATGCGTGTATCCAAGCCCGCCCTACTAAAAAATGGTACGAAGTGTGTGCCTCAATCACGTGAAATGTCGCCCGACTCCTCACACCCCCAATATCAACTGCAATGACAACGAAACCCAAGGTTCTCTTTGAATCAACCTCAAACCCAGTAATACTGATAGTCTGCTTCTGCAAATGCACATCCATTAGGCCAGCCTGGCAAAAGGTTGAAATTGGCATGATATTAACAGCAGAGCCATTGTCCAAGAGTGCTCGCCTGAACTCAACTCCGTTAATATGAGATGTTACATAAAGAGGCCTATTATGGGGATAAGGGACTCTCTTGTCTACTTCCGAAAAAGTGACAGAATTTGTAAGTTCCCGAACTCTCTTTCGAACTGCCCCTATATCCTTCATACAAGGTTGATTGTACTTTTGAACCACTTCAATAAGGGCTTTAGTAGCAGCATGCCTCGCCTCTGTCGTGAATTCTAACTGATCATACAACCATTTAAACTTTGGGGAATCCCTAAGTTTTTTTGCCATGAAATCCATAGTGGGAGGAAGAGTTGTTGTATAAGTCTCATCAGGGTGAGGGGGCCAATACTCATCTGGGTCAAATACTCCCCCGACCATGTACGCCGAAGCTCTGCCTCTACGCCTTTTATGGCGCCAACACTCATCTTCATCCAAGTCCTCTTCATAGACTGCAGCCATATTAACTTGTTTCCCCTTATCCTGCATAGGGTGAACCGGCAAGGGGTTTTCATGAACATTCTGTGGCCGGACCTCCAACTGGCCTTCCTCAACCTCCTTGTGAAATATACCCTTTAATGAGAAACAATTACGAGTTGGATGTCCTACTCGCCGATGATAGTGAGAGTACCTCGGGTGATCCATATCATTCTGTGTTGGTTCACGCCGCGTAAGTGGCAAGATGATGTCCCCATGCTGGATCCAATTATTTAAAGTATCGATCACCTCCGTCATTCCACAAGGATAATCTGGTGCCTCATACTTGCCATTATTCTTATACTTCGGTCGAACATTCCTGCCCGTATCTCGCTTATCACTTCTTGGTTGTGCAACATTGGCAGCTGGTCCCCTTTGATTGAACCTGTTACCTCGATTATCCCTATAACCTTGAGTAACAGCTTGAGGGTGCGAGCTCGGCTTCCATTCCACCAGACTATTCTGCGTTTCTCCTGGCAGGATAAAATTGCCAGCCGCCTCGACCAACCTTTAAAAGGTAGGAATGTCAAGATTAATAAGCCAACGCCTGTAGTCATAATGCATCTTTTTCAAACAATATTTTACCAAAACCTTCTCCTTCGGAGGATCATACAATGCCAATGACTTATTTTTGAAATGCTTAACATACTCCAGTGGCGTTTCATTTGCACGCTGTCCTTCTCTGGTCAATTGAAAAATAGTAAGCTTCTCATCCTTATGGAAAAACTTGGACAAGAATAGCCTCGATATAGTCTCCCAATCATAGATGTTACTCTTATCTAGACGATAGTACCAACTGTAAGCCTGATGGCTTAGAGACTTAGGGAACTCCCTCAGACACAAGCTGTTATTCATGGTATAAAGCTCTAAGCTGTTATTCATGGTATAAGGCTCTAACTCCTCAAGAAACCGTTGGACATGCTTTCTTGGATTTCCATCCCGCCCCCCATATTGGCGAAAGGTAGGGGAAACATAATTCTCCGGGTAAGGCGCCTGTTGGATGATAAGGGGGTAGGGAGAACCAGAATCATCCTCACCCCAGGACGGTCGAAGCCTAGCCACCTGAGACTCCAACAACTGTTTCATTTGATCCAATGTTACCATCCCGGGTAGAATCAACGTCTGAGCCTGAGTTGGTGCAAGGGATCCCTGAGCCTGAGTCTGAACCTGAACCTGAATAGTAGGAAGGGTAGGCTGAGGTACAGCTCCTCCTGGAGCAGGTGTACTAGCACTGACATGCCCGCTAGTTGGTTGGGCTACGAGAGTAGGTTCAGGTGTTACCTGGGGGGTAACGGTGGTTGTTAGTGGAGGGATGAGAGTGGTGGTAGTGTTAGTTACCACCGGAGGGGTAGGAGCGTTGTTGACCATGGTTCCCGATCCCGAAGCTCCAGGAGCGGTAGGTCTAGCTGCCAATTGAGAAACCATGGTGGAATAATTCTGAAGGAGCTGAGTGAGGTATGCCTAAGATATGATCACTGGGTCTTTTGGTGGAGCTTCAGTTGCCTGAGCTACCATACCCTCAATTACCGGTGACATCATCTCATTATGAGAACTGACCTCATCAACATTGTCAGCGACTGTATTCTGACTCACCGTCCTGTTCTTGTTCCTCGGAGTCATGACTGAACGTGAATACCAAACCCAGCAGAGTCGCCAAATGTAGAATGTAAGTGTCCCTGAGGGTATGATGTGTGCTTGGTATAATGCTTAGCGTGACACGTCTATATTAAAGAACCTCAAAAGAGTAAAGGTCGAGGTGGAAGTCAAGACTGATCACGTAAAGAGAAAGAGGGCAAAGGCTGAATACTCACTAGCTCCAGATTATCGAATAAAATGATTCCTACTCAAATAAGGTTTATGACCTCTATTTATAATGAGGATAGGATGACACGGGGAATATTCCAAGATTCCCTGCGAGGTGTTATCATCCTATTGACCATCCAATGATCATAGGACACGTGTCCCCAAAGCGGCCACAATCAGCTCTTTCTCTCTTCGGTAATTAGGTCACATGCGTCGCACGTGCATGATAACATACGTGTACAACGGGTGAGACTTTCTCTTAACCTCAGCCGCCAAACCAATAACCCTCGAGGTTTCCAAGAACCGGCCCGTCCTTTTGGGGGTCCAAGGACCTTGGGCCGCCCGTTACACTTAGAGTAGATTCCCCGGTAGTGCCTAAGCCAGGTCATCCCTGAAGGATGTAAGTGCTAGTGGTAAATTGTTGCCCTTTACCTGAGGCGTAAAGTTAATTCCTTGAAACCCTAATATTCGGGGATCTGGGCTCCCTGGCCCTGGATCTCATAGGGTCAGGCAAGAAATTCTCCTCATGAAGTGTTTGGGCCCTTGGCCAACTTGCTCACGGAGACTATTAACAAAGCCGGGGTGCAGCCGTGGAGACTCGAGTGTTACTACCCTTAGGCTAAAGCACTCAATCTCGGCCCCCCTTTAGGCTATTACCCGGAGCCTAGTACGTTTTCGTACGGTAGGTCTTAGTTCGAGGAAGACTAGGTAATTACGTGGCAAATACCTAGAATGATGTGGCACAACCCCTACTAGATTTTGGCACAATGTAAGATACTACCTCTGTCTCAAAAAAATAGCCCCTCTTTTCTTTTTGATTTGTCCAAATAATAATAATAATAATCTCATTTCTAGTAATAGTAATTTTAGTGTAATTTAAAGAATGAATAAGCAAGTAAAGCTACAATCTTCAAAATATAGTGAAGTACTTATTATGTAGATATGGTACACAATATGTATAGTCCAAAATGCAGTAATTAAGGTAGGGTTAGCTCTAGAAACCTACTCGATAAGAATTTTGAACTTCTGCATGTACCCAAAATTACAGTTTGCTTAGGCTAATATATATATATATATATATATATATATATATGATAATAGCTCAGTTGGTACTCATGTCCCTTGCCCAAAGACTATATCCTGGAGGTCAAGGGTTCGAAACTTAGTTTGCATCAGCATCAGTTTCAGGATGTGAGGGAGAGCAAAAACCCGCAGCCATGGTGCGGGGAGACCCCTGTGAGGTACTCGTCGATCGGGTAAACCCGGACGATTATGCCTCATCAATATATATATATATATATATATATATATATATATATATATTGACGTTTGCATCGGCATGCACATGAAAATAAAAGTATCATCTCTTACCCTTTCCTTTAATCTGAATGACCAAACAATCATGAAAGCAGCATTATATACATATTTGCACCCATATCTAAAAATCTGATCAAACATTCTTAGTTTCACTTTTATTTCCCATGGCCCCCTCTTTTTGACTGGGTCTTCGATCTCTTCACTCAGCATCTTCCCATTCTAGATTATAACCCCACCTCCTCTCTCTCTCTCTCTCTCTCTGCCTTGGATCCCTCAATCATCACATTCAAATTATTAATTCTCAGACACAAAAGAAAGAAAGAAAGATTCATGTAGTCTTTGTGGAGAGAGAGAGAGAGAGAGAGAGAGAGAGAGAGAGAGAGAGAGAGAGAGAGAGAGAGAGAGAGAGGATTCCATTATAAATTTGAGTGTATGTTTTGGAGTTACAGATCCGAGGCTTCCCTTACTTTCATGCAAAAGAACACTTGTAAATAGAAAGAAAAGAGCTTTATCTAGATAGTGACAATATTTAAAAGGGTGCCAATTGTAACTTTATTTTCCTAAAGACTGCAAAAGCTCCCTTCCTGTGGAAACTTTGTCCCCATCCCATTCTTTTCCTAATCCCAACCTTCCCTCTTAATTTCTCTTCACACACACATTAATTTTCAAAGAAATGGGCTTCATTCTCTAAACTTTTCATTACCCTCATGAATCCCACTAGTCTCACGTCTAACCAGTTTGATATGGTCATTTAATCTACAAATTGGGCTTTAAATACGTGAGTCAATATTAAAATTAATTTATGAATTAAATGGATCCTTCAATTAGTTATGTCTCAAAATAAAACTATACAAAAAGGTTTGTGGTGTGGAAGCTTGTCTTAGTTAGACTGGACTGCAATGAAACAAAAAAAGTTAAGTTGCATTGCCTTTCAAAAGGATGTACGTAATGGATACTTTTAATAAAACCCTAAAAAGCACATATCTAGTGCTTTTATTCTTTTTCTTTGTTTCCTTACCCTTTTTTTCTTTTCCTATTGCAATGATTACTAGATCATGTACTCGATCATATCATCTTTTCTAAACGGCTATGATGATGTTTGTTTATGATTAGAGAACCACTAGTCATTGAGATTAGTTCCTCAATCATTGGTTGTTAAGGATAAGATATAAATATGCTAAAACTATGAGTTGGTTTTCCTGTAATTAAGTTGCTTAATTACTTTCTTATTTTGAAATGTAAAAATAGCATGCTTCACATGGTTTCTTTCTCTTCTTCGTCTTCCCTGTATGTCACACTAGAAGTTTGATTTTGACACGAGAGTTTGACGCCATATATAGAAACGTTGTAGTTTCGAGCTCACCCGGTAAGGTTGCGTTGCTGTTGCAGTAGATCGTACTTGTTGCTTTATAGCTAAAGGGCAATAAGTATTAGCTTTTCTCCATTGAGTAGACAAACTCATTACTGATCTTTCTAAGGGGTAGTAGCAAGCTTGACTGCTTTATACCCTAGCTATTGCTCATTCTAAAACACTCTGAAAAAAGCAGTTATTATCGTTTAAATTAATACCTCATGTTGATTTACGTAACAATAATGAATTGAACATGTTCATGAGGCCGTTTTGAGTCATTTGACATGGTATTATATATAGATCAAATAAGCAGTTTAAGCCATTTAGGTAGATAGATGACTCTCTTTCTTAGATAGAACCGTCTCTAAACTGGCCACTAATTACTCCCCCATGGTGTTGCAGTATGTCTAAGATTGATAACTCAGCAGCATATTTTGGCTTTTCCAGAGCAAACTCGATGTAAGATGGTTTAAACTTAAGAAAACAGTTACTACACTTGATCTTTGTAATTAATTTTTGACGAGAGTGAACCGTTCTTCAATCAATGATTGAAGAACGAGGGGGGGGGGGGGTTTAGTTTATAAATTAGGCTTTGAAAAATATGGGAGGCTGTGGAAGTGCTTATATGGTTGGGCCTCACATGGCACATAGAAATATAACATGAATATAAATTTGTTGTTTTACTACCACCATTAGCACTGTGACCTTTTTGTAATGTCCTTTTATCGTTCATTCCATAATGGGAGCAAAGCTCGAGGTCATGTCTTCATATATTTCATGACACAGACCCTCCTCCACTATTTACCATAGTCTTTCTTAAAGCTATTCTTCATAAAGGTAAGCTGCCCAATCATATGTCAAAATTATTATCAACTCCTAATAGTTTTATCCATTAAATTCTGCCCAATCAAGCTACGATAATCACAATTATTCTTAAAAGAGAAAAATAATAAAAAAAAAATTAGGAACGAATTTAAATCGATGGGTTTTTAGAACATTTAACGTTTGAATTCGAGGCACAAGAGTAGCGAGATTTTCAACATAGTATAGTAGTATGCTTTGCTCTTTTTAATGAAGAGATCTAGTTTAGGTATCACCTGTAAGCTAATTAGTCTTATACATTTTTAACTATGGCATATGTTTCGCGTAATCTTTATGCTGCATTGTGTACACGTATGAACTCTGCAACGGTTGCAAGGGGGATGTGGAATACGTCGAACACTTTGGCAAGAATATCTAACTAGTCCATTTTTATCACGAAAACCGTATATGCTTGTGCTAGGACGCCTTATGCTCTGTAAAAATATACGTTCTTGTGTATAGAAATAATAGTAAAATATTCAAAATCACTGTATTATTATATATATATATATATATATATATATATACTCGTATCTAATTAGTCCATATAACATATATGATACGTGGCGTTAATGAACTTTTGACAAGAGAGGCAAAGGTCAAGAAGGAATTTAAAATATAAAGAGGTAAGGTACGTTGTTCTCAGAGAGATGTAGTTTGAACAACAAAAGGCAGCCCCAAATATGTACTTTGAGGAAAGAATTATTCTCTTTAATCTAATGTTCCTTCCCTAAAAAAAAAAACCATATTCTTAACTAGACTAACTAATGGTTCTAATCTCAATGTTTGATGCTAATATTCTTCTTTATTGATTCTAAAGTTATAAAAATCTTATTAGTTCAAAGATTATATTCGTCGTCTCCTTAATTACGATCTTCTCTTTAATTCTTAATTATTATTTTTTCCCTCCTTCAAGAAGAAACCATTCAATGTTTCGTGATTGGTTTCGGATGAAGGGAAAAAGTGAAGATCGCCACACAAATTTTGAAAAATAATGTCATGCTTTTGAGAGAATTGTTTTTTGTTTCTCTTTGCTTTTCTTGTAAAAGTAGCTTTTATTTTGCACAACTCTTACGTTATGAATATCGTATCTTTGTCAAACTTTATGGATTCCAACACTTCAACTTATCTTGTAACCATAATTTTCTAAAGATGTTTCCATTATATATATATATATACTAGGAGGTCCTTCAATTCCTAGGTGGTGGTTAGTTCTTTGTCTAGTGGCCATTTCCCCATTATGAAAATCTTGGAAAGGGATTATTTTTAAGTGAGACCCACTAATAGTTGGCTACTTGTCGTGCAAAATTAAACTATGGTCAATTTTTGTAGTTTTATATATGATAAGGTTGCCACTACTCCCTTTTCCTTTTCCTTTTCCTTTATTTGGTAGGTAAAATGAGATGATCGATCAATATATATTAGGTTCGGAATTTAGGATTCATAACATGACTAATTAATGCAAGACTTTTGGTTAGTCCCTCAGTAATGAAATAAGTTTTCTATATCTTATAACGATCTTATAAGGTTGACACGTCTTTAATTTCAACAATTGGCGAGAATAAAATAACATTTGGGATCGTTACAATCACAGATGATGTGTCAACGAATATATTGGTTCAATACCTTTCACAGCTTGTTAGACTTTACTGACAAACTAATTACACTTTATTATCGTACGAAATCTTCATGTAACCATGTCATATTTTGAATTTTATTTTATGATCAATATTTTCTTCTTGTTGGTTATAAATATGAGCGGGGAAAGCATTTAAAGCTTTGAAGTAGTTGAATCCAACACATTGACATGTAGACTTGTGGACCTCGGATTGAAGATTTGAAGTGAATGGGTTATATATTTGGTTTATGTTGTTTTAGTTTTTTTTGTGATTTTTAGTTACTAAATAGAAACGACCTTAAAAGAAATATTGAGCAATCAATATCAAGAAATAAGACAAATAAAACAGAATTAAGCTAATATTAAACTAGAAATCACATACAAATATTAGCAACCTATTACATCAAACCAAGGTCAAGTAGGTGTTTTACTATACATTTAGTTCCACTTATGTCTACACTCTCATCTCCATCCATAGAAACCTGTCAATCTATAACTAAGTTTACCCTCACCCATAATTTCAACAAAGAAAAAAAAAAAAAAAAAGAAAAGAAAAGAAAACCCTACTTGCTACCTTGAAAAATCTCCTCATTTAGTTTCCCCTTTCACAACATTTGAATTTTGAAAATAACTTGCTTATCCACTGAATCCAAAATCCCAATATCTGACACTGACTGATCATCTATATTGTCATCTTCAGAGGCAATATTCAAATCCAAAGTGGTACATGGTCTTGTCGATTCCGACTCGTCTCCTTTACCATCTTGAAGGTCTTGATCCCGTTCACTCTCGCCATACTTTCCCCTAACTGACGGAGAACAGGCTCTTGACACTGAGCTGAAACTTTCACAACTGAAAATGACAATGGAATCCTTAAGAAGAACTACTTCACCATCAGGAAGTGTGATTCTTCCACTCTTGATAGCTTTCTTGATACCCTTTTGTGAGTGAAAGTCAACTTGCTCCACGTCTTCCATGAAGAACACACGACTAGGATTTTCTTGTACCGCGTCTGCAAACCTCTCAAGATAACTTCGACCTTGCTCGTCTCTTGCCCTTTTGTTACTGAATTCCTGATCAGTCGAATCAGCTTTTGTTGATGATGAGAAACTGCTTAGACCAATTGGGATGAAGTTACTCTTAGAGCCAAACACAACTTTGGCTAGCTCTTTTGCAATCTTCTCTTTGCCTTTGTTGTCAACACCTAAGAAAAACAACCAAGTTTCTTCTTTGCCTTTCCTTGTCATCATCCCAGACCTACATTGAAGGATTGTGTTCGCGATTTCCGGAATTACCCCACTTTGCCAAGGAACTCTTTTCCCCAGTGCATTGCATAGGATCTCCAAATTCTCAGAATTAACCTCTTTGAACCTAGGCATGCACTCCATATCTTCACTCACCTCGCTCGACGAAGCTGAATTTGGACTAGAGTTAGGATTGGATAAAAGGTCGGGTTTTGTTGTTGGAATGAATGTTTTGAAATTAGGTTCAAAGACTTCCCCTCCTTCACTTTCAGATACAAAAAATTGGTGCTCTTTGGGTGACCGATTAGGTTCAAAGATCACTGGCCAATTTAGGAGGCTTTGATGCATCTTTGGGCTGTGCTGGTTGTACGAAGACATTGAACCAGAAGGAGAAGAAGAAAAATGAAAGGCTGTCTCTAGAAAGTGCGGGTGCTTGCTATTTGAGTTCAATTTGCTATAAAGATTTCCAACTTTGTCATATTCCTGTTACATAAATGACAAGATATATATTATGTTAGATTGGAAGATGTTGATTATGTTAGAAACGTATGTAATATCATGAAAAAAATTTGAACGGTACAAACCTGATAATTGATACTCCGTCTTTTGTTCTCTTCCTTGTACTGATGGAGCCATGAAGGCAAACTTGTGCTGGTAGAAGTGGTGGTAGACTCATTGTTAAGGGTATTGCTCGTGATACTTCTGAACTGATCTTTTGAATCCCTGAAAAACATAAATAGATAAATTAAGAACCATTGATAAAGCTAGATTGATGCTTATGAGAACAAAAATGACAAGAAAGACTAATAATCTCGATTAGGTTTACCTTTCAAGATTGAGACTGAGGTCCAAACTGCCACCAGGAATTGTTAGAGGATAAAGATCCCATAGAGTCTCCAGAGAGGGGTGGCCTGATTTACATCTCATATAAGTTTGAAAAGTGGCTATTCCCATTAGCCACAGCTTTCCACTATCCCCAACTCCGAACATCAGCCTACTCAGTTCCATGATCATGTGCTCCACTGGAGAGTAATAGTTCATCCTTTGTTGACCGTGGTTTGACCAAAAATCAGAAACCCATTTAAGATCACCCAAATACAAGACAACCCCTCTACTACCCACATAGCTTTTGACAAGGCTCCTAAGCTCCCTAACCTTTTCCTCAACATCTTCCCTTGAGAGATGGTTCAATGAGTAAAGAGGAAGGCTTACGAATTGCACAAACCTCAAATCACCAGGGATATTGTTTCCATTCTCAAATCTGTCTATAACTCCTCTAACTATTCCCTCAGCACTAGCCAAACACTCCCCGATGACGACGGTGTTTTTCCTTTTCCTATTCATCATTGTGTCTAACAAACTCATCACATCCTCATTTGTTACTTTAGCAGTTGGTTTGGTCCCAAAAACTAGTGGCTTAGTGATTTCTTTGGAGTGACATGTACTCACAGCTGGGCTTTGAGAACAGATTTCCATGGAAATACTTTGTTCTACATTGTTTTTCACTTGTGTACTCGAAAAACCGGCTTCTCTCATGACTCTACTGACACTTGGGTCATCTAAAATGGAAATAATGAGCTGTTCTATCTCTACCTTAAGAGCTAAGATGGGCTGTTGCTGGTTCTCGATAGAGCCACGCCGTTGGTGAGCTTGTGCACGCTTGAAGGCAGCAACCAAGGCATTCGACAGGGAGGGGTAGTGGGAGTGAGGGCCTAATATGGGGCTCGACTGAGATGTAGGGAGGCGGTTTAGTGCTACGTTGAAGCAGAGCTCGAGGGCTTTGCATTGGAGTGGATGAGAATGGGATTGGGATTGGAGGCAAGCCTTTCGGAGAAGGCCCGCAGAGGAAGTAAGCATGGCACTGGCTACATGGAGAGGTGTGACTTGAGCATGGCCTCGCCGTCTAGCGAGGGTAAGGGCTTGTTTGACAATGGTTGCAGCTTCAGAAGTTAGAGAGTGTTGGAGTGTGTAGCCTCCACTTCTCATCTTTGTTTTGAATTGATTAGTTGATATATACCTAAACTGGTTGTTTTCAAATAGTTGAGATTTAAGGATGTTCTGGTTTGCTTGGTTTCATTTGGGGTAGCAAATGGAGGTGTGTATGGGTAGCTAGGAATATTGTACTGTGGTGGTGGCTATGAGTTTATAATAGCTAGGGGATGAGTTTGAAGTGAGTGTGAAGTGGGCTTTTTTTTGTGCTTTTCTTGCAGTTGTTAGTTTGTGTGTGAAAGTGGAATGCATGTGAAGCAAAGCTAAGTTGTCTCTCCCTCCTCCCTTTTCTCTCTCATATATTGGTATAAAGCCATAAAGGTAAATGCATAGATAATTGGAAGTTGGACTGCCTATCTTTTATGGAAAGTTTTTAGTAATTATTAATCAATTAGGTCATGACAATTAATGAAGATTAAACACATGGCCTCACTTAAGATAATATTAAGAAACCACTACGTACTACGTATATATGCAAATCAGAAACATATATATACACATATATAATTACCCAGGCCATCTTAATTTAATTTGTTTTCCACAGAGAAGCTAGCTAGGACATTAACTATAATTACAACTCACCGGCCGGCCTGGCCTCATCACTAATTAAGACCTGGCATATATGGTTATTTCAAAAACAAGTTACAAATTTGACCTCTTATATATATATATATATATAAATTTGCATGTGTACTCATGTTTCAAATCTAGCTAGTGACGACTGAGATAGATCTGTTATTTTTAGATTAACATGACATGCACGTACGTAGCAAACACTAAACACTAAGGGGCCACTTATGGATTAAATAAATTAATTAATGCATGGTCGATCAGCGTTTGTTTGAATTGCTTAAGGTTGGTAATTACATTACATTACATGAATCAATCGTATTATATATATAGTATATCGTACGTTTTGTTCCGTCTGTCCAATGCAAGATTATCAAACAGTGTTCGATCGAGCTGAGGTAGTAATTAAATTCAAATCTCTACTTAATTTCGTACAACAACACTTCTACGTACAAATAATTATTAGTATATATATATATATATATATAAAAAAACTAAGTATTAATCGCTATATATATAATTATTATAACTATCAAGTAAGTTAATTTCCTGGGTGGCGGCCGGGCTAGCTGTTGATGAAAGATTTTATAAAAACCCAAAATAAAAAATAAAAAGAAAAAGGAAAAGGAAAAGAGTTTGTTCTCATGATGTTAATTAGTTGCTTGAGTGTTAGTGTATATCTCAATCAAACTTTGGTAAAAAGAGAAAAGAGGATATGGGAAACAAATTAAAGAGAAAGGAGAAGCTATATAGGAAAAAAAAGGAAGAGAAAACAGAATGCACAAATAACGAGCTAGGCAAAGGCCTGAAGAAAAAACAAAAGAGAGAGAGAGAGAGAGAGAGAGAGAGAGAGAGAGCGGACTGACTGTCTGTCTGTCTGTTTTGAAGGAAGAGAGAGGGTCGTTGGGGAAGGGAATGGTTTTTTGTTTCTTTGTAATGTGTGTGTGTGTTTTGGTTGGTGTAAGCTTCTTCTTCTTCTTCTTGAAAAAAAGAGTAAAAGAATAATTAAAGCACTTTTTACTTTGATTGATTGATCAAATAATAATAATGAGATCATTGAAAAAGACGTACATTTTGAATCCATGAAATCTATGCTACAAACATTCTCCTCGGTTTTGTTTTAAATTTTATATTCTTCAAAATAAGTACTAGCTCCGTTTCTAAATTTCCTTTTTCGTTAGTTCAAATATATATATATATATATATATATATATATATATCATGTTTCTAAACTTTTCTTTTGAGAAAAATATTTTTACCTCTTTGTCCTTACATTTTTTTTCCTATTTTGATCATGATCACATGTGCAAAGACGTTAAAAGAAATTACATATTATATAAATAAATATTTATAATAAAGTCAAGGGTTAATTACGTCATTAGTCCCTTGACTATGGACTATTCCACTAGTAAGTAGTCTCTTAATAAATTTTTTTAAATTTCAGTCCCACAAGTTTAAAATTGTCACACTAGCAGTCCTTTTGATGGATGTCGTTAGTAAATTTCCGTTAAGTAGCCCATGTGCCTCTCACGTATATTTGAGTAAGGGTAAAATTAGAATTTTACTTATCATCTTCTTTGTGAGTTCATCTTGTTTTCTGGTGACCAAAAACCAAATCATTTCTGTCTCAATTGCCAGAAAATCAAACCATTTTCATGACATTTATTCTCCATTTCTCCGCCTTAAAAAAATCAAACCATTTTCATGACATTTATTCTCCCTGATCCCTTTCAACCCAGTCATAATTGAAAGAAACCCTAGAAATTTGTGCCAATTTGGAGTGAGACAGAGACGTTCTGCATGTGTTCTGAGAATTGAAAAGTAAAAGAAAAATTAAGATTTCAATTTTCATATTACAAAAATTGAAACCTATATTAAGATGAAAATTAAAATCCCTACAAAGACCCAACACTAATCCCTGAAAAAACTTTCAATCAAATAATTTTTGCTGTGTAATTTTAACTATATATCATCTTCATCTTCATTCCAGAACGCCGATCGGAGGTTGTGAACATCCTTGAGGGCGCCGATGAGTGAGTCGGAGAGACAGCGAGCTTTATAGATGTCAAAAAACGTTCCAGACCCGACCAGCTCCAAGATCTGGTACTTCTAAATGATTTTCTCGGCGTGTCTAAATGCTACAACTTTTCGATGGCCGCGGATTCATCTAATCGAGAGATGAAGGCTTTCATTCCTCGCATGTATCGATTTACTCGATTTCTTCGATCAATGAATGAGGCGATGAAACGAACGTTGGCGAATCTTTCGGGCTGGAGTAGTAAAAAGACAGTCTTCTTCATACGGCTTGCATTATTCCGGCACAACGCACCTGAGGTAGTTCGCCGGACAGAAGGTTTCACCGATTGGGATTATTTCTAGGGTTTATTGGTTAACTGGTCAATTAACTATCTTATTGATATAAGGGAGTATAACTTAGGGTTTAAAGATGTTAAATAGAATTTCAGTCCCTAGTATTGATCGAGGTTTGCGCCACCGGTGGTTGCCCCGGCGGCGGTGGTGGAGGTTGTGGAGCCCAAGCTCTACTTTGCCTTAAAATCCCAGCAGCTAGATGTTTGTGTGTGTGTGTGTGTGTGTGTGTTAGTGAGAGAGAGATAAAGAGAGGGCCTTTTTTCCTTTTTTTTTTTTTTTTAGTCTTGCACATGAAATTTCAAAAATGCCCTTAACCAAAGTCACGTGTTGGGCACATGACAGACTTAACAGAAAAATACTAACGGCATCCATCAAAAGGACTAGTCGCGTGACTTTTTGATACTCTAGGGACTGAAATTTGAAAAAAAAAATTCTTAAGGGACTAATCGTAAAAAATTAATAGTTAAGGGACTATTGATATAATTAACCTAAAGTCAATTAATTTTTCTTAATATGTGCGCAGTCAAACAGGATAATTATTTTAGGAATGGGGGAAGTATCTCTTATTTTTCTAAAAAATGCTAGGCGGACAACTAGTGTCTCCTCTTCAATTAACATCCCAAAACATTCCAATTTCATAAACATTCCTTACATTTCTTATTTCATACAAATTTAAAACTAGTCTACTAAAATTTAAGGGCAGATTATACAAATGGTCCCTGTACTTCTCGAATTTTTTGGGATTGGTCCTAACCCCAAGTCAGCGGTCCCTGAACTCAATTTCTTGACACATTTGGTCCTTCCGTCCATTGTCGTCTATTTTTTTCCATTAAGTGGAATCACGTAAATTAGTCATTCTTATTTAAAATGTACAGGGACCTTTTGTGTAATTTTCCCTAAACTAAACCCACCCTCAAAATCATCTTCTTCTTCCCCGATCCACCATTTTGTATAAACCATTATGTCTCCTACGAGATTAACATGGTCTTCTCAGTGGACTACACAGTCACTCTCTCTAGGACTATAAAATAAGGCCTTTCAAGACAAACCCGTGAAGCTTTTTTTTTTCTCTCTCTTTCTCTCTCACATACGTACACACAAAATCACTCTCTCTACTGAGTACGTTGCGGTGGAGTACGCGGCAGGGACCAACGAAGGAGATCTGCTAGGGATAACTGTTGGAGACAAATAGCTTCCACTTGTGTTGGCTATCGGAGTTGATATACTTGAGTTCGCCGGAGAAGGAGCAAGTATGAGAGTGGAAGACGGAGAGACAGCGCGTCGGCGGGAAATGTCGGGGTCAGACTTTGAGAAGACAACAGAATTGAGAGAGAGAAAGAGAGAGATCTAGAAAGAGAGAATGAATGAATGGGTTTGATTTAAAACTTGAATTTTGGATTCTCTCATTTAAATTTGGATTTGCTGTGATGTTCAAGACAAATCTGCTGCTGTAATGTTGAAACTAGGTTTGATTCATGAATTGAAATTTGAAATCTCAATTTGAGATTTGAACAATTTAAATCTGATAATTTAGATTTGACAAAATATTAAATGATTTTGAATAGACCTTCTCTTTTGGATTTGATTTCTTAGCACATCTCTTTATCTCCATCTTCTTCACACACACTTGTGTGGATAATGATGGTGGCAGCCATGGCAGAATAGAAGGAAGGAGGTTGGGAATGAAGAAGAAAATGTGAAAGAAAATTATGATTTAGTTAATTACAACAATACCCTCGTATTTAGTTTTAAAAAATAAAAATATATGAGTATTTTTGTCTATCTAAAAGAAAATAATGCACGGACAATTTTACCTTTAAGCAAAATCATGTGAAAAGCACGTGCTTACACTTAACGGAAAAAAATTGATGGCGATGGACGGAAGGACCTGTTGCGTTTTACTTGTTTAGTACACGGAGTCACGGACAAATTTTTTACAAAAATTAGTTTAGGGACAAATCCTAAAAAGGTGGAGAAGTATAGGGACCATTTGTGTAATTTGCCCAAAATTTAATTACCAAAATGTAAAAGACATAAAAGAATGGTAAAATTCGTGCCGGTCCCTTTTAGACAATTTTCATTCGCTAAAGTCTATATAATAATTATTTTTAATCGCTAAAGGACACTTTTGTTACGAAATGTCATCTATACCCTTAAAATACACAGAACAGTGCACGCTGTGCATCGCAAAATACAGTAACGATGCATCACAACATAACACGATATATATAAAAATACGAAAGCCCACAATGTGCATCACAAAATAAGAAAGACGTAAATATAAATACAATTTTCACTTGCGATGCACCTAAAAAAGCAAAAAAAGAGTGTTGTTTGTTATATCGCAATGCACACGATGCACATTTGATATGAAATTTTATGGATGAGTGTTCAGCAATTGACGATGCACATTTTATGTTTGACGATGCACATAATTGACATTTCTTAACACAAAAATCACAATTACATTGACGATGCACATTTTACACACATGACGATGCACAAAAATCAACTTTTATATACAAAATGAACTTCAAAAAAATATAACATAACAAAAATTAATTTTGTATAGCCTCTGAACATGACCTAGCATTATGATTACAACGTTTGTGACATCTACTACATATAAATTTTTTTTTTCTTATTGATTCACTATTTGATGGGATCCTTGTCTTTTTGGGACATCCGGGTAATCTCTTCAATATAGGAGGTAACATGGTTTCACCCTCACAAGAATTCTGAAGTTCGTACCTTTCGTTAGTTGCAATTGGCATCAAGCTTCCCTCGTAACACTTGATGTAATTGCTTGTTAAGAAGTAATTATCAACCATATCACTGATATTTTTTCGAATCCCACAATCACAATGGTTGCGTGGCAACACGGGAATCCTTGAATTTGCTACCTATAGCATGAACATGTCCACTTCTCCAAGTCAACCTGGACACTTGAATCGGATAAAACCTCGTATATTGAGTTGGATGTCATGCGAATCTGCCACGTGATCCCAATATTAAGGTACTCCTTCCACTTTGTATCAACTTCTTACATAACAATTTATTCCATCGATTTCCATTCCTAAGTCTCTCACTAAACCATTTCATTATTTTCGATCTTATACAATCCACCATGTGAGTGATGGGAAGACCGCGAGCCTCTAAAATCCAATTGTTGAACGATTTAGCAGCATTTGAGGTCATTTCGGCATACCTATATATTCTCATGGCAATGTGCAATCGCCCACTTCTCGTATGGAATGTTGGCCAAGAAATCACATGCAAGTTATCCCCCTTCTTTTTCGAATATATCAATTTTCTCATTAAACAGTATAATGTTGGGGGGCATAAGTACAGTCCTTAAGTCTTGAACACAAGCTGCTGCGGAACGTGTTGGAATAGCGTCTTCTGCAATCTCATCTCCATAATTCCCTTCTTTATTAATCTCGTAACTCAAACCATTATCAATTTCAAACACATCAACAATGATAATAGAAACTGACAAAATTTTGACCAATGCCAACATGTTTTAAAAATCTTCTTCGTTGGTTAAACAATAATTGTTATGTGATCCTACAATGTATTTCAAAGTACAATTATCCGATTGAAAATTTGAATATTTACCACTGATGCATTCGATCAATTCAGATAAACCAAAATTGTCGAAACAATAGTGTGTCCTCTGAATTTCAGCAACAACAAGACAACAGTTTGGTTTGTTGAATTCATTGATTTCGATTTCAAAATGAACTCGATATTGAATTGTTTTGGTATTTTTTAAGTTTTTTCGAGTTGATATGAATGAGTTACAGGTAGAGCTGGCAATGGACTGGGCTGGGCCGGCCCAGTGCAAGCCACCGGGAACTTAATATCGGGCTGGGTTGGGCCAACCCCAATTTTACTAGGGCCGAAGAAAAGTAAAGCCTAGCCCAAACCCATCAAAGCCCATCGGGCCATCAGGCCAAAAAGCCCTTGTTGGAAAAAGTAAATAAACTAAAAGGGACAATGGTGATACCAATTGCCAAATTAAATTCTAAGTTACTTACTAAACAAAAGCAATACTATGATTTATTGTTTGTCCTAATTGCTAACTACTAAAGGTAAAATAATGCATCACCGTATCAAACATTAATTAAAATGAAAATAAATATGATACTAGAATGGTCCGGGGCTTTAATTATTTAAAAAGTTAATTTTATTGGTCAGTTAAACAATAAAGCAATAATCAAATTGGAACATGTTGCTTCAATGTCTGAGATTGCATTACAGCATGAATAAATCATAATATCAAACAATAAAGCTAACTGGACCATTCTAGTTAGCTTTAAAATATAATGGTCTTTAATTATTGTTTTAATTATTTAAGAAGTTAGAATTATTTTTTGAGTGAAAATAAATAAATAATAATAAAATAGTGCGGGCCGAGCCTAGCCCAAAAGCCCCGGACTTTTTGATGCAAGCCCAATTGAACCGTCGGACCTACTGGACCGGGCCAAAAAGGCCCGCATTTTTTTGAGCCTCCAAAAATTAAACTTTAGCTCATGCAAATATTGGACTGACGGGACTGGCCCATTGGGCTGGGCTAATTTTGCCGACTCTAGTTACAGGGGTAGTTTGGGAACAACTAAAAATACGTGATAGATTGTTACAGGGGCAGTTTGGGAACAAAAACATAAATTTACAGTTAGTACTTTTGACGATGAACATAATAACCCTCTTCACGATGTACAAAAATAATTAAAATAATACTGTTATAACATGACGATGCACAAAATTATACTTGACGATGCACATTTTTTACACACAAAAAAACTGAACAAAACAATACTGTTATACTTACGATGCACATTTCTTAACACAAAAAAAAAACAAAAAATTATATTGACGATGGACACGATGCACACTTATACTTGATGTGGCAAATGATGCATATTTTTTAACACAAAAATACATTGACGATGCACATTTCACACAGATGACGATGCACAAATACATTTTAAAAGTATAATATGTTGATATGGGGACAGTTTTGAAATAAATAGTCAATTTATCTTTTAAAAGGAACTTAAGCGAATGAAACTAATATAACTTAAGTGAATGAATATTTTACAAAAAGTACCAACCCGCAATTTTTCCTTAAAAGAATAAGGGTTGAGAAAATTATTCACATAAAAATGGCATATGTACTACACATGCTTCTTTTTGGTCCAAGAAACTAACTATCATGAACGCGACCTTTATTACAACAAACATGGAACCGTGTAAAGTTACAACTTTGTGCTAACTTTGGAGGTAGTAAAATGCAATTAGCACTAAATACGGATTTTAAAACCGAGGAAACAATAGAGAAAAAATTATTCTTTTAGAATATTGTACTATTTGATGAATAATCGATTTGACAATCATACTATCAACACTGCGAATGTTACCAACATACTTCTAATTTCGAGTTAAATTGAACCTAAATCATTATCAGTCATTTAGTTTTAACGAATTTGTTAACGCGACGCATGTGCTATATAAGTCAACACGTCTTAAGAAGCTCTACTAGGTGTTGGATATCTATTAACGATTTGGGCTCATTTAGTGCATTCTATGTACGTTGGTCACATTTGTAGATCTAAAAGTACGAGTATCAAATGGATATTTCTAACTAGTCAAAAGTAAATTCTTCAATAATATAAAGAGTAAACTTTTGATACAACATTAGTATAAAAACTATTTTAGATATTCAGCATAAAAATCATATTGTTTGATGAATATTTTTAATGAAAATGTTAACATAATCCTTACTTTTTTTATCACATGTTAACTACATCCGAACCTAAGTATACACATATAAAATTTTATTTATGATTTTCGTTTCGAATTTAATGACTTTTTATTTTTACGTAGGTTAGTAAGAAAATTAAACTTTAACAATGATAGACATGATTCTCATACTATAAAATATATGTAGAACGTTAACTTTATGATACAAATCAAATGAACTTTTACATTGTTGTACTATACAATGAAATAAAATGGAATGTAAAATTATATAAAATTATTTGTTTTTTTTAATTCATGTATAGGAGATACCAGTATTCTAAAAATCGTGCTAGGTGGTCACCTAGACACCAAAAAATCAAGCGAATCGGCCTAAAAATTGCATTGGTGGGAAATTGGCGTCTAGGCCCCAAGGCGCCCAAGTCGGTGCCAAGCGCCCAACCCGCTCATTTTACTATTATTTAAAGAAATAAAAATAAAACCTTGGGCCTTTTAAAAAAATCAATTTAGAATTAGAGCCCAAAGTTAAGACTTTAACTCTGCACAGCAACACCAACCAAAACGTAATTAAAAATTAATAAAAGTCCCCCACTCTGTTCTATTATTCTATATATCTCTTTGCCCTCTCAAGAGATATAGAACTCTCTCTCTCTCTTCTCAGCCTGCCCCGCTGCCGTCCTGCTCCAGGTATGTACTATGTAAGAGCGACCACAGTGGCCGGCCTGCGTCAACCATATGTAATTAATTTTAGAGATTTTTATTCTTTTTTATTTTACAGTGGTTCCCCTATAAGCGTTTACAGTGATAACTCTTAATACATTTTTATATTACACTTTAAATATCTTATTGTTCAATTTTACTTTTTTAACACTCAAAAATAAATTCACTTCTATATAACCCTAAAAATTAAATATCTCTCATCTCAACTAATAAACCATTATATTTTTCTCTTTTATTTATATTTTTCCACCACAATTAAAATAAAATATTTTAAATTTTAAATTTTATATACTATGAAAAATATATTGTACTCTGTTTGACTTGCTTAACAAAAAATAATTGACTTGATATTAATATTGATATAATGTGTAGTTTCTTTTAATGTCCATGTGTATATGGCGTATAATTAAAGTAGAGAGAAAAGTATGGGTAAAATGGTAAAAATAATCTCCTAAAAAAAGTTTTAAACGTAACTATTATTTAGGATAATTTAGGGACGGAGATAGTATATTTTAATAATTTTATTCTAAAATATTAAACAAAAGTATATTGTGCTCAAATAAAGTGAAGAAAATGTAGAGGATTTAATTCACTATTCATGTTAAAACTCCATATTTATGATTTAATTAGTAGAGATATACTATGTAGGATCCCCCTAAGCCCCTTACTTTAATTCTTATCTTTTTTTTAATACAATAATGGGCTAAGCCCTTTTCCCTATATATATATATATATATATATATATATATATTATTGAGCATCCCATACATTGCCCGGGTATACTACTAGTAGAAATGAAATATAGTACAAAATCAGAGGGGCGACTCTACCTAAATTAAGACCTAAAGCATTAGTACATGAAAAATAATTATTGATTTGCTTTACAATTACTATTTCCCCTTCCCTGACCAAATTACATACAATTAATCAAACAAAGCCGAAATTAAAACAAAACCCAAAAATCGATATTTAAAGAAAGTGATAAATTACATTTAATTCCTGCAAACACCCACCGCCGTTCGAGGGAGGAAGACGAAATGGAAAATCGAAAACAATAGTGCTCAAGCTGAATAGAAAAAAAAAGATTTTCTTTTTCAACTTTTGATTTTTATTTATTTATTTTGAGTAAAAAGAGTGTTATATTAATTTTTTTTCCTTGGTTTGAAGCCTTGATTCTAGTTCAAGAAAATGATTGGTGGAGAGCAAAGAGTATGATTGACTTTTTGTTTTTCTAAAGCTTAAATATAAGAAAATATTATTTTTTACTAACCGTTATGATTTTATTAAGGAAAGAGAAATGATTTCCTTTTTTTAAAGCCTAACAAATTAAAGTGAATATGTAATTAACCAAAAAAACATATTGTTACTATATATACCATCTTTTAATTATTTCTTTATATATAATTATATATTAAGGCAAAAAATATAATTATATACTCTTTATAATATGTAATATTATTAGGTAATATTATTACCTAATGACTTCCTCTCCTAATAAATAAGAATTTGAAGAGTCAAGTTCACCAAAATGAAGATTTAACAAAAATGGTATAGGTGGCAAACTCATAGGCCTCCTCACCAACTTTAATATATATATATATATATATATATGGATTTTCTAACCACAATTAATCAGAATGAAATATTTTATACTTTAATTATATTCTATTAAAAATATGTTTTATGTTTTAATAAGTTTAATTACTTTATTATCTAAAAATATATGTCAATCTAAGGGGTAATTTATGTTTAAAAAAAAATTTGTTCTCATATATTAAGGACAAATAATTTTTTTGGTTAAAAATAATTCGCAGTTAATTCACAAATTTCATATAATAAAAAAGGTATCTTTCTATTTGATTGATAAAGTTTATGATGATAACGTAACAAACAAAAATATGTATATGAGTTGCTTGCAACGACATGAACAATAATAATAAATAAAAGAGGTGGTATGATTAATTTTCAAAGGTTTATATATTTTTTTTCTTGAAGTAACAAAAATAAAAATAGCCCAATTTTAATCACCCAAGTGATACTATTCATCTAAAAGTCCCTCTATATTTAAAGGTTAGTTTGCTTAATTTTAGAGGAAGAGGGGAAGGTCGAGTGTCCATCGTAGGATTAAGTAGGGCAAAAATCTCTAAATTTGGTTGTAGAGGGTGGCTAAAAGCAACCACTTTTGTTGCTCTTAATACCTGACTACATACTTTGGGATGCCCAATGGTTACATGACATGTGCTTTTAAGAAATACAGTAGCAAAGACAATGAAATAACTGAAAAGGTAAAACACTATACAAGTCATTTAGAATACGATCGAGAAACACAATTCCCAGCTTAGCTTTGAGATGAGTTACCAACTCGAGAGAGATTGATTTGTTTGATGACTTGGCCGGCTTGTGGAATTGATGGAGCTTTCAAAGACAGCCCGATTTCGATATATGCACGCTTCCATAATTCCCAGAGAGAGAATCAATGAATGAAGGCAGCAAAAAATAAGTCGGTGAAGCCCCCCGAGGGAGGGAGAAGCCACCACGATCGAGAAGCATTGAGATCATATGCGTGCATGGCGTGGTGCCTTACAAATCCATATATATATATATATATATATATATATATATATTAAAGTTGGTGAGGAGGCCTATGAGTTTGCCACTTATACCATTTTTGTTAAATCTTCATTTTGGTGAACTTGACTCTTCAAATTCTTATTTATTAGGAGAGGAAGTCATTAGGTAATAATATTACCTAATAATATTACCTATTATAAAGAGTATATGTAATAGTGAATAGTAATAGGTGAAATTCTTATTTATTAGGAGAGGAAGTCATTAGGTAATAATATTACCTATTATAAAGAGTATATGTAATAGTGAATAGTAATAGGTGAAGAACTTTAGGTATTGACAAGGAAATCAAAAACAAATGAAAAGCAAAACAATATTTGTAATGAAATTTGAACCCACAACCTTTTATATATGCATACTCACCTTAACCAACTGAACCAATTATATTATATGTATGTTTTTAGAATACTATATATATTATGATTAAGTGGGGGTCACGAGAGCCATGTACTATAATATTCACTTATTTTGATTATTATTTCAGTGTATAAAAAATAAACTATTTTGTAAATATAGTATTCAACTAAACTTTTTCTAATCATTGAATGATCTTCAAAAATAATTTTATAAAATATAATTATATTCAATCCTTAAACAATTCACATTTGTTCAGAAAAAAAATATCTTTCTTTAATAAATTCTAAAGTAAATATTTTATTTTTAATTTTTAAAAATTCTTCAAATATATGTCCAAAATATCTTTATTAAGTGCAAGATGAAAACAAAAAGAAAAAAACAAAGCAAAGGAAAAGCAACCCAACAAAAATGTATAAAAATGAAAATACATATATTAACCACTAATAAAAAAAAACTTATTTTGAAACAAAAATACTATACTAAACGTTCACGCCTATATCGAATAATGATAATTTTATATAAAATTATTCATAAAATGTATCAATTAAATACAAAAGTTAAATTACATCCGTGCAAAGCACGGGTTCTATAACTAGTAGAGCTGAAATATGACCAAATTTCCGTGGCAATAGAGATAGTGAGAAAAAACATGAGTGAAAGTTTCTGAATTGCACGTTTGACAACAAACACTACACCTTTTTTTGAGGAATATCATTACTAACTTTAAATACATATATGTATAGACTTAACTAATTATTATTGAGCCCGGGATGCTCAATAATAATTAGTTAAGTCTATACATATATGTATTTAAAGTTAGTAATGATATTCCTCAAAAAAAAAAAAAAAAAAAGTTAGTAATGATGCCTAAGTTGTAACACTGCATATCTATTTGGTAAGTTTTTATTTTAAGCCTTCTAACAATTGGGTCTTTTGGAATTTTAGGAAATATGATTGAAATGTCAATATCTATTTATTGTAATTATTACCAATAACTATGATATGAGGTGTTATAAACTCTTTAATAATTATAGTGAGTTATTCTCTTCTATTGAATATAATGAGTTCTTATATAGGTAATCATCACTATATAATAGTAAGAGTCCTTATATAGGCTTAGTACATTGGCAATTAATAAATTCTAAATACAATAGCCTCTATTCATATTCATTGCAATATATTAAGAAACTGATTTTCGGCAGACTTGCAAATTGGTAATACAAAGGTTAGGCTTATCAATTAAGAAACGAATTAAATTTACTTTATTACATAAATAAATAGGATATGAGTTATATTGGAAAATTCTATTGGTTATTCGTCCTAAGGAGTAAATATTCAACTATCAACCGTTAATGAATGGAGTTAATTATTACTTTAATTCACATAGTAAAAAGTCATGTATTTAATTTTAAATCTTTTTTTTTATATACCTATTAGATGTCAAATTTTTTTGTCTATGCTCTAACTGCTTTGAGAGTTGCTGTTAATTTTTAGATGAAAAGTCGTCATGTGTCATATATATGCATTTTTGTGGGATCTTTTAAGATTATTAAGGCTATTTTCATACATCATGAAGAATATGTCAATCACATGAATTTCAATAAACATGTCAAGCACGAAAACAGCTTCACGAAAATACATGTGGATAGCACACAACGAATTTTCATCAAAAATTAACGGGAGTCCCCTTTTGTCTCTCAATTGCAAAAAGAATACAGTCTTATTCTTCAATATGTAAAGACTAAAACCACATACCCTTAAAGGCGATAGTGAGCAAAAAGCAGAAAAGTGCAATTAACCCTAAACCAAACAAAATCTTTTGAGGGATTTAGTTGATTAAATTTGTCTATTATGTTATCTCAAATTGTCTCTGCTAAATGAGTCACTTTTAAAGACAGCCAATAAAATTAAAATTATCTAATATTGGACTAATTTTATGTTAGAAATCAATGTTTTTTTTTTTTTTAAAAGAAACTGCTTAGAAACGCAATAATTACATTAGTTGACTCAAAAGTGCTTAAAATTATATTGATAAATTGGTTTCTTTATTGGGGATTTGGAGTAATTCCTATGAGAATGGGAAAACTTAATTATCTTATTCACAAACTGTAAAATATATAGTACAAGAGAGAGAGTCCTATTCGAATACCAATATTGAGTTTTCTAATCTAAATACAATATAAATATTGAGTTTCCTATTCTAAATACAATAGAATATATACAAGAATATTCTAGAATGAGTAACAAACAGGAAACTTAGGAAACCCTAGGAGATGTATCTTTAATACGCCCCCGCAAGATGGATGATCTGTGGAGAAGTCCAATCTTGGAGATAAGTTGTTGGAAGCAGACATGAGGGAGCAATTTTGTCAGAATATCAGCGAGTTGATCAATACAAGAAATATGTTGCACACGGAGAGAGCCAGACTGAACCTGTCCACAAACAAAATGAAACGAAAAAGCCACATGTTTCATCCTAGAGTGGAAGACTTGGTTTGTAGAATAGGTGGTGGCACCAAGGTTGTCACAATAGATTGCTGGTGTAGCGGGCAGAGAAATTCCGAGTTCAGTAAGCAAGTTCCGAACCTAAGTAAGCTCAGCAGTGGTGTCAGCAATCGCTCTAAATTCGGCTCAGTGGTAGACCGAGCAAGGGCACGCTGTTTGCGGGAGGACCAAGTAACAGAGTTATGTCCAAGATAAACAAAGAAACCGGAGGTTGATACAAAATCATCCTTGTCACCAGCCCAATCCGCATCACAGAAGGCATGAAGGGAAGGAGGAGACTTGGAGAAAATCTGAAGACCCAAGTGCATAGTGCCATAAAGGTAGCGGAGGAGACGTTTGAGTGCGACCCAGTGAATAGGTTGGGGGTTTTGCATAAACTGAGCGAGTTTGTTAATAAAGAAAGCAATGTCAGGTCGAGTGAATTAGGACAAGTACTGAAGGCCACCAACAATGGCACGAAAAGATGTGGGGTGAACAGCGGGAGTGGTGGTGGACCGAGAGAGAGGTGGTGAGGTAACCATAGGAGTGGGAAGTGGTTTACAGTCAATCATGTTGTGACAGGTGAGAAGGTCATGAATGTATTTTGTTTGAGAGAGAAGAAAACCATTCTTGTTTGGGGCGACCTCAACACCCAAGAAGTAAGATAAAGGACCGAGATCCTTAAGAGAAAAGCGAGTGGACAAGCTGAGGATAAACGACTGGAGAAGAGGTGGTGACGGACCAGTAACAATGATATCGTCAACATAAACTAAAAGATAGATTGGGGACGGAGTTTTATTGAGTATAAAAAGAGAGGGATCGGCTAAAGAGGGGTGAAAGCCATATGTGGTGAGATAGGTTTTGAGTTCTTGAAACCAAGCACGAGGGGCCTGCTTAAGACCATAGATGGCCTTAGAAAGAAGACAGACGACAGAGGAAGGATTGGTAGAGTCCTTAAAGACAGGGGGTTGGGTCATAAACACAGTTTTAGAGAGAGTACCTTGAAGGAAGGCGTTGTTGACATCAAGTTGGTGAAGAGGCTAATGGTTGGTGGTGGCAAGAGAGAGAAGAAGCCTAACAGTGGCGGGTTTGACAAACAGGAAACTTAGGAAACCCTAGGAGATGTATCCTTAATAATTCCATCATTTTGTTATTTTAGTTTTAGTGGTCTTTGATGAATATATCCCATTAATCAAATCAAGAGATGCATTAGGGGTTCAAAGCATGCTCGAGGGTTGATTATGTGAAACTATAAAAGGATTAATTAAGAGGGATTTTGACTTCAGCTTTGTGCAACCAACTTCAAAGAAGGAAGAGAATTGAATATAATCATGTAAAGATGGTGAATTGATCTTCTTCTCTTTTTTGCCAAAGATAATTTTTTTTTTCCCTAATAATATGATTACCAAACTGCACTACATTGAAGCTGTCAAAAAAGTAAGAAGAAACTAATACTTGATACAAATTATCGACCATCAAAATCGCTTGAAAGCCACTCCCACACTAATGAATCATTATATAAAGACCAATATTTCCTTCTATATTTTGCATCATATTTCTCAAATAGTGATGCTAAATACAACACTCCCCTTGGCGAAAATACTAATAAAAAACCCCGAGGTGGTCATGTATTTAAACCACGCAAATTTTTTTGAGAGATTTAGTTGATTAAATTTGTCTATTATGTCATCTCAAATTTTCTCTGCTAAATGAGTCACTTTTAAAGACAACCAATAAAATTAAAATTATCTAATATTGGACTAATTTTATGTTAGAAATCAATGTTTTTTTTTTTTTTTGCGCTTAATAGAAACTGCTTGGAAACGCAATAATTACATTAGTAGACTCAAAAGTGCTTAAAATTATATTGATAAATTGGTTTCTTTATTGGGGATTTGGAGTAATTCCATCATTTTGTTATTTTAGTTTTAGTGGTCTTCGATGAATATATCCCATTAATCAAATCAAGAGATGCATTAGGCGGTTCAAAGCATGCTCGAGAGTTGATTATGTGAAACTATAAAAGGATTAATTAAGAGGGATTTTGACTTCAGCTTTGTGCAACCAACTTCAAAGAAGGAAGAGAATTGAATATAATCATGTAAAAGATGGTGAATAGATCTTCTTCTCTTTTTTGCCAAAGATAATTTTTTTTCCCTAATAATATGATTACCAAATTGCATTACATTGAAGCTGCCAAAAAAGTAAGAAGAAACTAATACTTGATGCAAATTATCGACCATCAAAATCGCTTGAAAGTCACTCCCACGCTAATAAATCATTATATAAAGACCAATTCCTTCCATATTTTGCATCATATTTATCAAATAGTGATGCTAAATACAACAGCTCAAATGTGTTAAATATAACACTTCCCTTGGCGAAAATACTAATAAAACGCCACTCCGAGGTGGTCTTCTTCCATGAAGGCCACTACCCCGAGGTGGTCTTCTTCCTAGAGAACCGCCTCCTCGAAGTGGGCTTCTTCCTAAAGAGCTGCCTCCTCGAGGTGAGCTTCCTTTTTCTTTTCTTTTTTTAATAATTGAATGATGGGCAAAAGAGTATTTTTTTAGGAGGGGGTGTTGTATTTAGTTGTTTAGAGGTGTTGTATTTAACATCTATGTTCTCAAATATTAATTATTGATTTGTAAGGAATAATAATAGAAATTAGAATAAATAAATCAACATCTTTTATACAACTAACACTACCACTCCAAACATATGTGTCATTGAAGTTCTCAGATTGTTGGTGTATTTCTGCAGAGGGAAATATATTTTCTTATAGTTTTGTTCAATCTGCACTGTACTTATCTAAAGCATGCCCCTGCTTGCGCGTTATGCATAGTACCGAGGGAAACTTTTCCACAACGTTAATTCTTCCTTTTACCTGAAATACAGAAACAAATTAGCTTACAAAAAAGAGAGAGATGGAAATTGAGAGAGAGAGAGAGAGAGAGAGAGAGAGAGAGCTTCTAATGGACAATGACTTCTTTCAAAAAATAATAAAAGATGGATGAGAGAGAGCTCAATTGGAGAACTAGAAACAGAAATTGGGAAAAAAAAATCAAACGCAGGAAAGAGAGAGCAGTACGAAATTCTTAAAGCTAAAATAGGAAAGTCATAGCTCACTATTTATATCTAAAGGACATGTCAATCTTGAAATGGTGAAGAAAAAGAATGGAATCGCACAAAACCAAACAATTTGAACTTATCATGAGAAGGGTGAGAAAAGGAATAGAAATACTTGATGGGGGAGGATTATCTAATAAGGGAATCGAAGACTTTGAGTTGAGTTTTGCCGAAAAAATTCAGGAGAGAGAAACAGAGAGGAGGGTCTGAATTGGGGACATGGGAGATTGGGAGGGGAGTCACATGGACGGAGGAGATGAGCTCCGTAGAAATAGTAGAGAGAGAGAGAAAGCTTTTTGTGGCCGGCCTCTTTGGAAGCATGGACTATTCAAATTCTTAGCCAATAACTTAAGTTCTTTTAATATTGAACTTTGAAGAAAGTTATAGACTAATTGATATGCTATTATACATATTTTTAGAGTGGGGCTATTATCATTTAACACCAACACTCTCTTTAAATACAGAGCAGCGCTATTCCCACCCCCAATATTGTTGAGTATATTCTTTTATTATTATTACAAAATTACCACAATTTTAAAAAACTATATTAACCTTAAAATTTTTGAGAACCCTAAGATATGTGCGGCACCCCTTACCGCACGCTTAATAGTATGTGCAGCACCCTCGGCCGCACGCCCTAAGATATGTGCGGCGGACAGTCGCACGCCCTACTAAGGTATGTGCGGCGGACCAGTGCCGCACATTCCTTAAGGCGTGCAGTCGGGGGGGTGCCGCACACTCTGTTCGCAGTTTTCTCCAAAAAATTCAAAAAATCATTAAAAAATTAAACCAAAATGCGTGTTTCAAGCCTAAGTAGTGGCTTGACTTTGTGCAAGTTTTAGGAAGCTAAATTGAAGTGGATGAAGCTTCAAAACAAATGGAGATGATAGAGAGAGAAATGGAGAGTATTTTAATTTCGGGAGGGAAGTGGGTTGGGTAGATAGTGTTTTAATTTGGGTGTGTAAGAATTGAGAATTTATTGTTAAAGGGTAAAATAGAAAAAAAATGGGGGTATACTTAGTAATATAGGTGGTATAATATTTGAAAGGGGTTGAACTAAATAAATAAGTATACTTAGCAATTTTGGAAGTTGGAATAGCAATTCCCTTAAATACATCTCTTTTCTTAATACACTCAACCCCCTTCATTTTACCCCAACCTAATTACTTAACACACACCCCTTATATTTTCTATTTTACTCTTCTTAAATAATTTTTTTTTCTCAATACACCCACTCTCCCATCTCTTTCGGACCAAACCCTAACCCCAAACACCCCCGGGCAAAGAACGGCCAAATCCAACCCCTCCCCTCCACGGCAAAGAAGAAGAAAAAAGAAAGAAGAAAGAGGGAAGAAGAAAGAAGACAGAGGAAGAAGAAAAAAAAACAAATATGTCTTTCCCTTCCTCCCTCTCTCTCAATTTGTCTTCCCCTCCCTCTTTCCCTCTTTCTTTCTTTTTTTTTTTCTTCTCCTCACTCTTTCTCTCTCTCTCTCTCTCTCTCTCTATATATATATATATATATATATATATATATTCTAGGAAAAAGAATAGAAACATGTTTGACAATATCCTATTTCTAAACTATGTTGAAACATTTCTTGTATTAGGCTCATTTCTAAGAAGTAAGAACCCAAAAAAAAAAAAACTGCTTTTTTTACACATGTGACTTATAATTCATGTCGAAAACACGGGCGGATCAAAGGGGTTTAATGAGGTTGATCTATCTAACATTCCAACATGTTTTTACACATGTTTTCGTCGGCGACATATAAGCTCATTAACCTATTTTCGTATTGTTCTTAAGTGGGACAAACCTCGTCTGGAGACCTAGTTCAAGTCGTTTTGCTTGAAACATGAGGATCTTGAATGTTAAGGCTTGAAAATTAGGGCTTTAAATCAAGCTTAACAAACATCAGTCTACAGACGCCATTAATTATAAATGTGGTCGTGGTAGAGTTTGAGATACATTTGTTTGATGAATTTGATGAGATTAACAAATACCACCCCGAGAGTGGTATCGAATTCAAGACAAATGAACTCGCTGGTGATTATTCTTCAAGATATGTAGAATTATTGGGTTACAATGCTTGCCTTTACCCTGCTTTGTATTCCTGAAATTATGTCACAGTTAATGCTTAAGCATTTGCATTTTTTTGTTTCCTGTCCATAGGGTCCTAAAATATTCACAAAGCTTTACGTAACATCCGCATTTTCTTAGCTACTA
This sequence comes from Platycodon grandiflorus, assembly GCA_016624345.1. Lineage (NCBI taxonomy): Eukaryota > Viridiplantae > Streptophyta > Magnoliopsida > Asterales > Campanulaceae > Platycodon > Platycodon grandiflorus. The sequence continues at coordinate 8,040,646 of CM028368.1, forward strand.
GGAAAATTTCTCTCTTGTATGGAACTTGGACCTTGACAAGTCAAATTGTTCTCATCTGGAATAAATGTCTTGAATCGAGCTGAATCAGCCCTTCGATGGTTCTATGTTGCAACTATGATCCTAGGCCTTTACTTTTGTCTGCTATATAAATGAAATATACTCCTAAAGTTGACTCGGTTCGAATAGAGCTTTTGGAAAGCTTGAATTTGTGATACAAATGAATTTTGTTTGTGATTAGCATTCTATGAAATTTTAACTGCTCGATTTTGCTTTTGCTCAAACATGTTGTCTTTATTGTTTGTGGCTGATTGATCTATTTACATGTTTATAGAATGAACAAAGGGTGTTTTTCATGATCAGCCTTCACAATATATACTTCTCATGATAATGGATTTATAATGCTTCTTAGTTCTCGTTTCCCCTCCTCCTCTTGTACTGCTCGAGCTCGTTCTCCTGTTGCTTGTTTCTTGATCCTTTTCCACATGCTTTTAACTTGTTAATAATTTTTGTGTTTGTCCTTTCCGCAATCCTCGCAGGTGATTTTGTGAGTGTCTTTGGTTAGTTTTATTCTCTGCAATGGCTGATTGTTCAGAAAAGGACGAGAATATTCTGGTTTGGAAGATGAAGAAAGAGATCAAGGCTCTAGAAGATGCAAGAGGAAATGGAACCAGCATGATATCCATTATCATACCCCCAGGTAATCAAATTCATCGTGTTGCTAAGATGCTGGCAGATGAGCATAAACTGCTTCTAATATTAAGAGCAGGGTAAACCGTCAATCAGTGCAAAGTCCCATAACATCAGCTCAGCAAAGGCTTAAGCTTTACGGTAAAGTGCCTCCCAATGGGCTGGCGCTTTATGCTGGAATGGTGATGACTGAATGGGAGGAAGAGGAAGGTCAATTATGATGTTGAGCCTTTCAGGCCTATAATGCATTCCTCTACCGCCGCAACAATAGGTTTCATACTGAAGCTCTGAGCGAACTTTTGCACCCTGATGACATGTTTGGCTTTATCATCATGGATGGGAATGCACCCTTTTTGGAACATTAAGTGGCAACGGAAGGAGGTGCTTCACAAATTCACTGCTGACCTTCCAAAGAAACATGGAAGAGGAGGTCAATCAGCTCTTCGCTTTTCTCGTCTTCGAACGGAAAAATGCCACAATTATGTGACGAAGAGGGCAGAGCTTGCTACACAGTTCTTTATCAATCCTGTGACTAGCCAGCCAAATGTTGCGGGCTTAATACTTGCTGGGTCTGCTGATTTCAAGACAGAGCTAAGCCAATCAAATAGGTTTGACCCATGCCTCCCGGCCAAAATACTTCGTGTGCTGGACATTTCCTATAGAGAGGAAATTGGCTTGAATCAGGCCTTTGATCAATCTTCGGAGATTCTTTCTAATGTGAGGTAGATATAAGAAAAGCGCTTATTGGAATGTGCGTGCTTGGTGTGGATGACACAGTAAAAGCTTTGGAGATGGTTGCCGTTAAAAACACTCATTCTATGGGAAAATTGGGATAAATCGGTATACGCTGAATTGAAGAATGTCCTGACAAATGAGATTGTAATAAAGCACTTTAACAAGGAACAGGAGGCTGACCAGAGTAACTTCAAGGATTCAGCCACACTTGATGAATTAGAGATTCAGAACAAAATTTGACTATCTGACTGGTTTGTCAATGAATTCAAAAAGTTTTGGCAGCAAACTTGAGTTTATTACTGATAGGTCTCAAGAGGGATCACAGTTTTTCCGAGGATTTGGTGGTGTAGGTGGAGTCCTTCGCTACCAGCTTGATATAAGATCCTTTGACGAGGCATCTAATGAAGAAGAACTGCACGAGGCATCTGATGGAGGAGAACTGGATGAGGATTCTGATTAAGTTGGCTCGGATGAGATACTGGACTGATGAAACATTCCTAGGTTCGTGCGCTAATCCTTTTCTTTACGTACACTTATTATCGAGTAAACTTTGCCAGTTTCAGCTTTACTTCACATTTTTTATTTTCTTCTTTTTTGTTGACTATATGCCTTGTCTTCTCTTTGATTAAAAGGGAAAATGTGTTACTTCTGAGCTAGAAGCCTAGAATGGTTCAGTACCCTGTCGTTTATGTGCCTGTATAGTCTGTATTTTTTTTAACGAAAAAGAGATTACGTCATTTTTTGTTACAGTAGTTCAGCATCTTGTTGATTAAGCTCCTAGAAAATCCTTGCTTTAAACTGGGGTTATGTATTGTCTACCAGATAGTATCTTCTAAACACGACCTAACTAATTCCAATAGAAAATCATAAAGTTACCTTTCCTCAGCAGATGTGAAAGAACACCACGACATATGAATGAGCCACACTAATTCATTGAGCCTCTTTGTGGCACGATCAGCATTGCATAGACCACATCATTTGCAGTCCATGTAGCTGTCTTAATGGTAGTAGAATGGTCCTGAATGGAAGACTGTTTCCCTCAGCGAAAGGTGTTGGTATTTTCACTGAACAATACTGTTACTAGGAATTTACTAATTCACTAAGCAGATACGGAACAGGGGAATTTGTTCTGCTTCTAGTGGTATTATGATACAAGCTTGCACAATGTTCATGGCTGACTCTTGTATGAATCTAGAACTATAAGTAGCATGTTATAGTAATATAGCTTTTGCAGATATGTCATTGGGTTTTTGTTTAGACAATTGGTGCTGTCACCAAAATTTTGTGAGGTTAAAACTTCAAGATTTGATACCCAAATTTTTCAGAGAACACCAAAGCAGTTTAGTTAAGTAAATGATAGTCTTGTAAACTGAAATAGAACTGCTGAGGCATTTTATCCAGTCAACTTGTTTCACGAGTGATGCTACTGGGCTGCAGCATATTTGAAAAAGATGTGAATTACAGGTAAGAGCCACTGCAAAGAAGGCTTATCTTGTTTTCATTGTTTTAGCCTGTGAAAGGTGTTATACTATATTGCAGTTATAGGCTCATACTTTCAAAGAAATAAATTTCATCTCTTTGATGTTAACTATCTGCCAGTTTGATGTCTTGAATAAACACACTGCAAGATAAATATGCATGTACTCCCCCCTTCCCAAAAAACAGTCCTACTTTGACTTTATTTAGTTGACTTGATAAAACTAAGACTAATGATTTATACAAACTTTACTTGTTCTTAGGAAATCCTATAAGTTGCCATTAATAGTATTCTTGATATTGATTAAATGATTGAAATTTTATTACCTAAACCATAGTAAATGTAAGTTAAATGGTTACTCCCTCTAATCATTTATATTAGTCATCAGTAGACATGCCCAAACGGTTCGGAACCGGCGGTTCGAACCGGAACCGAACCGCCCAAAAAACCGCATAAACCGGAACCGTGAGGAACCGGAACCGTCCCTGAACCGGAACCGCCGGTTACACGGTTCGGTTTCGGTTTCTAATTTCTCAAAACCGTGAACCGCCGGTTTGGAACCGGGAACCGAAACCGCCGGTTCCAAACCGTGAAAAATCGCCAAAATTTAAATTTTTTATTTTGAAATTGCCTTGTTTACTCTATAATTTCAAAAATGAAAAGTTTACAAAGTTTCAAAATTTTTAAAAATGCTTTGTACAAAGTTTTAAGATGAAATCTTTTTTAAAAAAAATTATAAGAAAATATTAAAAAAATAATTAAAAATTACGGTTTGGAACCGGAACCGGAACCGGCTTAGCCGGTTCGGAACCGGAACTGTAACCGTGATTTGTCGGTTCGGTTACGGTTTGTTGTCTGACGGTTTTTAGAACCGGCGGTTCGAACCGTTTGGGCATGTCTAGTCATCAGACAAAAAGCTTGTTGTTTTAGAATTCCTGATAAATGCCTCAACAAACACTGTTTAATGTTTGGATTTCCATTTATACTCTTTATTTAGTTAATTATTGTGCATTGTTTACCTTGTAAATAATCAACTTGGTTAGGGACTTAGGGGTATAATGAGAAACTAGATAACTAATATGCATTGGCTTCAAGTGGCGGAAACTTTGAGACGGCTAAAAAGAAAAGTAGGCTAATATAAATGAGAGGGAAGGAGTATTTGATATCATCCTAAGTTGACTTTCTAATATAGAAAAAGGACCTTTTTTGTGGGCCGGAGGAAGTAAGATTTTGCATCTTCAGACTTTTTTTTAGAGATGGATGAGAAAAGATAGGAAAGTAGAAATTGCCAAGAGCAAGGAACAGAACTAAAAATATTTTCTGTTATTCGGAGGTGAAACATTCTGAAACAGAGAAGTTCAGAAGAAGCAACCTAAAAGGTGCTTGTAATTATATATATATAAATATAAATATATATATATATATATATTATAGAATTAAAACTTATAATTTGTGAAGTTCTTGGTTGGTACTACTATTTAGTGAATGCTTTTAGAGAGTGCATATTCGTGTATAAATAATAACTTAGATTAGTAACCAAGTCACTTCCATTATTCATTGAACTTTTATGTAAAGTAGGTAGTACTCTTTTTGATTTTGAGTATGTGGCATCAGATGAATGTAGATTATGGTTAAATCAGACTTAGTTTGTATTATTATTTGCAAGTAAATTTGGTGATACAGTTTCTAATGATTTGGGTACGCTGTAGCTTGAGGTTTCCTGTCAAGAATTATAGAAAAAAGTGTAGGGTACTGAATTGATTTCAATATATTCTGTGAAATTTCCGCATTGCTCTGTCCACAGGATTCAGAAAGGCAGTAATCAAGTTTCTCTAAGTGGACCACCAAGGTGTTGGTCCAAACTTCCAGTTTAATTTCTACCTTTAGGCATGGGCTTTTAAACATTATTAATGTGACATTGCAGATTACTGGTGCAAGCAGGCGGTCCTGAGGTACTGGGAGGTAATTTCATTCTTTAGAACCGGAAGAATACATATATAGTTGATGTTGCAGGAAGACAAATGAAAGGTTCAATCAAAGGCGTCCGGATATTCCTGTTTTCCCCACAATCCATGTGAATGGAGGGACACGATCATTCAACTGGGCTCCCTTTCTTACCAAAAACAAAGACAGACAAATTAGACAGATGCCCCTGTGTTGCCAAGATGTTACCTCTTGTTCATGCATAATCTCCTAGGTATGCATGCATGCCAAATTGTCAATGCACTGGCAAGACAGGGTGAAACCATCTTTTGTTTTTCATTCTTTCAATTTCTTCAAATATTGAATTTGTCTTTTAAATCTCTTACGCCCATTTATTACTTTCTGTCTTTCATGATTATCTTTTGTGCCATTGTTTGCTATTGACCTTGCCATTGTTTGCTATTGTTGTCTAAAATTAAAATTCAGAATGTCAATGGGAGCAATTTGAAGCGAGTGAATAAGATTTATTAAATTGGGTACGTGAGATAATGTTGGTTCTAAGTGTGTTTATGCAGGTCAAAGTGCTTGTTGATATGGATTATTAGGACGACAACACTATTTGACCCTCCGTAAGCCATCAATCTTATTATTGATTGCATATATACATAAATATGCTAAAAAAAAAAATCATATTTTCATTTAGACAATTTTTAAAAAATTCAGCTTTGATAGTATTAATATGCTTATATCAGATAATGAAGAGACCCTTGTTGATTGGCAACCACAAGTGAGGGACTAAAATTGACAATAATGGTGAACATGGATGAGTTGGAAGATGGTACTATCATCAGCCCAGGCTGTCTGTCCATGTTTCAACTGCTCTACAACCCCCAACCCCACCTAACTTTTATTTATGAGCAATGTTAGGCATTATGCAGAAATTTGTGCACAAAATTTCTGCTAGTAACTGTCGCTAGTTGGTTGTACAGTCTACACTAACATTACCCTTGATTTATTTATCTATTCTTTACCCATGTTTGCTTCTAGAATTCAATTTGAAAATTGAATTGATCAGTGATAATAATGCAAGAGATCCCAATGGGGATCCCCTAGTAAGTAAGTAGTATCATGTGGAAAATTATAGGACTGCCATGATCATGCATTTATGCTTCTCCATTGCTAGTAGTCAAACATATAGGCTCTGATTCTGATGCCTCAATTATACATTTGCCCAAAGTGGCTTGATTCTTCCCTGCCCAAATATTTCCATAACTATGAAATTCACCATTGACATGTGTGTCTGTATCAGAGTGTGTGTGTGTGTGTGTGTGTGAGAGAGAGAGAGAGAGAGAGAGAGAGAGAGAGAGAGAGAGAGAGATTGTAGGTATTGGTCCCTGCATGACTTCGATTATACAATTTCTTATAAGCCTAATAATATACAAAAAATGTAAGACAAATAAGTAGTTGAAGCTAAGGTGCAATTACCATCTTGTCTTCCTCATCATCAATCTCCTGAGCTACTAATACTGGAGATGGAGGATATGAAGGAGAAGAGAAAGTAGAAAGAGCAGAAGAATAGGAAGTAGAATCAGAACAAGAATTAGAAGCAAGCCCAACAAGCAAATCCACGAAGGCTCCAACAATGAACTCATGATTGTTCTTCCCATTCATCCTCAAGTACCATCCCAGCAACTCTTCAAGACATTCCCAATCTTTCAACCCATGACTCTCCACCATCTCCTCCATTGACTTCTTGAAATCTATGTAAGGATCCACGGACTCCATCGCCAGCACTACGCTCTCCTTGAACGGAAGAATATCCTCGCTAGTTTGATCCGTATCCGCTTTGTCTAAGATAGAACTCGTGTCACCGGGCTCGAAAAACAGCCTATCTGACCGCGCCCCACGTATGATCATCTCCACGGACCCCTCACCAGTAGTGCAGAACTCCTCAGACTCCGTTGATATGCTGGCGGACTCGGAGGAGTTGGTAAAACAAGAACCGGAACCGGGCGTCTCAGCCTCTTCATGATCGATGAAGACCGAGTTAACCGTCTTGAACACATCGTCACGAACTCGAAAAGAAAGGGTCTTGGGGTGCTTGCATGAGGGCCATTGCCATGGTGGTTGAGTAGTAGTACTTGTTTCTTTGTTCTTGAAGAGAGAAGGGATCAGCTTCATGTTCTTGCCCATCTCATCACCTAACTAAAACTAGCTAAAGCTCCCCTTTTGTTATAGTTGAGTGAGTTGGGGGAGTTTTAATTGGAGGGGGATATGATGTGAATCTTGTGAGTGTAACTATATGTTGTCTGTGTTGGTAAGGTATTAATGGGGATCAGAGGGAGGGAGAGGTGGAAAGGAAATGGGGGACTGGTTGGACCTTTCATGTGTGTATTTAATTCTTAGATTGAAAGAATTTGTTGTTTACTAAATGCAGCCTCACACAACAAATGAACATAGCAGTAGTTTTGCTTTTGTCAACCACATTACAATAATAATAATAATAATAATGCTGAATTATTATTATTATTATTATTATTATAAATAATTGTCAGGGTTGTGGTGTGCTATAATACAGTCCCCTAGCTACCACAACTGCATCCATCTGCTCTATTACCACCTAAAGCAATCTTTGTATTTGGACATTTCCTCTGTGTTTCTTCATTTCATTTATATCCATTTTCTCTTCTTCATTCTACCATATCTTGCCAAAATCTATTTCTTTATTGCCCTTCTCATCATTTTTAACACCACGTCCCTCCAAATTCCTTTCCCAAGCTTTATTTTCACTCATTTTCCAACCAAAACGCTCTACGAAATAACTGCTTTATTTTACTTATACACGATGTTTGTTATACGTAGAAAGGATTGCCGCTTTAATTATAAAAAATAAAATAAAAAAAAGGAAGTGGGAATATATAGTGCTATACTCGATGTTTTTTTTGGAGAGATAGTATGTTGGATATTAAACCAAGCTGTTTTGATTAGAATTATTTTTTGTTTCAAAGCCTAGTTTTATAAATTAATCTATTGTTATTTTCTTATTGGTTGAGAAATAAGTTTATTAGTTGAGGTCGAATAGAATTTTACTAATAAGATTAGGATTTATTATTGGTAATATAAGATTAGGATTTATTATTGGTAATTTTACTAATAAGTTTTATTAGTTGAGGTCGAATAGAATCCTGATGCACAATTCTTGCATCTCAAATTAAATCTCGATGCCCAATTGTTGCATCCTGATGTCTTGGGATACCTGATGCGCGCGTGTTTTGGTTTCTTTAAAGTATTGTTGTCTTTTCGACCAAAAAGTACATTTTTCTGATTTTTTTTTTTAAAGGGTGAACTGGAGCGAATTAAAATGTTAAAAAAAAGACTGGCCTGAAATTACCCCTATAAATAAATGAGTGAGTGAGGCTTATTGTGTGGAGAATTAAAAAGGGTAAAATTCGGGGCGGTCCCTTTTGGACAATTTTCATTCGCTAAAGTCCAATATAATTATTTTCAATCGCATAAGGACATTTTTTTTTGCAAAATATCATTTATATCCTTTAAAAACACGGAACAGTGCACGCTGTGGATCGCAAAAATAAAAAATAATGCATCGCAACACAACACGATGAACATAAAAACACTTAAGCCCACATTGTACATCACAAAATAAATACGATGCACAAATTACCTTTTTTACTTGCGATGCACCAAAAATTATGCATTGACTAGAAAAACAAACCAACCTCCCTTCACTTCAAAACACACAATAAAAGAAAAAAAACATCTTCACTTCAAAAACAAAGCAAAAATTCTTAAAACCCTTCGGTAATTTTGCAAAAATTTTTGAAAACATTATCGTAAGTTACTATCAAACAGAGAAAAAAATGTTTTCTCATACAAAAGAGCACCGCGAAGAAGGCAACAACCACCAGAACCAACAAAAACGAAGTATCAGGTTAGTATTGTTAATACATTTTAGGATTTCAAAAACAAAGCATAAATGTCTTGAATATCGTGTCTAAGGTTACAAATCTGCATATAAAATACCGTTTTCAGGGTTTTTTTTCATCTCGATGCACAAATTTTATACATCGTATTGCAAACTTTTGTTATTTTTATTCATCGCAATGCATTATTTTGATGAATCGCGTTCATTGAAAACGTTAATACACCGTTTTATTTTGGATTCAAATTTTGTAAGCCGCAATGAAAAATGTTGTGCGTCTTGATGCACATATTGTCCATCACGATGCACAAAAATATTTCATCACGACGAACAATCGATGAACATATTATCCATCACGATGCACAATTTTTTTTAATACTGTCATAGTTGATGATGCACAAAAATTATACTTGATGATGCACAAAACTTATAATTGACGATGCACATTTTTTAACACAAAATCACAAAAATTACATTGACGATGCACATGTTATACTTGACGATGCATAATCGAATGTAACAAAATATACTTGATATGCACGTGTGAGGAATAAAATAATATACAGGTCAGGTATGCAGTCCTTAATTGACAAAGACAAAGTATTAGTTTCAGGGAAGACCATATAAAGATGTTGAAAAAGACACCCTCCTATTACATAATAGAGAGCATCATTAGCGGGAACGTACTCCGCGATCATTCTAAGAAAGATGACGCAACAATAAGGTGTATTGCCAAGTGTTACGTTAAAGGAATTGGATCCTTCCAAATGGCTGGACTAATACTAAAGCTTAAGGAAAAAGATGCCAAGCTTATATTTGGAATCAAGGACGATGCGGAGGAAATTAACATCTCTTTCTACAAATTGGAGCGCACCAATTTTCTTGAAATGTGCTTCCCTGAGAAGATGTCTAAACAATTTAAAGATGTTAAGCTCAAGCCAAAAATGATCCTTGATAAAATTAAGGAGAGGACAAACAGTGTCCAACAAATCAATGTCAATTGCATGTCATCGTTGACGACACTATTTGTCCTCTCGACGTTGCTTGTGGTGACCAAGACCTCCTATATACCTTGGCGTACACATACCTTATCTCTGACATTAACAAAATATCAAACTACAATTGGTCAAAACACGTAGTTGATATTCTGAGAGCTTGGAAGCAGCAACTAATCAAGACATTAAAAGATGTGTACTGCTACTCGAGATAAAATTTAAGTTTATTTGATATTATTATGTGTAATTTTTGTGTATGATGCATGCATATTTGGTCATATTAAACAGTGTTCAATTTATGTATGTATGCAGTACTGGATGTGCGAGCAAAGTAACATTGTGCTCTCGACACACCAAACATATATCTTAAGATTTGTCAAACGGGGTTGGTCGGAGCTGTCGAGAGAATTCGGTGAATCAAATTTCATGATGGTCATGAACAATCAGGTGAGTGGTTATACAAAAATGACACATTAGTTTACTATTATAAATAACAACATTAAATTTGCGATGCATAAAAAAGTGAAGTTGTCCTTTAAAAGTATTGTTATTGAGCATCATGATGCACAACTTTTTATTTGACGATGCACAATATTGTACTGAAAAATATAAAGAGTACTATTGCGATGCACAAAATAATTTACTTTTTATTTGACGATGCACAACTTTTTATTTGACAATGCACCACTTTTTACTTTGACGATGCACAATATTGTAATAAAAAGTATAAAAGAGTACACTTGTTATGCAAATTCTCTAAAAATTTTACATTTTTTTTTATATTTTTGCAGAGGTTTAGGGGTGTTTTGAAAAGAACATAAGATGAAAAAGTCCTGATCTGGGGAGAAGGAAGAAATGAGATGGATATCCTTCTAGAGGATGGTGTGATGGATGCCGGTTTCCAACAACACGAAGTCAATTCACCACCTCATCCAACTGAAGCTGTGAATATAAATCCACAACCTTAACAGACTATTTCAGAAGCTGCAAGAACAGTTGACCAAGACGCTACAATGAATGTTGTCAGAGTTGTTGTGGATGAGAAATTATCCACACTCGAAGCCAAGGACAACTATATTGAGATCCTTAAGTCAAATTGGCTGAAAATGATGCAAAAATTAAAAACATGGTTAAAGTAATAGACAACCTGATCGAGTTCTGACTTAAAAAAGACACAAGAGCAATAGAATGTTAGAACAAATTAATAGAATGCTAAAATTGAAGAACTCAAAAGGCTGCTATTACAAATTACTGAAAAAAATACAATGATAAAAAATGAGAGGCAGCATGCCCTTATATCAAGTACAGCTAAAAAATGGAATGAGGATGAGATAGATAAATTGAAGGGTGCAGCATATGAAGCGGTGCAGAAACGTAAAAAAGAGGCCAATACTCCTTCTTCCATGGTCAAAAGAGTACAAACCCGAGATGACCGAAAGATGAAGAATCTAAATGACTCATGTACCGACGATGCAATAGATCAATTAATCTTCTCAATAAACACACCAGGGCAGGGTCCTGGAGACTGGTACTTGCTTGCATTGGACCCTGCTGGTGTTTTATGAGAATGATAATAAATGGGTCCTCTACAACTCTTCCATCAACAAAAAAGAAAAAGACTGGCACTTGGGAAGGACTAAAATACTGGTGAGTAATGTACTCATGTCTCTATTAATAATACAACAAATAATCAATTGATACTTGTTTTTGAATAACTTTCATTATAGGCATCATATGTTAAAGAAAAGATGAAGAAGACATTGATCTCTGTAACGTCATCAAAGCAATACCAACGATTAAGCTAACTACAAGATGTTTGCCCAATAAACACCTGTCAACATTACCCCAATAAATAGTTAGAAGTGATGAATGCGGTAATTGTGTGCATGTTGATGCAAAGATTGCTCCAAGCCAAGCAATTGTCGATGGAATTTAACGCTAATAAGTGTGCAAAGTACAGGGCCAAAATGACTAATGCAATTATTTTGTACGAACAAAAGGATAAAGAAACAATATTTTTTTTATTAATAACATTACATTTTCGTGTTATTCATTTCTTTTTATGAATCTATGTTGATAAATATTGTGTAATTTATATGTTTTTTGAAATTACAGTTGACGATGCAAAAAAAATTATACTTCACGATGCAAAAAAAAATTATACTGAAAATAATACTAATACACTTGACGATGCACAACATTATACTAGACGATGCACAAAAACTATTACAATATAATTTTATATTGACGATGCACATTTATACTTGATAATGCACATTTCTTACTACAAAATCTGAACTATTACTGTTATACTTGACGATGCAAAAAATTATACTTGACGATACACATTTCTTGTACAAAATTAAAAAAAAAACAAATTTAACGATGCATATTTTATACTTGACGATGCACATTTCTTATACAAAATTACAAAAAAATATTGACGATGCACATTTTATACTTGACGATGCACACGATGCACATTTCTTAACACAAAAAAATCACAAAAATGTAATGATGAGCCACATTTTATACTTGACGATGCACACAATGCACATTTCTTAATATAAAATCACAAAATGTATTGACGATGAAGATTTAACACAAAATGACTATGCACAAATACACTTAAAAAGCGTCATATGTTAATAAAAGGACAGTTTTAGAACAAATAGTCAACTTATCACTTAAAAGTGATTTAAATGAATAAAAACAAATATAATAAACTTAAGCGATTGAATATTTCACAAAAGGTATTGGCCGTAATTTTTTCAATTAAAAATAGAGTGACCGATTTCATTTGGCCCGAGAGTCGGCCGTGTGTGTCATGACTCAAGATGTCAACCCGAGAGTTGCATGAATGTGATTTGTAAGTTAGTCAATTAGTGACTTTTGATATTAATAATATTCTTCATCCCACATATTGTTTGTTAATTTGATCGGTATTTGGTTGATTAATATAAACGTCAAGCATTGGTTATTAATTGATTATTTTATTGCGAGGTTATTTGGGTGTTAAGAATTATTTATTCTTACTCGTTGGCATTGGTATTAGAGTGTTTAATTAATTAGTTTCATATTATCTTACATTTTGGTATTAGAGCTAGAGGCTCAATCCTGGTTGTGAAAACAGTTGAAAAACTATTATTCAAGGTCGCAATTTTAAGGTATTTGGTGGAAACCTGTCGAACAAAAAGTTAACGGAGTATTAATTAAAGAGAGGAACATTCAAAATAATGATAATAATCTTTCAATTAAGTCGAAGTAAGGTCATATTTCTATTTGTTATTTTCTTTTGCCTCTTTGATACTTTTAATGATTTGTTGAAATCACGAAGGAAGGGCTCGTGTAGGCCAACAATACTTGTCTTGGAGCAATAGACTAGCAATAGCATGTTCACACAATATAACAAATGTCCTCTAGCTCGACGGTTACAATGAAATCATCAACACTAGACAAATGGACAGTACAACTATTATTGCATGGTGGATTGTACAATTAATATGGAGATGTCATGTGTCATGTGCAATGCTAGAGCTCCCGGCCCCAAAAATAATCCATTTAGTTTTTGTTGTACCAATTGCTTGCCCTTTCCTAATCCTAACATATATATATATATATATATATATATATATATATATATATACGATGGGACCCACCAATAAGAGGTCAATTCTTTCTTGGAGGGTGGGACCGGGTGGGTTGTGAGGATTGTATAGTATAGGCCAAACCCTAGCACAGATTGGTGAACACAGAGTTTGGTGCCAGTATGTGACCACAGGTTACATCCTCTTTTCATACGTGCTAAATGACACTCCCAAAAATGCTAAATACCACTACTTTCCCTTGGAGAAAATACTATTTTACCTCTAATTCAATTACTAAAAAGAAAAGACCCCCAAGGGGTGGCGGTCCTAATGGAGGTTCCGTTAAAAAGTTAACAATTTCGTTAATTTTTTAACGGAAATGTTAACTTTAATTAGGGGTGGCAATTCGTGTCATCGTGTCGTGTTCGTGCCACACTATCGTGTTTTCGTGTTATCTATCTTATTTGATCATAAATATAATAATAAACGTTATTTTAATTAAATTTATAATTTCGTGCTTTCATGTCGTGTTTCGTGTCGTGCCGTGCCTTATTGTGTCTTTTGTCTCTGTAATTCGTGTTTATAATCGTGTCGTGCTGGTTCGTGCAATCGTTTCGTGTATGTCATTGCCACTCTTAACTTTAATACCCTAAAGTTAACATTTCCATTAAAAAGTTAACGTCATTGTTAACTTTTTAATGGAACTTCCATAGGAGTGATAGGAGGTCTTCCTCCATTAGAACCGCCCAGAAGTGATAGTCTTGTCAAAAAAAAAAAAAATTCCATTACAAATATGGGAAAATAGTAAATTTGTCCAGAAGTGGCATTTAGCATTTTTTTTTTGGGTGTCATTTAGCACAACTCTTTCTTTTTTGCTTGTTGACAATTAATAGCATGTGCCCGCGCGCTTCAATCATATAATTCCATTTCGCTCGCTTACATTGCATGCATGCATGAATTTTGGGATTTTTTTTTGTTATGCATGTGTCCTTATTAATTGATTTAATGCCCAAACTTATAAATTATAATTTAAATGATTATTTTTTTTTCCATGAACAACAATTGTAGAACGTGAGTCTTTACGTGTGAAATGTATGCTCTAATATTAGAAAATTTATCTTAAAATTAATTAACTTGTAAGAGTTCTGTTCTCACGGTCTTAAATATACTAATTCTAAAGACTTATATCTATCCAATTTAGATTTACTTGTCAGGTAATTTACCATACATAAAACATTCATTCTAAAACCAAGAAAGGTATCCAAATGAACATAAAAATTAGTTTCGAAAAGATAGGGATTTAAGTTAGAAAAAATTGCGGGTTGATACCTTTTGTAAAATTTTCAACCCCTTAAATTCTCCATATTTGTTTTTAATTGTTTAAGTCTCTTTTAAGTGATAAATTGACTATTTATTCCAAAACTGTACCCGTAACAATATTTAATGTGTTTAAGTCTATTTTGTGCATCGTCATGTGTGAAATGTGCATCGTCAATGTAATTTGTGATTTTTGTGTTAAGAAGTGTGCATCGTGTGCATCGTCAAGTATAAAATGTGCATCACTAATGTAATTTGTGATTTTGTATAAAGAAATGTGCATTGTCAATAGAGCTGTCAAAATAGGCCAAACCTGCCGGGCCAGCCCGCCCCACCACCTAAAAGTTTCGGGTTGGGTTGAGGAAAGTCAGTCTCGTTTAAGGGGCGGGCCAAAAGGGCTGGCCCGCACGGGTCGCGGGTTGAGGCAGGACAGAGCGGTTTGGGTCGGACTGATCTGCAATTTTTTTTTGTTTTACTGATATTGCCATTAAATCTGGACCATTGGATTGCTTGAAATTACAAAGAAACCTAGGCTAAGAAAAATGAAAGTTGCAGGCTTGCAGCGCATTTAGATCTCAATATCTCATTCTCTACCTCTCTCTCCCAGTCTTAGTCTCAAGAGTCACGAGTCATGACTTCGTCACTTGTCACTCCCGACTCCGTCGCTCCGATAGTCTCTCCGGTACTCCGAAGACTCTCTTCTCCGACGAAACTTCGAAGACAAGCCTTCCTCGACAGATGACAGGCCACCGTCCTCCTTCAGTCCTTCTCGCCGTCAGTCCATCACCGTCGCTCTCTCTATATCACCAGTCAGTCAGTTAGTCAGTCACCAACTTCATCTCTTCTCAACTTCTCATCTCAGCTCTCATTTGGAGTTTTGACTATTAATTTCATCATTTCAAGGTAAATCGATTTGAGCCCTAATTTTCTTTCCACAAATTTTTGTGTTTGTTTCAACTTATTATGCTTGGTAATTTCAGTATCTCACCATATTATGCTTGGTAATTTCAGTTTTCATTTCAATCTTCAGTTCTGTAATTTTCATTTCAATTTTTTGTTTGTTTCTGTTCCCTAATTTTCTTTTGGCTGTTACACAAACGATTCTGTTCAAGCAAAGAACTAGTGGGCTCCGAGAAAGCATAGTTTTCTTTTGTTTGTTTGTTTCAATTCATGTTTTTTTTCAATTCATGTTTTTTTTTATGATCTTTGTTTCTTAATTTATGTGTTGGATTATCATTTTTGATAATTACTATGGATATGTGTTAGTGTTACTGACTTACTGTGTTAGATCTAGGATATATTTCAATTCCAATCTTCAATTCATACTACTGACTTACTGTGGTAGGGAAAGGAAGAAAAAAATTTATTTCTTGTTTTACTTAACTTATACCATGTTTTTCATATTTATTATAGACTTGGGAAAAATAAATTATGGAATCTACTTTAAATCAAAGATGTTGATGAGGACCATGAGGTTGAAAAATTAGGAACCAATCCAACTACTATGAGTTGTCATGAGAGGTCATCTAAAAGAACAAAGAAAAGAATCAACTTCTGAGGTTTGGAATTACTTTAACAAATTAAAACCCGGTGAAGATGGAAGTCCAAGGGCTCAATGTAAGGGATGTAATAAGGTGTATAAAGGTGGAGAAAAAAATGGGACTTCTATGATGAAGCGTCACATTCCAAAATGCTTCATGTTAAGGCTCCATGATGTGGGACAACTGATGGTTGATCATGAGGGGAAGATAAGATCTAAGAAAATTGATCAAAACATTGCACGTGAGTTATTAGCTGAAGCAATAATTAAATATGATTTGCCATTTTCTTTTATTGAATATGATGGGTTTCGAGCTTGGATGAAGTACTTAAATGCTAATGCTGCTTGTATTTCTAGAAATACTCTTGTTTCTGACATTACAAGAATCTACATGACAGAGAAAGAGAAACTTAAACAAGTTTTGGCTAATATTCCAAATAGAATTTGCTTAACTTCAGATGTGTGGACTGCATGCACTAGTGAGGGTTATATTTGTTTGACTGGTCATTTTGTTGATGATAATTGGAGATTGATACTTAGTTTTGCTCATATGCCTCCTCCACATTTCGGAGTTGAATTGGCTGCAAAACTATTTGAGTTTTTGAAGGAACGGGGGATTGAGAAAAAGGTTTTTTCCTTGACATTGTTGACCAAAACATTGCATGTGAGTTATTAGCTGAAGCAATAATTAAACATGATTTGCCATTTTCTTTTATTGAATATGATGGGTTTCGAGCTTGGATAAAGTACTTAAATGCTAACGTTGCTTGTATTTCTAGAAATACTCTTGTTTCTGACATTACAAGAATCTACATGATAGAGAAAGAGAAACTTAAGCAGGTTTTGGCTAATATTCCAAATAGAATTTGCTTAACTTCATATGTGTGGACTGCATGCACTAGTGAGGGTTATATTTGTTTGACTGGTCATTTTGTTGATGATAATTGGAGATTGATACTTAGTTTTGCTCATATGCCTCCTCCACATTCCGGAGTTGAATTGGCTGCAAAATTATTTGAGTTTTTGAAGGAATAGGGGATTGAGAAAAAGGTTTTTTCCTTGACATTGGATAATGCATCTAGTAATGACAATATGCAAGATATTTTGAAAGATCAACTTTATTTGCATGATAGCTTGTTGTGTGAAGGTGAATTTTTTCATATTAATTGTTCTGCTCACATATTAAATCTCATAGTCCAAGAAGGTTTGAAAGTGGCTAGTACAACTTTGAATAAAATTAGAGAATCAGTTAAGTATGTGAAAGGTTCGGAGGGTAGGATGAAAAAATTTGAAGAATGTGTGAGAGTTGTTGGTAACATTGACACTGGTGTTGGCTTGTGATCGGATGTATCTACTCGTTGGAATTCGACATATTTGATATTAGATAGTGCCATCAAATATAGAAAGGCATTTGCTTCTCTTAAGTTGAATGATAAGAATTATAAATATTGTCCTTCAATTGAAGAGTGGAAAAGATGAGAGAAAATATGTGAGTTCCTTGAGCCATTTTATAAAACTACCAACTGGATTTCTGGCTCTTCCTATCCTACATCTAACTTATATTTTATGCAAGTTTGGAAGATTGAAGTTTTGTTAAAAGAAAACTTGTTGAATGAAGATGTGGTGATAAGTGATATGTGTAGAAGGATGAAAGAAAAGTTTGACAAGTATTGGGCTCAATATAGCATGGCGCTTGCATTTGGGGCTAATTTTGACCCCGGAATAAAGTTTTCAATGTTGGAGTTTTTTTTTTCAAAGGTTGAGAGTGATCATATTAAATGCCAAGAGAATATATCACTTGTGAAGACAAAGTTATATGAGGTTTATGAGCAATATTCTAAATCTAATGCCAACATGACAAGCTCTTCACAACCACGGTCTTCTTCTATTACACCTGCACCCATGGAAAGTGAAGGAGGATTTAAAAGCAAGGGCAAAAGAATTTTTGGTGTAAGTATTATAATATTTTCTATTTTTAATTGTTTTCTCTACTTATGTGAGTTCCTTGAGCCATTTTATAAAACTACCAACTTGATTTCTGGCTCTTCCTATCCTACATCTAACTTATATTTTATGCAAGTTTGGAAGATTGAAGTTTTGTTAAAAGAAAACTTGTTGAATGAAGATGTGGTGGTAAGTGATATGTGTAGAAGGATGAAAGAAAATTTTGACAAGTATTGGGCTCAATATAGCACGGTGCTTGCATTTGGGGCTATTTTGACCCCGAATAAAGCTTCAATGTTGGAGTTTTTTTTTCAAAGGTTGAGAGTGATCCTATTAAATGCCAAGAGAATATATCACTTGTGAAGACAAAGTTATATGAGGTTTATGAGCAATATTCTAAATCTAATGCCAACATGACAAGCTCTTCACAACCACGGTCTTCTTCTATTACACTTGCACCCATGGAAAGTGAAGGAGGATTTAAAAGCAAGGGCAAAAGAATTTTTGATGTAAGTATTATAATATTTTCTATTTTTAATTGTTTTCTCTACTTGATTTACATTTGGTTTTTTCATTTTAGATTCATAACGTACTTTAATTTTTGTAGGAAATTAAGGCATATGAAAGTCAAACAATTACAAATGCTAGGAAATCTCAATTGGATCTTTATTTGGAGGAGCCAAAGCTTGAATTTGCATATTATGAAGATTTGAATGTCTTGGAATATTGGAAAAATCGAAGAATCGATACCCAACTGTTGCACTTATGGCTGTGATGTTTCAGCTATCCCCATAATCACTGTTGCATCAGAATCGGCATTTTCTATTGGTGCTCGTGTGCTCACCAAGTATAGAAGTTGTACACTTCCTAAAAAAGTGCAAGCTCTTATTTGTGCTCGTAATTGGTTACATGACTATTTTAATGGTAATTCTCTTTTCAAATTATTTTTATTTCTCACATAGTTGATATATTTGTTTATTATGATTCTTACCTATATTAATCTGTATTTTTATTTATATGTAAATAACGAAGTCAGTGAAGATGGTGCTAGTATTAAAACAACTTTATCATGCGAAGCATCCAATGTTTTGACTCTAATTGTCAAGTATAATTCCGTGTATCGTCAAGTATAACAAGTATTATTTCAAGTATATTTTTGTTAAGAAATGTGAATCGTCAAGTATAAATGTGCATCATCAATGTAATTTGTGAATTTGTGTTTAAGAAATGTGTATCATCAAGTATAATTTTGTGCATAGTCAAATATAACAATACTATTTTCAGTATAATTTTTGTGTTAGGAAATGTGCATCGTCAATTATAACAGTACTATTTTCGGAATAATTTTGCACAAACTAAATAAAAAAGTACAGATTCATAAAAAGAAAAGAATAACACGAAAATTTAATAATGTAAATAAAAAAGTATTGTTTCTTAAACCTTTCCTCCATACAAAATCATTGCATTAACCATTTTGGCACTGTACTTTACACACTCACTAGCATCAAATTGCATCGGCAATTTCTTATCTCGGAGCAATACTTCCATTAACATACACATGATCACCCTGCAATCCTCACTTCCAACTGGTTGTTGGGGTAGTGTTTCAGATGTGCTTATTAGGCAGACATCTTATAGCTGGCTTAATCGTTGGTATCACTTTAATGACGATACAGTGATCAATGTCTTCATCTTTTCTTCAACATATGATGTCTGTAGTGGAAATCATTCAAAAACAAGTATCAGTTAATTATTTGTTATATTTTTAATAGAGACAGGGATACCTTAGTCACCAGTATTTTACCATTTCTAAGTGTCAATCTTTTTTCTTTTTTGTTGATGGAAGAGTTTTAAAGGACCCATTTATTATCATTCTCATAGAACACCAGCAGAGTCAAATGCAAGCAACTACCAGTCTACATGTCACCCTGCCCTGGTGTGTTTATTGAGAAGATTAGTAGATCATAGTTTATGGCCCCCTCCAACTTGTCGTCGACATATATGCAATTTAATCATCTCTTTGAACATGCCAACGGTTGATTGTCGTGTCATATACAACTAAATAACGTAACGTGTACATATTTAGTTTACAACAATCAATTAAGAAACTTATATAGTAAAGAATTAGGATTATAAGAATATTACCCAAGAAGCAGAATTAAAAATCATTCCGGGAAGATCTTTCTTTTTCTCTTTGATAACTTTTTCCACAATCAACATCCAAACGTCTATGTGATATAAACAAGAAAGAAAAAAAACAAGTTATATAACTGAGAAAAACAAAATAACATTGCATATGAAACTGGTTCATTTATTATATTTAATAAACAATACATTCAAATACAATATGATGCATCGAAAAATAAAGGTTGTGCATCACGATGCACAAAAGTAGTACTTTTTTAGTACAAATTTGTGCATCACGATGCACACCTTCTGTGCATCGCAAGTGAAATAAAGGTTGGTTGTGCATCGCGATGCACAAAAATAATACTTTTTTTAATATAAACTTGTGCAACACGATGCACACCTTTTAAGTGCATCGCAAGTGTAATGTTGATATCATTTTTTTCATGTGAAAACAATATCAATGTGTGGATATTGGAATACATATGTTGCTCTCCAGCATTTTGTATGTCAACATGGTTTGAATATCAGAATAACGAATAATTGGTTAATATCACCACCCATATAAACAATTGCCCTGCAAAAGACTGAGGACCATATTAATAAGAAATTCACACAAAACAGATAATAATGTTATGTTATTGAAATTCGACAATATTAAGATTTGAATTAATGGGCTCCATCATCGTTTTCGTAAAGATTGGCTAGTTTCGATTTAGATATGGGATCCAGTTCAATAGATATGTGTACTCTTTTATATTTCATTACAATATTATGGATCGACAATAAAGTTGTGCACCGCGATGCACAATAACGGTACTTTTAAAGTACAATTTTATGCATCGTGATGCAAACTTTTGTGCATCGCAAGTTTAATGTTGTTATTTCTAATAGTAAAATAATGTGCCATTTTTATATAACCATTCACCTAGTGGGTCATGATCGCCATGAAATTTGTTTTGCCGAGTTCTCTCGACAGCCTTGACAAATCCCGTTTGACAAATCTTGGGATATATTTTTGGCGTGTCGGGAGTACGATGTCGCTTTGCTCGCACAACCAGTACTGCATACATAAATTGAACACTGTTAATATGACCAAATCTACATGCATCATACACAAAAATTACACATAATAATATCAAATGAACTTAAATTTACCTTGAGTAGCAGCACACATCTTTCAATGCCTTGATTAGTTGTTGTTTCCAAGCTCTCCAACATCATGTCAACTACATGTTTTGACCAATTATAGTTTGATATTTTGTTCATGTCAGAGACAAGGTATGTGTACGCCCAAGGTATATAGGAGGTCTTGGTCGCCACCAGTAACGTCGCGAGGTGTTAGGAATATGCCTGTAAATCAGCTGATATATATGTATGCATATTCCAACACAGTGATTTGCTTGTTCCCATTACAACGCATATTTCACAAGTGGCTAAAAGGGCTGCGTACCGGTTAGTGTGGCAACTTGTTGAAACAATGCATAGGTCATTAGACTAGGAAGTCTTTGTACATATCCGAGTCTTTGTCCTACCAGAATGATGACAAACCTTCATATGAATTAAGCTCTTCAAATTGCCAGCTGACGTGACCATCGGCAGATGTCTCACTAGCAGACATTTCCCTTTAGTTATGACTGCCTAATAGCCATCTCTACATCAGCAGTTCTACATCGGCAGATCCCTGTATTCGCCAAAGCACTTCATCGAACAAGCTGCGAGAAGCTATTTATTCAAGAGGAACATCGTGACCATCAGCCGTTTCTACATCGGCGGTCTATAATGGCAGATCTCGAATCGGCCAAATCCTCATCGAACAAGCGCCGAGAGCGTAAGATCACGAGATACATCGGTCGTTACTCAACGCACTTCAAGCCAAAATAGATCCGTTACAAGATCTGTCTGACAAATCCAAGATACGCATCGATGTCTGCGCCTTCACGTTTATCCAATAGACATTTCCTCTTCAGAACAGTGTTCGCGGTCTTCAAAGCTTCATTTCCAGAAAAGGCCAAGCACGGGGCGCCGCACTCCGGTCAAAGCTATGATACGTCCAAATCGGTCGACTGCATCCAGGCCAAGCTCGACACGTCCAACTCTGTCCAGCCTGTGTCACGGACCATCTTCAAGACTTAAACCTAACTGAAGGTCTTTGCCCAACAAATCCAAAAATGTACTCTGCTACATCACGAGATTCAGATCTCCAACGGGCTTAAAACCTATTCAATACACCAACGGTCATCTCTTCTTCTCCAGCTATATAAGAAGACTCTCATTCTCATTTCCAAATAGCACAAGCACAAGGGAGAAAAAGCAACAAGTGTATGCTTATGCTTGAAAAAGGTTGTGGTATTGATCTTCATTTCTTCAATCCAGAACCACTCCTTTAGAGTGAGAAATCACAAGTGTAAGAACAAACACTTTGTGAGAGAGAGAGAAGAAAATCCAAAAGCTGAGAAGCTCGCTTGATCAACAACCTTGTTGTTGATTTGAGTTCTTCTTCCTTCGAAGAACTCAGTCTCTTCAGTGGCCTCAACTTCATCATCCAGTAAAGAGACCAAGTATCTTATAGATCGTTGAAGCCAGATCAAGCTTGAAGATGTCCGATGAAGAGCCAGAACTTACATGTCCAGATTGCATTCATATCGGCAGACTTATACTACATTATAAGCTGTGTCGATTGTGCAATAAGGTGTCATCATGTTTGGTCGAGTGCTTAGCACTCAGTTGTTCAAATACATGCTATTTGAACAACTCCTAATATTCTCTTCTCACAACAAATATATCGAGTTGAAACTACAGGAAGATAACTTGATAAATATTAAGTACATCTTCTAATGTATTTTCGATATATTTGATTTCGCTTTCTTCATTTCTCCTTCTTTTTCCTAGGAAGATTGCTAGGATAGAGAGTCTAGGTTGATGTACTAAGCATGTTTGCCTTTGAGCAAACCTCTGCTGAATTTTAATATAATATATATATGTTACATTCAGCCTTGATTTCTCTTTCTTGTATAATTTGTCTTATCATGTGCAATCTGTTTAAGGAAAGCTATTGATGCATCTAATACAAATTTTAGTCAACTGTTAAGCTCTCTTTCATATCAAATCTTTACAGTTACTTTAATCTAAATTGTTTGACTTATGCTGTTTGTTCTTCCGCTGCCAAATCTTATTCTCATCAGCTAAGTTCAACATATATCTTCCAACTGCATGTTTCATATCTGCTGATTTAGGATGTCCGATCACTCTAACTTCAGATAAGCAGTTAGTATGAGGAAGATATCCTAATTGTATTAATCATCTTATCCACTCGTCTTATTATATATAAAAATTGGATGAAATTTTTAATACATCAAGTATAGGCTATTCACCCCCCCCTCTAGCCTATTCACTGAGCAACCCTTGGACCTAACAATTGGTATCAGAGCTTGTACTCTGTAAACTTTATTCCAGGCTTAACAACCTGAGAGTTTAGATCCTGCTGCTCGGATTAGATGCATAGTCAAAAGGAGTCTTTTCAAAATCTTTTATTCACAAAAACCTTTTTGACTGAGAAACCTGGAAGCCTTTTTGAAAACCTTCTCCAAATCAAAACAAATTTTGTTTTCAAAAACATGTGAGAAAGAATAATGTGATGACAATGTGATCACTATAAGAAAACCTCTTATATATCAGAATTACATTGATATTATGAAGAGAAGTATTATAGTGGAGGTTGACTTGCTAAGGATTATGCATGTTTCATAAATCTATCCTTAAATCTTGGTATCTTCTTTAGCAAATGGGTTAAACTCATATTTGATAGATGAATTACTTAGATTCACTTCCAAAAACATGCTCTCTTGACATAAGGCTAACGATTGCTCCAATCCAACACCTTCTCAAGAAAACTTTTTATAAAAGTTTAGAGCGAGAAATAAGAAGAGTTTCAAAGGAAATTCAAAGGAAATCAAAGATATGTCATCTCCAAAATCACTGAGATTGTAAGTTCTTGGCCTAAGGACATCAATGATGAATTCGTCTCCCTTCAATGAAAAGCCTCAGCCGAGCAAGAATACACTCAAAGAACCTATGCTCGTATTAGAACGGTGCTTCAACAACTATGAGCGGACGCGTTCAAAGAGTTTAATGAGGAAGTAACCCCACTCTAATCTCTTAACACTTTGGGTTACACTTATAAGCTATATTTTGAATAATTATTCTTTTGTCATGCTTATTAAGTCTCATTTGTATTATTGGATTACTAGAGCTATTTTTAGCTCATAAATGTTGCTAATTTTCTCTATGAGTACTTTAGGCAGAACTCATATGACGAAAAGGTCAAACATGCAACATCACTCTCCATCGGCGATAGTAACATGGTGGCGATTCATGAAGGATGCGATCGCTCATGAGAATTCACTCACGTCCTTCAACTCACTCAAGGTCCAATCCTCACTGCTGGACTTTAGAACCACTATGTGAAAAATCTGCGATAAGTCCAAAGAAGTTGAAGAAGACCTTCTCGCATGCATACACAAAACAGGTTAGCTATTTGCTTTCTAATGACTGTGCTCATGTCTGCGAACTAATATGCTCATACATATCATCGAGACAATAATGCATAATAACTGTCATCTGCACTTTTATTGATATATATTGATTGTATGACTGTTTTATGCAAATGGTTTTTCAAAAACTAATCGGCATTTTCTTATCGGTGATTTCAAATGTTTTTCTAAAAACCTAGGTTGGTGAATTTCTATATCGCCAACCAACACTTCATAAGCTCGGTTGTATGTGCTGACTTATAGGAGTAAAAACCCTTTAAAGACCTACTCTCTCAAGTCTATTAAAGGTGGAGGCACACTTTTCGAAGTTTGGCTTCGATTAAAGTTAAGAGTATTTTCAAAATCTTGGAAAACGACAAGACAGTCAACATCAATCCTTTCCAAGAATCTTGAGAATATCTAGACTTCACACCTATCCACGAGGCGTGATCGAAGGACAAATCAACGGTAAAGCTTCATTATTGAGTATCCTTCGCCTAACCTCCGTGAGTATAAGTAGAGCTCCTTCTTCATCCAATCTCTACTATGACAAAACTCACAAACGCCTATAGATTACACTAGATACAAATCGATGATTCAAAATCTCACAAATGTTACTAAATCCAAGTCCTAAGATTGGATCAAGTCAATTCCTCAACAACGGGTATGATTCCTTCATATTCATTCGAGTTGTTTCGATTTTATTTCTGTTACTTCACAAGAGCTGATCTAAATTTCTCTCAAAAATATATTTTCAATATCATTCATAAGCTGTGAAAATCATTTTCTAAAAATCCTTTCTTATTCACAGTTACCAAACATGAGAGAAATTGCATCAAGTCTTGTATACCAGAAATCATTAATTATGGTTCCACAGTCTTGTTGAGAAAACAATTGATAAAGAGATCTTCTTTTGTCTCGTCCGATAATCATAGAAGTTTGCCATCATGCATGATTCATATCTTGCAAACCATGATTGTCGAACACTTAAGAACATTCTTAGTCAATTAGTTTAAAAGGTAAGATAGAAAACCATCAATTAATGCCGCAAAAGTGATTTCATTCTCTCTTCTAACTTTTAGCTATCAATCTCATTGATACTCTAAAATGTCTACGAGATGAATCATGGAAAATCAATTAGCACATACTCATTCCACTTTTGGAAGTCTGCTTGCATACGTGAACCTCACAGAAAAGAACCCAGAAAAGAAGTATCAAATGTATGGAAAACATTTGATATATTGCCATGTGCAACAAGTCTTCTGGTTATATGTAGGTATGCCGACCATCACCTCAAAGATGGCCGATGCAGATAATTCAGTTCTGCTGAATTAAGTAGCTAATATGGAACTAACAAAGATGACGAACTGCTAACAACGACCATAAGTCCCTGTGAATATCAAAGGGGATTCATGGGCCAAGCAGTACATCTTTGACGGCCATCACCCTTCGGTGCTCTCATAATGACCCGAAGAAGTGAATATGTTCTACCTCCCCCGAGAGTTGGAGGAAATCAAAAAGAACACGACCATCTTATCATCCAACTCCTTCTAAATCCTTGACTGATGACTCCTCATCTAATGTCTAGGATTAGGACCTCTAGGACACAAATTTGTAACATGTATTTCTTTCTGTAAATTGAATCATTATGTATCTTTCTCATGTAATCTGCAGTTCAGTCAAAATTCCAGTTGTATTGTTCTTGTAATCAGCTTATCCTTGCAACATACTGTGTAAAACTAGGATTATTGAATACAAGTTCTGCAACTTTACCTCATGCTTATCTACTTGTCTGCATTCCTTTGATAGCATGAACTAATGTGTCTTAAGTGTGTTGATCAAACTTATTATTCTTTACGATCTCCATTCTCTTCTGATGATCAAAAGAATTGTTCTTAATGAAATGGTCACTCTACCGAGAGACAAACTCTGCTGACACCCCATCAGCAAACCATTCTTGAACAAACTGCTACATCGAGTTATGGTTTCTTACTACTGCTTAACTCTCATCCTTAGACTCCCTGATAATTGCCTTTCTGAATTTAATCATTTCACAATGAGTAAATTCAAGTTCTGCCAAAACCTCAAGCCTCTCAACAAAGGCGTGCGGTTTCTTGAACTTTATGTCAACCGATCAAGGAATCTGCTATTACTCAAACTCTATCCTTCATGCTTAAAAGATCAAGATTACTAGTAAATCTGCTTTGAACAAAGGTGTCTACTGAATCAAATCTTTCAAGACAATTCAACAGCACTTTGTGTTCTTAGTTATGACAACTACAAATCTTGTGTACCTTATGAGATAGTAGTTATAAAGGCTTGATTAGTTGTTCCCATTATAATGGCTCAACAACTAATTGGTATAGAGATTGAATTCAAAACACTCTGCTACACCTTATCATGTGATTCTTTGTCAAAAAGGATGTAGTTAAATATCTCTAGTAACTCGACCTATCCTCAAGATAGTTAGACATTCAAGAATTCTTAGGAAGACTAATGTTTTCAAATATTAAGTCCTTCCTCGAGAGTAACAACCGATATGACCCTGGTATATAGGCTACGTCTCACTCTCTTGAGAACAAGTCCGTGCAGATCTCTTCCCTTGCCATAGAATGCCTAGATCTGCTGGATAGAAAGAAGAACGGACATCACTTCAGGTACACATTTAATATCTCACTTACTTGATCTATTTAATATTCTTACTAAGCCTTATTAATCTTAAATAGATTGATGTCCATTATAAATAGAGTCTATTAATTGGCATCAGCTGTTCTTCCCATTAGCTAATATTAAACACACTGCCAATAATGGATACATCAATTGGTATCAGCAGTTTCTACTTTAGCAAATACCAATTACACCCTTCTGATAGTATTCACATTCCTTAAAAGCCTATCAAAACCCTCAAAATATCTTTGGGAAATAACCTCTAAAGACACACTTCTCTAAAAACTCCTACATATGTGTCATGTACAACTGTGTCATATGGCTTGGACAAGTTATTTTGTCCCCAACTCGTCCTTAAACAACCAATGCTGTTACACTTCAGATTAATCTAATCAAGCAATTCGCTTGAAGTAAAATAACAGCTCATATTATCTCTAGAAGAGCCTCTATCACTGCCTTAAAAAACTCAGCTGTTGTACCCATTAACACCACAATAAAGGCAATCAAATTAATCTGATTATATATTAATTTTAAACTTCTAGTTTGAAAATAATATGAATATACATATCTTCTAGACTGCCTATGTACTAGCCATAATTACACTAAGCATGATGACATAATCCCAAATCAGACTATCATTACTATGTCATTAAATGCACTCACTTCTTTAAGCCCCCAAAATGTCTTTTCCCATTCCTCTAATCAAGAAACCTTTTCATCTTCTCAAAATTTCAAAAAGTTGTATAAAATTTGTATCAGTCTCCAACAACAGCACCTGACTTCTGAGTACCTCAAAATTTCTCCACCATTAGAGTCATTTGCATCATGTGTTCACCAAATCTGCCCAGTCCTCCTCATCGACCCATTTCCCACACTGAATGGCGTCATCGTATGATGGTTCTTCTTGCCACTCCTCCTCCTCAAGTGATTCAACGACCTCGTCGAATCTCTCGTCTTGTAAGGAATCGTCTTCGAGACCCCAGGAACAGTGTATCCAATTTCATCCCTTGGATTCCCACAAGAGACATTACCGCTACTACTGCACCTGCTCCCATCGCCTCAAATGCTCACCTCGAGCAACCCTCATCTCAGGAGGAGCTTCAACCAGCAAACGCCCATTCTGCGTCAAATTCAGCGGTCAATGTTCCCTCCGATTAAGATCAGCAGACCTTCATCCTCTAATTCCACCTCATTAGGATGACTAGCTAGGTCTCTGTTTTATCAAACTAATTTTCTTTTGCTATATCATGATAAATAGGTAATGTGTTTAATTTTGTGAACATCTGTTTATCTACATTTGCCATTTTCTTTTGAGTTAAGTATTCAAAATTTGTCCTGGTGCATACTCGTTCATGCCTGCAGTTCACTTTCTTAATGAAATTCAGCAATACCTCGTAGGCAGATCTTATAACTCATCTTTAGATGTATATCTCATGCATCCAATAAAAGTCTGCATAAGGCTCAACTATACTTTCCTGTCTTAACTAGATATACATTAAGGAGGAGAGATATTCTCACTACATTCTTGTAAGATCTCCTTACAAGCAATGGAAACACAATTCCTCACCTCGATATCCTATTATGTATGTCTTATACATGAAAATTGTGCATTATAAGTTATCTGCACACTAAGAATCTGCAAATATGACAAGTGACTGTATTTACTCGATACGGTCCATATTCTCTGCAGAATTACATCTAGCTAATCACTTCGGCATTTCTAAAAAGACAGTATTTAACAAGACCAAACTTCCTACCCTCTACTGTCTCAATTCATAATTCATTTGATAACTATCAATCTATCTTTAACTTGTGGCCATTAAGGAGGAGAGATTGTGAAGTAGTAATGGCCCCAAGTAATTGTGAAGTAGTAATGACCCCAACTAGTAAGGAGGAGAGATTGTGAAATTGCAAATACAGCAAAGTATTATCATTATAAATAAAGAAGGGAAAATTGCAAATAATCAATGAACTATTAAGGAGGAGAGATTATATTAAGAAGGAGAGATTCTAGTAAGGAGGAGAGATAGACAACTAGTAAGAAAGAGACAACTAGTAAGGAGAAGAGTTTGTGTAACCACCCATATAGCAAAATACTATATGACTATTATAGTACGCTGACTATTATGAAACTCTACCTATCCTTCACAAACTTTTAAAAATCATCAGATGAAGATGCTTAATCAATTCGATTAAGAACTAGATGACCAGTTACTTATACTTTCTACTTCTTGCTTGAGCAACATTCTTCAGATCATCCAATGCAAGAATCACACTCTTAAGGCAATATTATCATTTGCCTAACAACCATTTCAGTTATTGCTTCGTATTCTTTCCTTCATTTATTGAGTCTGTAAATACTTAGCAATAGGTGACTATACATACGCTATCGCTTGTAAGTTCAACCTAGGGCATGCCTTGATATAAAATGAATATTCAGTAGTGGCATGTTATTACTAAGGATTGAACAACTGCTTTAAAGAGCTATATGTATAAGTCAAATTGTAGTAATGGTCCCAAGCAAATAGGAGGAGATTGTTAGGAATATGCACGTAAATCAGTGATATATATGTATGTATATTCCAACACGGTGATTTGCTTGTTCCCATTACAACGCATGTTTCACAAGTGGCTAAAAGGGCGCGTCGGTTAGTGTGGCAACTTGTTGAAACAATGCATAGGTCATTAGACTAGGAAGTCTTTGTACATATCCGAGTCTTTGTCCTACCGAATGATGACAAACCTTCATATGAATTAAGCTCTTCAAATTGCCGGTGACGTGACCATCGGCAGATGTCTCACTAGCGACATTTCCCTTTAGTTATGACGCCTAATAGCCATCTCTACATCGGCGGTTCTACATCGGCGGATCCTGTATTCGCCAAAGCACTTCATCGAACAAGCTGCAGAGAAGCTATTTATTCAAGAGGAACATCGTGACCATCGGCGGTTCTACATCGCGGTCTATAATGGCGGATCTCGAATCGGCCAAATCCTCATCGAGAACAAGCTGAGAAACGTAAGATCACGAGATACATCGGTCGTTACTCAACGCACTTCAAGCCAAAATAGATCCGTTACAAGATCGTCGACAAATCCAAGATACGCATCGATGTCTGCGCCTTCACGTTTATCCAATAGACATTTCCTCTTCAGAACAGTGTTCGCGGTCTTCAAAGCTTCATTTCCAGAAAAGGCCAAGCACAGGACGCTGCACTCCAGTCAAAGCTATGATACGTCCAAATCAGTCAGACTGCATCCAGGCCAAGCTCGACACGTCCAACTCTGTCCGGCTGTGTCACGGACCATCTTCAAGACTTAAACCTAGCGAAGGTCTTTGCCCAACAAATCCAAAAATGTACTCGCTACATCACGAGATTCAGATCTCCAACGGGCTTAAAACCTATTCAATACACCAACGGTCATCTCTTCTTCTCCAGCTATATAAGAAGACTCTCATTCTCATTTCCAAATAGCACAAGCACAAGGGAGAAAAAGCAACAAGTGTATGCTTATGCTTGAAAAAGGTTGTGGTATTGATCTTCATTTCTTCAATCCAGAACCACTCCTTTAGAGTGAGAAATCACAAGTGTAAGAACAAACACTTTTGAGAGAGAGAGAAGAAAATCCAAAAGGAGAAGCTCGCTTGATCAACAACCTTGTTGTTGATTTGAGTTCTTCTTCCTTCGAAGAACTCGGTCTCTTCGATGGCCTCAACTTCATCATCCATAAAGAGACCAAGTATCTTATAGATCGTTGAAGCGGATCAAGCTTGAAGATGTCCGATGAAGAGCCGAACTTACATGTCAGTTGCATTCATATCGGCAGACTTATACTACATTATAAGCTGTGTCGATTGTGCAATAAGGTGTCATCATGTTTGGTCGAGTGCTTAGCACTCAGTTGTTCAAATACATGCTATTTGAACAACTCCTAATATTCTCTTCTCACAACAAATATATCGAGTTGAAACTACAGGAAGATAACTTGATAAATATTAAGTACATCTTCTAATGTATTTTCGATATATTTGATTTCGCTTTCTTCATTTCTCCTTCTTTTTCCTAGGAAGATTGCTAGGATAGAGAGTCTAGGTTGATGTACTAAGCATGTTCGCCTTTGAGCAAACCTCTGCTGAATTTTAATATAATATATATATGTTACATTCAGCCTTGATTTCTCTTTCTTGTATTATTTGTCTTATCATGTGCAATCTGTTTAAGGAAAGCTATTGATGCATCTAATACAGATTTTAGTCAACTGTTAAGCTCTCTTTAATTCATATCAAATCTTTACAGTTACTTTAATCTAAATTGTTTGACTTATGCTGTTTGTTCTTCCGCTGCCAAATCTTATTCTCATCAGCTAAGTTCAACATATATCTTCCAACTGCATGTTTCATATCTGCTGATTTAGGATGTCCGATCACTCTAACTTTGGATAAGCAGTTAGTATGAGGAAGATATCCTAATTGTATTAATCATCTTATCCACTCGTCTTATTATATATAAAAATTGGATGAAATTTTTAATACATCAAGTATAGGCTATTCACCCCCCCCTCTAGCCTATTCACTGAGCAACCCTTGGACCTAACACGAGGACAAGTAGTGTCGTCAACCCAGCCACGCAGTTGACATCGATTTGTTAGACACTGTCTATCCCCTCCTTGATAAAATCAAGGAGCATTTTTGGCTTTATCCTGATGTCATTTGTTTGTTTAAACATCTTCTCAGGGAAGCACCTTTCAAGGAAATCGGTGCGCTTCAATTTGTAAAAGGAGATGTCGATTTCCTCTTCACCATCCTTGATTCCAAATATAAGCTTGACATCTTTTGCCCTAAGCTTTAATATTTGTCCAGCGATTTGGAAGGCCCCGGCCCAGGTCCTTTAATGTAGCACTTGGCAATACACCTTATCATTGCGTCATCCTTCTTAGAATGATTGTACAGTATTCTTTTGCCCAGGATGCTCTCTATTATGTACCAGAATGGTGTTCTTTTCAACACCGTTAAATGGTCTTCCCTGAAACTAATACTACTTATTTGTTCAATTAGGGACTGCATACTTGACCTGTATACTCTTTTATTTCCCATACCTACATAACATGTATATTTGTGGTTACAGTCACACAACTGAAAACAATAAAGAAATAAAACACGATGCACATGTTATTCATCGCAATGCATCGATTGTTCACCAGGATGCACTACTTTTTCATCGCGATGCAAAAAAAATTTAATCCAAACAAAACAAAATGGTGTATTAACGGTTTCAGTGAACGTGATACATTAAACAATGCATTGGGATGCATAAAAAACAACAAAAGTTTGCAATACGATGCATGAAATTTGAAACCCTACAAACGTTGTTTTATATACAGTTTTATATGCAAATTTGAAACCCTACAGACGATATTCAGGACATTTATGCTCTGTTTTTGAAACTCTAAAATGTACACAGCAATACTAACCTGATGCTTCATTTTTGTTGGTTTTGGTGGTTGTTGCCTTCTTCCCGGTACTCTTTTGTAGTTGAGAAGACATTTTTTCTCTATTTAATAGTAACTCACGATAATGTTTTCAAAAGATTTTGCAAAATTTTTGAAGGGTTTCAAGATTTTTTGCTCTATTTGAAGTGAAGATTGCTGTGTGTTTAAAGTAAAGAGGATTAGTTTGGTTTTGTGGTCTGAAAGCCGATGCAATGCGTATATGTTAAAAAGATGCGATGCAATACAAAAAAATTTGTGCATCGCAATTGCAAAAGGTAATTTGTGCATCGTACGTGTTAGAAAGTTATGCATTGCAAGTGGAAAAAAGATCATTTGTGCATCGTCTTGTGTTGCGATGCATCGTTTCTTTGTTTTGCGATGCACAGTTTGTCGTTCTGTGTTTTTAAAGAACATAGATGACATTTCACAACAAAAGTGTCCTTTTCTGGTTGAAAACAATTATCGTGTCCTTAAGCGGTTGGAAATTGTCTAAAGGGGACTGGTCAAAATTTTGCCCTTTAAGTTCATTAAGCAAATTTATGGGCCTAACATGAATTTTATGAAACTTTGGTGGCTAGATTGTGAATTGAGAGGTGTCCATGAATCCATGGCCTCTGATAGAGAAATTATTTAATGTAATGGTCACGTCATGTCACAAGGGTGATTTGATGTGACGCACTAAGCGTATAATAACACATGAGATGATGGGTGTGTAAAGTGTCATATAACCTATAATGACCCAGGTCTTACCCTCCTAAGCCTCTCGGGCTCGCCTTGGTTTCACCCAGCATCACTTACCCCCGGCAGTGGATTTTTGCCTTCTTCATACTCGAACCCATGACCTCCAGGATAAGTACATTGTTCATTGAGTATGAGTACCTGTTCATTGAGTATGAGTACTAGCTATGAGTAGCAATTGAGCTAGTACTCATACTCAATGAACAGGTACTCATACTCAATGAACAATGTACTTATCCTGGAGGTCATGAGTTTGAGTATGGGGAAGGCAAAAATCCACTGCCGGGAGTGGAAAGACCGTGAGAGTGATGCTGGGTGAAACCAAGGCGAGCCTGAGAAGCTTAGGCGGATAAGACCTGGGTCACTACATAACCGCCCTTGAGGGAGCTTGTTTTATTTTGATTGGATAATATTGTCATGTGTTGAATGGTCATGCCATATCACAAGGGTGATTTGATGTGACGCACTAAATGTATACTAACACATGAGATGAGATGATGGGTGTGTGAAGTGTCATATAACCGCCCTATATCGAGGGAGCTTGTTTTATTTTGATTGGAAATTATTGTCATGTATCGAATGGTAATTAAGTAAAATATGATAATATATCAGCAAAATAACGTGGTGTAACAGTCTCACTAAAATATATAGCCTCTAATCTCACTATTTAATTATCAAGAGTACCTCCAATATGTTGATGTAAATATATATAGCTAACAATACTTGTCAATGATTTAAGTACAATAATGCATTAAAAGTAAAATTCTATACACTATCAATTGAAAAAAATAAATTACACAAGTGGTCTTAAATCTTGTTGGATTTGACATCGTATTTTCAAAAACAAATTACACATTGTTACCATGTCACATTTTGTGTATATCATAAAGTTTTTTTAAAAAAAAAATAATAATAAACAATCTTAATTACAGTTTTTGCTCATCCTTTGGACGTGGAGTCAAAATATATTATGTGTTAGGAATAAATCTTGAGATCTTTGCCATAAACCTATAATGGGGTTTGTAGTGACAAAGAGAAGATTGTATGAACTGGTTTGTCTCCTCTCCAACCATATCATTCATATTTGTTAAATCCAGCTGCCAGAAATTGCACATGCTACCTTGACCTTCGTCCATTGGCTAGCTACTTAATCATCACTTTGAAAATAGTATATCATTATTTGCTCCTAATTTGCAATTATTAGAGAGATTATGACGCTTAACAACCATGCATGTATTCTGTCCCGTTTAAAAGATGAAAGAAAATATTATTGAGAATCGAGTTGGATGTGTACCCAAATGAGACCAAAGCATTTCAATTTTTATTTTTAAACTCCCTCCGTCTCAAAAAATTGTCTACTATCTCATTAACCTTTGCACTCTCTCTGTAGTACCTAATTAGTCTCGACTTCCACCTCTATTTCTTAAGGATTTCTGAATTTTCTGAATCATAACTGTGTAATGCCAAGTTTACCGTATCCATTCACATGATCATTGCGGGAAAACTCAAATTCTTTAGAGGGATAAGAATTACACCTCAAAAAATATAAATAGAAAATGCATGCGCGCATAACAATCGCCATGACTAATGAGGACCGTTAAGAGTAAATATATAATGTTCAAACCCACTTGCCATTGTTGTGGTTGTCACCCCCTACCTTAAATTCTAACTATATATCAACTGTTACAAATATATTATGGAAATAATACAAATTACAGAATTGAAATACAAAATGAAATCGTTACTGCTTGAAAACTTGGTGAGACTTTACTGAAGATAGCAAGGCTGCTGAACTAAGCTGCTAATGAAGGTTGCTGATGCTAAAGAAGTAAAGCTGCTGATGCTGGAGCTTCGAAGAAAGGCTGCTGGTGTTGAGCTGCAAAAGCTGCGAAGTGATGTAGATCTAAGATACTATCCGAGGCCTGTGGTGCACGTTTCTGAAACAGATTCGCCCGCTACTCCATTGGTGCTTGGAGCCTTTTTCTATGGGCGATTGTCTCCCAGGATACAACGGAACAACCGGAGAGGCCTTAGCACTTAAGGTTCCGGCAAATTGAAGTTGTGCCTGAACTGTATCACCACGACAGAAATGCAAGGAGGCCAAAAGAAGAATTTGCAATATGCAGCCAATTACTCACATAATCAAGGCTGAAAGTTAATGAGTTTCAGTTACAAATCTGTATCGCAAAACGTGGCTCAGTCTAAGGAGCTCAGTTTGGTCTGATATTCGTGTCCGCAGGTCGCGCTTGCACACGAGTCCACTGTCGAACCTCAAATTGATGGGATTTGCACCCCACCGGCATGCGCGCGAGAGAGCCTCTATGCTATACAAACTTACTTCCTAGGAGAAGTGAGCTTGTATATAAGCTAGCCTTATTTTTACTTTATTTCCAATGTAGCACAAACTCACTTTTCCAACTTCAACCCACCTACTTTAGACCTTAATATCTCAATCATCCAAACATCATTTTGGACAAATAAATATATGATTTCGATGTTCTCACGGAGTAGAACTCATTTCCACAATTATCTTTGTCATTCGACAAACGACCCACTAAGAAATTTGCAAACCAAATGCACAATTTCCTTCATTATTTAACACTTTTTCCAACATCAACTACTGTCTTAATTACTACTATTTTAGTCTTTCCAAAATATTTGTCCACTTTCTTTCGATTGTAGAACATGCATGTTATACCTTCATCAAATAACTAGTTTTTATAGTTTTGTTACTCATTACAGAAGTAACAACTAAGTTATTCGATGAATTCGAATAATAGAGGTAGTTTAGGAAAATTTGTTAAAAATACTCTTTAATTAATTAATGACGTTTCTTGATCATTGTACAAAATCAAAAGGACAGGTTTTTTTTTTTTCTAATGGAGAGAATAGAATCCTTATTCCAGCTCTAGTATGAACGGGAAATGGCTTTGGAATCTCAAGATACCTCCTAAGGGCTGTTTGTTAACCTAATTAAGAGCTTAATTAGGAAAATTTTAAGTGAACTTAAAAATAAGACTGTTTGATAATGCAATATTATATCACTTAAAAATTAAGTATCTCTTAAAAATAGCCAAAATTTTAAGTCAAAAGAGGATGTCTTAAAATTTTTAGCTCTACTTTTCAGGCATTAGTCTTCGAGCTTAATTTTCAATTTTAACAACAGGCCCTAAAATTATAACCTTTATGGAATACCTTGGATGTGTTGGTTCTGCTCCATAGCGTTCCACATATGGAAAGAGAGAAACAGATAAGTGATTTACTCCAAGCCCAACAACGATGAAGGAACTTGTGCCCAAATTTTTTATTGGGCCTGGGAAGTGTTTCAAGCCTTTCCTGAAAATTCTTTTTCAAAATTAATAGGAAAAATTGCGGTTCGTGAAGTATAACGATTCTTTTTGTTCAAAATTTTTTTTTGTGTAAGAAATGTGCATCGTCAAGTATAATTTTGTTCATCGTCAATTATAGTAGTACTATTTTCATTATATTTTTTGCATCGTGAAGAGTGTCATTGTGTGCATCGTCAAAAGTACTAACTGTAAATTTATGTTTTTGTTCCCAAACTGTCCTGTAACAATCTATCACGTATTTTTAGTTGTTTGATTTCCTTGATTTACTCATTGCAATCCCGTATTTATCTCCATTGTGATTTCTAATTAAAATTCTCATTCATATCAACTTGAAGAAACTTTAAAAATACCAATACAGTTCAATATCGAATTCATTTTGAAATCAAAATCAATGGATTCAACAAACCAAACTGATGTCATATTGTTGCTGAAATTCGGAGGAGATACTATTGTTTCGACAATTTCAGAGAATTTTGGTTTATCTAAGTTGATCGAATGTATCAGAGGTAAATACTTCAATTTTCAATTGAATAATTGTACTTTGAAATACACTGTAGGATCACATAACAATTGTTGTTTAACCAACAAAGAAGATTTCAAAAACATGTTGACATTCGCCAAAATTTTATCATATCATTGTTGATGTGTTTGAAATTGATACTGGTATGAGTTACGGGATTAATAAAGAAGGGAATTATGGAGATGAGATTGCAGAAGACACATACGATGCATCTGTTTATGAAGATGACGATGCACAAAACTTGCATTGCGATGCACAAAACCTTGATAAAAGTAAAGGAAAAGCTGTGCATCGTGAGGAGTACAGTGATAGAAGTTGTACCTATTTTTCTGGTGAAAGTGTCCTAACGTACGGCATATGTCTTGTTCAAACAAGAAAGAAACTCTTGAATTTTAGTAAATATTTAAAGGTGGAGTGAAAGATTTTCGGACGCAGCTTATAAAATATTCATTCAAGATTGGTTTTGAATTCATTTATATTAAGAACAACAAAAATAGGATTAGCGTTGCATGTTGATGAAATACAGTGATGATTGTAGTTGGTTCATCAAGGTATCTTCAATTGTTGATGAATCAGTATCCATATACAAGTGCAAACTTTCACACAATTGTTATTTGATTTTAGAGACTTGCAGTCTTCGCATCACTCACATGGTGAATTATATAAGATCGAAAATAATGAAATGGTTTAGTGACAAACTTGAGAATCGAAAAGATGGAATAAATTGTTATGTAAGAAGATGGATACAAAGTGGAAGGAGTACCTTAATATTGGGATCACGTGGCAGATTTGCATAACACCCAACTCAATATACGAGGTTTTATCCGATCTAAGTGTCCATGTTAACTTGGGGAAGCGGACATATTCATGCTATCATGGCAAATTCAAGAATTCCAATGTTGCCACGCAGCCATTGTGATTGTGAGATTCGAAAAAAATATCAGTGATATGGTTGATAATTATTTCTTAACAAGCAATTACATTAAGTGTTACGAAGGAAGCTTGATGTCAATTGCAACTACGGAAAGGAACGAGCTTCAGAATTCTTGTGAAGGTGAAACTATATTACCTCCTATATTGAAGAGATTACCCGGACGTCCCAAGAAGACAAGGATCCTATCAAATGGTAAATCAACAAGAGAAAAAAAAAGAAAATGATATGTAGTAGATGTCACAAACTTTGTAATCATAATGTTTGGTCATGACGAGAGGCTATACAAAGTTGATTTTTGTTATGTTGTAATTTTTTTTAAGTTCATTTTGTATATATACAAGGTTGATTTTTGTGCATCGTCATGTGTGTAAAATGTGCATCGTCAATGTAATTGTAATTTTTGTGTTAAGAAATGTGAATATTATATGCATCGTCAAGCATAAAATGTGCATCTTCAATTGTTGAACACACATCCATAAAATTGCATATAAAATATGCATCATGTGCATTGCGATGTAACAAATAACACTCTTTTTTTGCTTTTTTTAGTGCATCACAAATGAAAAAGGTATTTGTATTAACGTCTTTCTTGTTTTGCGATGCACATCGTGGGTTTCCGTATTTTTATGTGCATCATGTTATGTTGCAATGCATCGCTAATTTATTTTGCGATGCACAGCGTGCACTCCGTGTTTTTTAAGGATATAGATGATATTTCGCAAACATTGATGGTCACTATTATTATTATTATTCATTTGATCAAAAATCAAAGGCTAAGATTTATTGATCAGTTTGAAAATGCAATTAATGCAAGTAGATGAGTCAATTAATACAATTAATCTCAACATCGAATTTTTATCCAATGGATAATATAATAGTAACTATCCTATTGAGTCATTTAATGACTACTTTCTCTCACTATGATGGTTACTACTACCTCCGTCCCAAAATAATTGTCATTTTAGCAATTTGTACACAAATTAAGAAATCCTACATAAAGACTAATTTACCTTTATTTAAGTTCATTTATTGTAGATAAGATGTATGAGTATTTTTTTCCTTACTCTTAACAATCATCTTTAATGAGAGTAATAAATAAGTGTAGTTTGGGTAGAATATGGACAAATATTTCTTGAAATCATATAACGATAATTATTTTGGGACAAAAAATTTTTGTTAAAATAACAATTATTTTGGGACAGATGTAGTATTATAGTAGTATTATCCATTGGATCAAAAATTAAATGTCGAAATTAATTGTATTAAATGACTCACATACTTACATTAATTACATTTTCCAACTAATTAATACTCCCTCCGTTCCAGTCAAAGAGTCCACGTTTGAAAAATCTAATTATTAAGAGATATATTAGTGTTATTATATTTGGTCATAATTACAAAAATATTTAAGCACAACCAAGATGATTATAACACAAGTGGAGGGTAAAGATAAAACGTTATGAAAATTGTAAGCATAAGTTTTTGAAAGTGAACTCCTTAATGAAATATCCAAAATAGTATAGTGAATTATTTACCTAAAACGAAGGAAGTATATCTTAATATTTAATTTTTAATTCAATAAATAATAATAATAATAATAATCAATAGTTAGTGAGATAAAATAACTAGTTTATTGCAAAAGTTTGTTGAAGAACGTATACTGAATTACTGATTATAACAACTAGGCCCAATAAACTAACATTTGTTGTTTCGTTTTGTATGTAAAGCCCATTTAGGTCTTTTCCATAAATAGGCTTGCCACGATGTACTTGGTGTACGGTATACTCAAGTCTCGAATTTGACTTTAACCACTAAATTTTTTTTTTTTCCTTTTTTGTCATCTTTGACACTGTCAATGCAAATCAACTACCCTGGACAGAAGTCGTAATGGCTGTTAGAAAAAATTAGATGTCATGGAAGTGGCAGCCTAGGTGGACAATTTAAAGTTACGTGATATCACATGATATTATCCTTGTTTTACCATTTTGTCCTCCTAAAGTGGTGATGTGAAATGCACATGATCACTTAACGGAGGACTTTTTAACTCCATCCATCCATCTGAAGGACCTTTTTTGAAGAAAAAATGTACTTGGAATCATGCATGAGTAAAATTAAAGTTAAGGAATGATTCATAAAAAAGGTCCAAGTACAAAGAACCATTTGTGTAGTTCGCCGAGCAATTAATCTTATTTGGAAATAGAGAAGTTCATTATTTTGATATCAATCACGCCGTTTTTTGCTGTAAAAAAAATATCTATCTCAAAATGAGAAAGAAAATGTTAAACTTAGACCATCTTAAAGTTTTCATTGAACCACAAAATTTGTCATGATGTTATTATGTTTAGTAAAGTTTCTATTTCACAATCAATTAAAATAAAAGGATCTATCTAGTACTGCCTCTAATTCATAATAAATGCCGTTTTAACAAAAAGATATGATTCAAAATAAATGTCATTTCAAGTTTTCAATGCATAATTTTTTTAATTTACCATTTTCTTTTCCTAAGACCAACAATTAATCATCATATTGTTAAATATTTTATCGTCTACTAATTTATTTTTCTAACTACTCAAACAGGATATTTAATACGTACTCTAAACGACAATTAATTTAGATCAGCGGTACTACCTGTGTCCCCAAAAAAAAAAAACAAAGTTTGTTGTCCCAATATAATTGTCGTTATATAATTTTAAAAAGCATTTGCTCATATTTTGCCAAAATTACTCTTATTTACTACTCTCATTAAAGAGGGTTGGTAAGAAGAAAGAGAAAAATACTACTACAACTTACCTATAATAATTGAACTTAAATAATAGTAGATTAACCTTTTTGAAAGCTTTCTTAATTTGTATGCAAATTGCTAAAACAATACTCCCTCCGTTCCGAATAAATGTTCCTAGTGGATAAAACACGGAATTAAGAAACATAATTAATGATGTCTTTGTAAAATGTGTTCTGACCATAATACTCATAAACATTAATTGAGTTCAACTATTTTAAATAATTGAGTCTCTTTGGGATATGTTATATATATTAAATGAAGCTTTAAGGGTATTTATCCGGGACAGAGGGAGTAATTATTTGGGAATGGAAGTAGCAGTATATGTTATTGATTCTTGTTCTATAACTATTTGGGATCATAATTGCCTTTTGTAAACACACGGTGTTTCCAAAACTATGCTTTCACACAAAATCTAGAAATAATTAAGAACATTAATTAAATTGTCTAGAATAATAATGAGCATAGTTTGAGGTGTAATAAATAGCTCTTTGATGGCGACAATAGTTCAATACGATCAGTTGTTTTATAATAAAAACCACTAGATCGAATACAACAACATTTAATACTAATAATAAACGAAACACAAATTTATTTAGAAGACGAAATCTAGTAGAGATTTTTATTCAAATACTGGGATCGAAATCCATACATAATCTCCATTCCTTGAGAAAAACTAATTCAATCTTGCCCTTTTCCTGGGGAGGTTGAGGAAATTCGCATCGAGCAGAAAACTCTTCTTACGACATATGGGACACCGAGTATCTTCAACATGATCATGCACCATGAAATAAACGTTGCAATATATGCAACCCATGCAAATCAACTTAGGCTCATAATTGTTTTCAAGGTTTGGTCCCTTGGAGCTGACAAATGATGTCAGAGTTGGATATGCTGAGACTGCACTTCTATTATATGGATCATATTTTTCTCCAGCACCAGGTTGAGACAGACTCAGGCTAGTGTCAATATCCAAATTCTTGGGACATGCAGCTTTCCCCTGAAACATTGGAGGCTACAACATATATAATTAAGAAAGAGTTTATATATATACATCAAATCATAATTCGCTCGCTTGCATTCAATAAATGTATTTCTTGAACTAGTATTAAAGCAAGATCAAGAAATACCTATAGTTACACTAGCTATGGATGCATGTGACCAATTGAGATGAGAAACACAATGAAAGAGAAATTAAGAAAAAGATGAGTTATACTAGCTATTATTCATGCATGCCAGAAGAAAGGGGGTTAACAAAAATTGAACCTTGTCGTCAAAGGCAATGTTCCACTTGGAGAGTTGAACCATAGGACCAATTACTTTCTTCTTTCGAGTATCAATCTTTTGCTCAAATCGGCCTATGCTAAGACCACCTGCGTCAGCGCAAAGAAAAAGAGAGGTTGTAGTCTCGAGATCCTGAGTGCTAGTTTCCCCAACCTTAGCATTTGAAGCCATTGTTTATGGGGATGAACGAATGAGCGAGTGAGAACTTGGTGAGAAGCCGCTCATTTATAGGCGTATAGGTTTTGACAGATGTGTATATACTCGAGGGACGTGGTTTTTGGATTCCGCCCGCCGCTGGATTAGGCTTATATAAATTCAAATTAAAGTTGTGAATCTTGTTTTAAGGAAAGTGAACAAATGCTATTCACGTTTTCTCCATGAAATCCTATAAAATGTGACGTGTAAATTTTGAAATATTTCACCAACGAGCTCTCGCTCAACTAGTACTGTTCACTTTACTTAACGGAGAGGCTGAACGTTCAAGTCACACCAGAGGTATCCTGGTACTTACTTAACTACTCTCAATGGAGAGGTCGGGTGTTCAAGCCTCACCAGAGGCATTTAACAAAGATGTCGAGTGTTCAAACCCTACAGAGCCACCCTGGTACTCGAAGAAGTCGGTTGTTCAAAGTCTCACCAGAGGCACCATTTGTTCGTCTTAATTGTAGTTTCAAAAGAACTTAAACTTGGATGGTGCCAAATATTTGGTGAGATATGACCGAATTAAAACTGTATGAGGAATCGTACAAAGTAAAGCATATCCGTAGAGTAAACCACTCAATAGAAACAAACAACCCATTCATACAAATATTGCAATCTCTTCGGTGTTTTTTTTTTTAAAACGAGTCCATTATCATTTTTAAATGTTCTCATCAAAGGCAACAAGTTATTAAGTTAACAACTAGTTCTAGCTAGGACCTTGTAATATCCAATAGGCAATTGCTTTATCAATTCAAAAGGCCATTGCTTTATCAATGCTAATTAATTAACTAGCCATATTTGTTATTTAAGAATTAAATTTTGATTTAAAAAAATTAACAAAGTTTTCATAGTAGTATTTAGGACCTTGTAATCAATCCATAATTAAGGCACAAGAAGTTAACAATTAACTAGCTAGCTCTTGTTGGAAAAAAATCTAAAAACTAAACCGAAAAAATGAGAAAAAGTGTGGAAAGCTTCAAGGCACGTTATACACCCCTTTCCTTAAGACTCTATTCACCCACCACTCTATAAATTTGCGTGCAGTTGTTAAGTTGTCAATAAATTGACTACCTGTAATGTAATGTAAAGCCAACCTCAAGGCATGTACGTACCTAATTGTTTTTGGCACAAATGAGATTGCCGGCCTGTAGAATGGCTAATTTTGGCTTTGCTTTTGATTTTGTAAAAGTGATTCTAATATCCAAAATACCCTTATTATATCATATCAATCTTAAACATAATGCAAGTAAAAACTATATATATTGATTCATACCACTGATCAGAAATATAGCATAATTTTCAAATAACACCAAAAAATAAATATATAAACAAACCCAATATAACAAATATAAAGCAAGAGACATGAAAAGAGAACTATATATATATATGATTTCTTAGAATTATTAAATAATAATAATTATGATTAGTTAT
Organism: Platycodon grandiflorus; assembly: GCA_016624345.1. NCBI lineage: Eukaryota > Viridiplantae > Streptophyta > Magnoliopsida > Asterales > Campanulaceae > Platycodon > Platycodon grandiflorus. The sequence goes on from CM028368.1 coordinate 8,084,844, forward strand.
TTTGTACAAGATAGAGGTTATTATTGAAAAAAAAAAACATAAATACTAACTAGAATCACTTTTAGCAAAAGTTGTGTTATAGTTGATTCTTTCTAAATGTAGTTTTCTACACTTTGACAGCTAAAACGCAGAATCACTTTTGATAGCTAAACATCTTCAGAAGTGATTTTGAACTCTAAAAGTGATTTTAAACCTTCAAAATGCAATGACAAACTCCCATTGGCCGTTAGAACAAAGGAAGAAAGGGGAGAGATAAGATCACAATGTTCAAATAAGAATGGAGTTCACTATATGTAATAGGACTTCAATTCAGGCGGCTCCTCCTATCACCATGACTTTCAAAAAGCACACATTTAGACATACATTTTAATTCATATTGGTGAGATATATAGTTTGTCCATTTTCAATTGCTGTTTTGGGATTCCGTAGTTTAAGAACGAAAAGTTCGTGTAAGAGAAATTGAATGTATCTTCGAGCTCCGTCTGGTGTAGCGTTTTAAAAATACAACTTTTTCTTGTAAATGCACCTTGTGTATCATTTTGAAAAGTTATTTTTACGTTCTAATTATTTGTCAACAATGACATTTTTTAGCTTTTTATAAGTAACATGTTTTGCTTTATATTCTAAAACATAAGGAACTGTAAATATGTAATAATGGAATTAATTACTTATCAAATAACAATAATAAATCTAAAAAAAATAGTATCAAATTTAAATTTAGGGTTAAATGCACCATTTGTCGCTGAAGTTTAGACTTATACATGATCAATCCCCAATGTTCAAAAAGTATCACCACCGACCAAACTACGCATTTTTTTTATCACCGTTGGTCCCTGTAATTGACGCCGTTATAGATGTGGTCGTTAAGTATGCACATGATCTGTCACGTGGCTTTTCTTGAGGGCAAGAACGTTATTTCCATGCAATCCCCAAAATTCAAATAAAAAACCCAAGACGAAAGAGGAATAAACTTTGATTTTGTTCTTCGCTCTCTTTCCAAAGCTCAATCTGCTCACTCAGTTCTCGCCAAGTTGTCTCCATCCCTGCACTCGTCGCCACCACGCCTCCACACTCTCCCAATTCCGATCGCCCTCTCTCCAATCCAGCAAGATAGTCGCTTGGTCCATTCGGCATCCTCAGTGCCCGCGACTCCAGTACTCGTGCGCTCACCTCTCTGGTCTCTCGCCACCTCCGATATCAGCGCGGTGCACAGCTTCCTCCATCTCCGCCTCCGATCATCTTCCCCATCTCCGGCGAAGTCTGTGCCTACGATAGACGTACCGATTGCAACAAAAATTCATCTAAGGCTTGAAATTGGGGGAAACTTTTTTCGCAGATTGCAAGTAAGATCTTTCATCTCCGTCTCCGATCATCTTCCCCATCTCCGGCGAAGTCTGTGCCTACGATAGACAATTGTATTTTCTAGGGTTTTTTATTTGATTTTGGATATTGTATGGAAACGACGTTCTTGCCCTCAAGAAAAGTCATGTTACAGATCACGCGCTTACTTAACGGCGACATCTATAAGTAGTGACTATAACGGCGTCGATGACAGGGACCACCGGTTATCAAAAAACGCGTACTTTGCTCAATGGTGATACTTTTTGAACTTCGGGGACTGATCATGTACAAGTCCAAACTTCAGGGACTAATGGTGCATTTAACCCTTAAATTTATGATCATTCAATTAAACATTTAAGAAAAAATCTAGTTAAACATTTTACTTATCTAGAGGAGGAATTGTTGTAGTATTTTTAAAGAATGGGACCACAATTTTTATTTGGGATTATAATCAGTTCTCTTTTGTTAATTGGTCTAAAATTCTAAAAACCTAATTCTAAAAGCATAAAAATGTTTGGAGGCATATAGAATTTTATTTTTCCTTTTTTGCTTTTGATTAAGGGTGTGTTGAATAATTAAGATTTAGTCAACTTGAAAAATAATAACTGTAATTAAAGCAAGTTTATTAGTTTTTAATCAGTTCATTCCACTTCTCCCTATATTGCCCCTAGTCTCCAATCTCTATAGTCGTATCCGATCTTAAATATGTAATTAGTTTCCGCGAGTATAGTCGTTATCTTTGAAAATTCACGAGTAAATTACTCTCATTTTCTTAACTTTTTCTTTGTAATTCTAATTTTTCATGACAGTAAACACATTGAAGAATTGTGTCAATTGATCACGAAAAGTTATTCTCAATTTTCTTAGCTTCTTCTTTGCAATTCTAGTTCCAAAATCGTAATATTATTCTCGCAGTAACATGAGAATAACATTACGATTAACTTTTTTAAAATTTTGGAAAGCAACTAGCCAACTCCCAATTTATTGGGTTAGGCCACTGTACTGAGCGTACAGCTTACTTCTCCAACCCATCCCATTTTTGGACGGTTAGATTTTTTTTGTAACATAGATGTCAAATCTCTATTTTACCCTTTCATTTAGAATCTGTTTTCCGTGTAAGGTTTTAAAAAATTTTAGTTTATCATTTTCTCTCTCGTTGGCTCCACCAAATTTTTTCTATCCCTCTCTTACTAATTTTTTTTTTTTTTCATTTAGTACCAAAAGAAAATCCGAAACTCAAAACTCCACCTACAAACCTCCACTCCAAAACACACCCTTAGGCACCCAAGGGTAAGTTCATCATCACGTTGAGTTTAGAAACAAAGTAAAAAAAAAAAAAAAGAGAGAGAAAACTAGGCTTAAATACCGATTTCCTTACTTTAGTTTCCCTAATAATTCAATAAATTCACTTTACTTTTCTTTTACACTTTTATCCGATACGTACTCCAATAAACAACACCATCTATATAACCCTCTAAAAATTAAAATTTTCTCATCTCAACTAACAAACTTAACTACCATTCTATTTTCTTTCTTTTTTATTTTTATTTTCCGACCACAATTGTAATGAAATATTTTATATTTTGAATTTCATATTCTATAAAAAAAAATTGTATGTTTTAATAATTTCAATTACTTTTATCTAAAAATATATGACAATCTAAGGGACAGTTTATGTTTAAGAAAATATTTTAATTATGATTTTTTGTCCTCTCATATATTAAGGACACAAGACAAACAATTTTTTTGGTTGAAAAAAATTTGCAGTTAATTCACAAATTTCATATAGTAAAATATGTTTATTTCTATTTGATTGATTGATAAAGTTTACAATGTAAATGTAAAAAATAAATGTATATCAAAGTAATATTAAATAAAGAAAAGAGGTAATATGATTAATTTTCAAAGCTTATATTTTTCTTTTTAAATAACAAAATTGAAAATAGCCCAATTTGGATCACCCAACACCATATTGTGAGAGGCACTATTCAACTAAATGACATTCTATATTTAGAATATGATTTAGCTAATTTTAGAGACATAGAGTGGACTTAAGTGTTTATAATGAGAGCTTAAAAAAACTCTAAAATGAGTTTTAGAGGGTGGACTTGAGTGTCCATTGTGGATGCTCTAAGCTCGTTGATTGAATGAGTTTCTTGATTCTTCAATCCAGATAGAATGATTAGAGTGTGAAAAAATAAAAAAAGTAAAGTGAACTTAATATTGTTTTATGAAAGTAAAGCGACCAAGTTGATATTTAAGCCAAAAAAACTAAAACCAAACCATCTCTGTCTCTCCTCTGCAACCTCCCAAATATGTCGTGATTAGGCTTGTCAATATTTACTCGTTAGCCACTGACCCACACAACCCCTGCTAAATAATCTTAATGAGTTGACACGAGTAATCCGTATTAATCCGTTAAATATTACAGTTTGAAGTGAGTTTAACCCAATAACCCGTTAAATTCTTTTTCAATATGTACTACCTCTAACCGACACCACCAGCTGCTAACATCGTTGATGTCAGCCCCACCAATGGCCACATCAGGCGCCCAAATACCTCCGACACTACCGCAGCATCAACAACCTCCAAACATCACCAGTGGAAACTTAGTGCTTCCGACCGGCACCACCACCAACTTCCATCGACCTCCGGCTATCACGGCGGCACAACTCGGCCACCACCACCACCAGCGGCCAACAACCATTAAAAGCATTTTATCAAAAGTTTGCTTTGTACATTTGTTGTTAAGAGAAAAAAAATTATTTTTATTTTTATTTATTATTATTATTTTTTTTTTTGTAAAGCATCGATTTTTTCCTTCATTTCAACCTAACAATTTTCTTCACATTTTACCAATGTCATACATGGACAATGAATACATATTTGTATACATATAAATAAAAGTGTAAATGAAAATAAAGACAGAACTGAAGAGACCTTCTTCTTCAGCAAGTCCATGGAAGAATTCTTGGACATAGGAACCAACCGTTTCCTTTCTTACCCATCTCCGGCACCAGAATAGCCCTTCAAGTTGCAACAAGTTTACAAACAAATCATATAAACGCCCAAATGGGTACTTAAAATGTGAACTAAAAAAAAAAAAGGTTAAAAACTCAGAAAACAGAGTATGATCATTCTAATGCATGCAGAGCAATTTGAAGAATTCTTCAACACTATTTTACCTATTTCCGGCTTACACATTTGTCGTTAGAATTGTACCAAATTCACAAACAAACCATGTAAATTCCTAAATGGGCACTTTAAGGCTATGTTTAGCTACTCAATATCAAGCTTTAAAATTGAAATTAAATGAACACTTTGAGCTCCACAGAATTCAAATTGTTCTTTCATTTCTAATTCTGAAATCTGAAATTAAGCATCTAAATGTGTATAATAATTTTTATTATAATTATTTTAAAGTTAGAGCGGGTTGAACAGGATTTGACCCGACTCGTTTCTAACTCAACCCATCTGACCGGTTAACTAAATAGGTTACAACGGGTTCTAACCCGTAAGCATGACCACTTTAACCCAACCCGCATAACCCGTTTGACAGGCCTGGCTACTTGTAGTGCATAATTAATTACAAAAACCACCATAACAAAGCTACATTACAAATTAGAGTTAATTATTTCAAGTCTACAAATTGACCTCGAGGCGTAAGTAAGATGTAAACAATTGATATATCACACACCAATTGGTGATATGCCTCGGTTGCTAGTTCCCATGTATTAGTGATATATGGGACTAAATTATTACCTCTCCAACAGATTAGGGACGCATGCTCGAGTTTGAGTGTACATTGGCTTGCCTCAAAGATCTCAATACTGGTGCTTGCGATACTCAGTTAATCGATTCAATATTCTGACCAAGTGAAGCAACGGTGACTATACATGCAGACATATTGACAAGCCTCTGTTTACAGCTGGAATGGCATTCCAGAACTCTGGGTGTATATAGATCTAGGAGTGCTAAGGAAGCTCTTCATTCCCTAATTTGAACTCCTATACATAAAGATTTCAAAATTTGTTTCATCTTCACCAAAAGCTCAGCCGTCCTCAAATCCAAAAGTTTTGGGCACCGACTGCCATTTGCCTTATGGATAAGGAGAAAACTCCCACTTAAGGTTTTTTCCAGCTGTGATCTTCTATCTAATCTGGCATTATTTTAGCATCGGGATCAAGATTATCATCATCAGCAAACTCACCATCATAACACAGATCATCATCCGCATTGCTGTCGTCTGCTCCATACAGTTGATCCAATGTATCCTGCGAATTCCAATCAGGTGGGAAGGTCTTCTGCAAGGCTTCCATGATATCTCCACCTGTCCGCTCAATTTTACGCAAGCATCTAGACCAGTAAACTGCAGTTCCCATATCAACTGTCAACTCAGACTGAACCATCTCTTTGCAGATACGCAGGATCCCCGAGTAAATATACTCTTCCGCAACAGAAGCCCTTGACAGCAATGATGTCATCAAGCAATGATACACGGGTTTGTCAGGCTTCAACCCAGCAAGCTTCATCTCTTCAAAGCATCTCAAAGCCTTCTCAGGGAGGGAGGCACGTGCCCAGCCATGAATCAATGTGGTGTAAGTTTTGACATTAGGCTTCACTCCAACACCTTCCATTTCTTTAATTGTTTTTGTTGCCCGCTGCAAAGAAAATGGTAAGCTTGTTCATCTGAAAGAGAATGAAATAATTTATTTTCCCTACTTCTACACAATATTAAAGAACAAATTCTCATGTGCAGATGGAGCCAGACTCGATCAATGGTAAAGAAACTGTACATCTTTCAAGTTTACTTTAATCCAGAACTTTTTGAATTATAATCATGTAACTTATATTCTTAACATCAAACAAACGAAAAAATTATCTGAATCTCCAAAAAGAAAAATATATTAAAAAGAAAAAGTAAATGAAAAACAAAGAAACAATTTTATTTGAAATGTGAAACACCATAAAAGTGGTTCAAATGCAAAGAATAAATAGCACATTCACTCCCTCCATTCCACTCAAAGAGTTCAATATTGGGGCACTCCAACTGCAGACTCTTGTTTCAAAAACTAAGCTTATACTATTACGAGTTTCCAAATATCTTCGTATTACATTCAATTTAAAATTAGAAAACTTATTTTAATCTTTAGGTACTTGTAGAAATCCTGAGTGGAACTGAGGGAGTATCACCTATCCAGCGCCATAGAGTCTTCAATCAACTCAAACCTATCTCATACCGAATAGAAATTGAGATTACCCCTTTGGATGGCAGTTGCCAAACACTCAAGAAAAATCTACCAGTCAATAATGAATATGGTATTAAACAACTAGATTACTCGACAAACACTCACCAGCATGTCTCCAGCTTTGCAGCAAGCATTAATGAAAGATGTATATGTATGGATGTCTGGCTGGACCCCTTCTTGTTTCATTTGTTGCATCAGATCAGCAGCTTCCCAAACATCACCCCTTCGAGCCCATCTACATGACAAAAATAATAGAAATAACTAATAAGCATGGAGTGAAATGAGGGAAGAAAGAATGCAAAGGAGCCAAAAACAAAAAAACAAAAAACAAAAAAAAAAACAAAAACAAAAGAAGCAAAGGAGACTTTCACATTAATCTATTGCAATAAAGTTTATACAAGTTGAAATATGAATAATCCATACCCATCTATCAGTATATTGTAGATATAGGTGTTTCTAGGAATCTTTTGAGCACTCATTTCTTTCGTCACAGCTAAAGCACTTTGCATTCTCCCAGACTTACAGCAAGCCTTGAGTAGTGCCTCGTAGGTGAACACATCAAGATCTAGTCCATCATTTTTGACTTTGGAGAAATACTCAAATGCTTTTCCTGTGTCCCCAAGTGATGCATAACCATGCATAATAGTTGTATAAGTATGCTCATCTGGACTAACGCCTGCCAGCGACATTTCATCTAAGATTTTAACAGCTCTCTCCATCTGCAGGAAATTGAGACAACTCAGAAACACCTCTACTTAGAAAGGCACGAGTGATTAATGTGCAAGCTATATGTACACACGTTTTTAATTGTTAATAATGCCAAAGACACTACAATTAAGATCAAGAATAGCTGGAGAGAGTCAATTTAATGCCGCAATATAATAGACTGGCACAGGATTGGATGGCTAACACACAGGACTATCAAATTAAGTAGAGCCAGATGCAATGTATTTCTCGCAACATCAGGCCTTGTCCAAGAAGTCAGCCCGAAATCCAGTGAGCATAATCCAAATTTTGGCCTTTTGAATTACACAACTCAGTAAACAACAACTCCAATCACATCCCTCCATTCCTAAATTATTGTCCTGTTTTGACTTTTTGAGTCAGACGGACTATATTTCAAATGTAAATTTGACGTATGTTTTATGATTTATATATATATATATATATATATATATATATATAGGAAGTATTTAATGATTACTTTTTATTTAACCATCAATGGTTACTCTCATTATCAACCATTGGATCAAAAATTAAAGGTTGAGATTTAATGTATTAAATAACTCACCTACTTGCATTAATTGCATTTTCCAACTAACCATTAAATCTCAACCTTTAATTTTTGATCCAATGGTTGATAATGAGAGTAACCATTGATGGTTAAATAAAAAAATAGTCATTAAATACTCCCCATATATATATATATATATATATATATATATATATATATATATATATCCATCAAATTTGCATTTGAAAAACAGTTTGTTTGACTCAAAAAAGTAAAACAGCACAATAATTTAGGAATGGAGGGAGTAGTATAAGCTAGGACATTGTTACCTGAAAACTTCAACCTCCAGGCATAGCCAGAAGAAGGGAGATATGGAAGGAAAGGGAAAACCCAAAAAAGCGAAAAGTTATTAAAAGAAAACGAGAGAGAGAGAGAATTACTTTTTAATTACATTTTTACTAAATTCTTTGTAGAATACTCGCATCACATTTTAAGAATGGGTATTACCAATTTTCTAATGGGTTCAACTGGTCACATCCTCTCAGATTGAATATGCTTGACTCATTTCTTATGTGAGCAAAAATACTAGCCATGTCAGCGTTGCGTCTTTTAAGGAGTTAGTGGTGAGAGCAAAAGTGAACTCTAAGCTAAGTGGAAAAATGATTTAGGGAAAGGAAAAAAAGAAAAATAGTGGATTGGGCAATACCAGAGCTTCATTAAGGCAGAATGGTTGAGTTTGGCATTAGGCCAAATTGCTTTCTTCCAAAAGGAGACCACAATTTAGTGTACTTCAACTTAGATTATTAGTGTAGCGCTTTACTCCTTCCGTTCCACATGAGAAATAGTATATATTCCAGGCTACTTTTAACTAGCATCGGAAATACAATTGAGACAAAAGTACAATACTGCACAATGAGAAACAATGCATGTTCCCGCCCAGATTCTTTTCTATAGTAAAATCACTTCAATAGAAACTTTGGTTTCCATGGGCAGAATCTATTAGGCAAACCCCAGGTCATTTCCTTGGAAAAGAAAAGAGACGTGTATTGGAAGGCTTGGAAAAGTCGAGGAGATGTTGAAAACTCTTAGCTAGCAAAACTGATTAATATGAAAATCATGTGTCAGAGAATGCCTGATAAGTTCAGAAAGGTCATTATAGTTCCAACTTACAAAAGTAATGCACAAATCCCAAGTTGTAAAAATTATCATCTAAAAATCGAAGAGTCATTTTGTGAAACTTGGGAACAGAGTTTGAGGACAGCCTAAGTATCTCTAATCATCAGTTTGGACTTAGACATGGGAGGTCAAAACAGAAGCTGGAAAAAAAAAAAAAGAACCAATGGAGAAACAAAAATAGAGGAAGGAAGACATGCATGGTTTTTATTGACTTGGAGTTAGTGTGCCCATTGGAATACTTTGGTGAGCACAACGGAGGAAAGGAAATAAAACGAGATACATTGATGTGACCAAGGACATAATGATGTAGCTTTTACTATAGTTTAAAGTTACATTAGGCTAACTTGTGAGTTGCAACTAGTGGTGGCAATTTATGCCCACGCCCATATGTCCGCCCAGACCGCCCACTAATAAATGGGTATGGGCACAAGTATAATTGTTGACGGGCTATAATGGGCATGTCCATTACGACCATGAATTTTCATGGGCTAAAGTGGGCGCCCACCTAACACCCATTTGTTTGATTTGCATAACAATCAAAACATAGTAATAATTTTCAAACCTTCCTGTTACTGGCCCTTCCCTCCGCTTCGTGTCCCCTCTCAGAACATTCACATTAACTTTCCCCACACTCCCTCCCCACCATCTTATCATATTCAAATTATTATTCTACAATGGCCAGGTGGGCATTTAGTCATTCCATTAAACCTTAGATTGTGGGTACTATATTATATATTAACTCAACTTATTGTGGGTAATATATTATATATTAACTCAACTTACTGATTATGCAATTAAGCTACCATAGAAATCACAATATTAATTAATAACGATCCTCTCGTAAACGTGTACATAAGCTGAGGTGCCTGAGCGGATTCATGTTTACATTGCTTAAAATTTTAAGTATTCAAGAGGATGAATTTGACTCGTTTATTAACGATCTTTATAAAAAAAAACTTTTCAGTTGTTCCTATCTTAAGTAGTATGATTATTTATAATAGCAATTGTTAGATAGTAAGGGTAATTGTGTAATTGTGGTGCTAGGTATAGTGAAGTATAAATATATGATGTTCCCCTAATACGTAAAAATACAATATAGAGAGATACGGCTTTTCTCTCTTCTTTCCTCAACGTCGTCTTCTTCTCTGTTCTTCCTAGTGTTTATGTGTTTTAGTTACATGGTATCAGAGCTTGACTAATACACATAAACCCTAGTTTCTGCAACAGCAACAGCAATAACTTTTCGGTCGAAATACGAACCCTAGCTTTCGAGGTCTAATGATCAATTGAACAAACTAGAGATTTCTCATGGAGATTTCGAGGCTAGGGATGTGTTCGCAATAGCCAGGCGACCTAGTCTGTGGAGGTCGCCAGTCGGAGTGTGCACTTTGCCGGAGTCATGCACCGGTGCGTGGAGTTGGTCGGTGAAGTCTAGTCTCGGAAATTGATGTATGTGGGTCGAAATACTGTGTTGACATGCTTGGGATTGTGGATTGATAACTCCAGGGACTCAATTGACAAATTCGTCAATTTGGAAGGGCTGTTTTGTCAAATTTGGATTGTCTAAGGATTGTTTTGACACGTGTGTTAATTTATAAGGGTTTGCTGGTCAGTTTTGTTTTGTGTGTTGTGATGGCTGAAGATGCTCCTGCGGCAGCACAAATAATGACGGTTGTTTCGACCCAAAATAGACTAATCGACATTATAGTCGAGGCGGACGGGTCTAATTTTGCAGAATGAAAGTATTTGGTTCAGATAAACATGGGTGGTTTACGAAAAGAAGGACATCTTGTTGATGATTGTCCTACTGATACAAAGGCAGCCAAGGTGTGGTTGGATGATGATAAGATGTTGTTTTCGAAGATTGTGAATTGTATTAGTAGGAAAGTGATACTGTCCATGCAACACTGCAAGACAGTTAAAGAGTTGTGGACACTCTTACATAAGTGATTTTCTGAAGCGAGTAACTTGAATAGGTTATACAATCTATCACAGGAGGTTATCGTCCTAGTCAGAAAGGGCGGAGCATTATGGATTACTATTATGACTTCATGCGTGTGAGCGAGGATTTTACTGCCGCGATGCCTATCTTTGCCAATGTATAGGAGATGAAAGCCCAGCGTGAGAAGTTATTGATGTTTAGCTGGCTATCAGGCTTGAAAAAGGAGTATGATGTGGTTCGATCTCAGTTGTTGTCGAGTAAAGATTTAGGGACTTTGTCTGATGCCTTAGATAGAGTTTTGACTGCAACTAGGAATGTGATTGGTGAGTCATCACATATGGAGTTATCTGAGAGATCAGCATTAGTCTCACAAGGCAGTGGTTATCGTGGAGGTAGAGATGGTAGTCGAGGTGGTTTTCGAGGTGGAACTCGTGGTTGTAGAGCTTCCGGAGGTCGTGGAGGACCTAAAGTGTGTTACAATTGTGGAGAACAGGGTCATATTAAGAGCTAGTGTCCTAAGCCTCTCACGCAGTAGCATCAGGAGTATTAACAAAAGCAGCAGCAACTCAGGTTCGCCAATACAGTTTCGCAGAGTAGTGATCATTTGTCTCAACCGAAGACTCGTACAGTTGTTATGAGTGATGAGGAATTTGCCAAGTATACACAGTACCAGATGTCACAGCAGCCTTCTTCCTCCTCCTCCAAAGCAACTCTAGCCAAGTCAGATAAATCTATAACATGTCTCTTGTCTTCGGTTAGAAGGTGGGTGATTGATTCAAGGGCTACTGATCATATGACAGGAGATTCGGATTTGTTATCCACTTATCAGTCGTCCAATAAATTTAAAACTGTTACTTTCGCAGATGGATCCTTTTCTAAAATCATGGGTAGTGGTAATACCACTGCTGCTTCTTTCCCGTTGACATCTGTGTTATACTTGTCCCGTTTCCCTTTTAATTTAATGTCTGTGAGTCAAATTACAAAGGCCTTAAATTGTTGTCTCTTTCTTTCCTGGCTATTGTCTTTTTCAGGATCTGAGGACTTAGGAGATTATTGGTAAAGGAAGTGAATCTAATAGGCTATATCTACTTGATGAAGTTGTTGCTGCTCATCCATCCACCGTTGTATCAGTTGCATGTCGAAGTACTTTGTTCCCTTTTCAGTTACACTGTCGTTATGGTCATCCGTCTTTACTTATCATGAAGAAATTGTGTCCTGAATTAGCGTCTATTTCTAGTTTACCGTGTAAGTCTTATGAGTTTTCTAAACACCATCATGGGTCATATCCTCCTAGAGTTAATATACAGGTTGCGTCCCTGTTTGAGTTAGTCCATACTGATGTTTGGGGTCCTTGTACTGTCCCATCTAAAACGGGATTCAAATATTTTGTTACTTTTGTTGATGATTATTCTAGAAGCACTTGGTTATATTTAATGAAGTCCAGAGATGAATTGTTTGACATATTTTGTTCCTTTTGTGCTGAAATTAAAACTCATTTTAATTGTGTGGTTCAAAATCTTCGCAGGGATAATGCTAAAGAGTATTTCTCTGGCATTTTTTCCTCTTATATGTCTCGAAATGGAATTATTCATCAATCTTCATGTATTGTCACCCCTCAACAGAATAGTGTTGCTGAACGCAAAAATCGCCATCTGTTGGAGGTTGCTAGGGCATTGATGTTTGAAATGAATGTTCCTAAGTCTTTTTGGGCCGATGCTGTTCACACTGCTGCGTTTCTTATAAATCGACTTTCATTATCTGTCCTACAAGGGAAAATTCCCTACTATGTTCTTCGTCCATCGCAGTCCTTGTTTCCAGTCTCTCCTAAAGTATTTGGTTGTACTTGTTTTGTCCAAGATGTTCGACAATAGGTTAGTAAGTTAGACCGACGAGCACTGAAGTGTGTCTTTCTTGGATACTCTCGAACCCAGAAAGAGTATCGTTGTTATTCTCCAGATTTGGGTCGGTACCTTGTGTGAGCTGATGTCACTTTTTTCGAGTCTAGCCCGTACTTTAGTCGGTCATCCTCCTCTAGGTCTGAGTTTGTGTCTTCCGATGACTTCCTTACTTATACATTGGTTCATATTCCTTGTCCTACGGTTGATGTTGATTATGCTGATCTTGCAACTCCGTCTCGTCCCCCTATCACTCAGGTGTATGCTCGACGCCCCTCTACCTCAGTCCGTGAGCCAGCAGTAGCCACTTCTCTAGAAGATTCACCTCCGATACCGAGTTCCTTGTCATCGGATCCATCTCTTGATCTTCCTATAGCGCTTCGAAAAGGTACACGTTCTTGCATTCATCCTATCACCTCTTGTGTGTCTTATGCTCACTTGTCGAATTCTTCTCGTTCCTTTGTTGCTTGCCTTGATTCCGTTATCACTCCTAAAACTGTGTCTGATGCTTTATCACATAATGGTTGGAAGTCTGCTATGGAAGAGGAAATGAAGACTCTTGCGGCTAATGAGACCTGGGACTTGGTAACCCTTCCTGAAGGTAAAAAGGCTATTGGGTGTAAATGGGTGTACGTGGTTAAAATGAACCCTGATGGGACTGTTGCCCCGTTAAAAGCTCGATTGGTTGCTAAGGGGTATGCGCAGGTTTATGGTGTTAATTATACTAATACTTCTTCTCCTGTTGCTAAGCTAACTTCTGTTCGCCTTTTGATATCGTTAGCTGCTTCTAACAACTGGGTCTTGTATCAATTGGATGTCAAGAATGCATTTCTTCATGGTAATTTACAGGAAGAGGTTTACATGGAGCAACCTCCTGGGTTTGTTGCTCAAGGGGAGTCTGGGAATAAGGTATGTTGGTTGAGAAAATCGTTGTATGGGTTGAAACAGTCTCCTCGGGCTTGGTTTGGGAGATTTAGTGCTGCTGTGTTAGAATTTGGGTTACAGAGGAGTACATGTGATAATATTGTGTTCTTTCGGCAAACTGATAATGGTTGTGTTGTATTGGTTGTTTATGTAAATGATTTTGTAACTACAGGGAGTGATACACAGGGAATTGAAGCACTCAAATTGTGTCTCCAGACAAAATTTCAGACGAAGGACTTGGGTAATCTAAAGTACTTTCTTGGGATTGAAGTGATACGGTCCAAGAAAGGGATATTTTTGTCTCAAAGGAAATATGTTCTTGACTTACTTAAGGAAGTTGGGATGCTTGGAGTGAAACCGTGTGACACTCCAATGGATCCTAATGTAAGACTTGTAGCTGGAGAAGGGGAGATGCTTGAGGATCCAGAACGATACCGGATATTGGTTGGTAAGTTGAACTATCTTGCTGTGACTCGTCCGGATATTGCTTTTGCGGTAAATGTAGTAAGTCAGTTCATGACAGCTCCTACTGTTACTCATTGGAACGCATTGATTCGAATCGTGAAATATTTGAAAGGCGCGCCTGGTAGAGGTCTCGTGTATGCAGACCATGAGCATATGCAGGTAGAGGCTTTTTCTGATGCTGATTGGGCAGGATCACCGGGTGATAGAAAGTCAACTACAGGATATTGTGTATTTGTGGGTGAAAACTTAGTGTCTTGGAAGAGTAAGAAACAAAATGTGGTGGCAAGATCAAGCGCAGAGTCTGAGTATCGTGCAATGGCTCAGACAACCAGTGAACTTATGTGGATACAACAACTGATGAAAGAGATTGGTTTTAAGGTTGCCTTGCCTATGAGATTGTGGTGTGATAATCAGGCAGCCATGCATATCTCTACGAATCCAGTTTTTCATGAGAGGACTAAACATATAGAGGTTGATTGTCACTTTGTTCGAGAAAAGATCCAACAAAATCTTGTGTCCACGTCATTTGTGCGTACGGGAGAACAACTTGCTGATATATTTACTAAGGGTCTTACACGGATAAAAGTGGATTATATTTGTAACAAGCTGAGCATGATAAATATCTATGCTCCAGCTTGAAGGGGAATGTTAGATAGTAAGGGTAATTGTGTAATTGTGGTGCTAGGTATAGTGAAGTATAAATATATGATGTTCCCCTAATACGTAAAAATACAATATAGAGAGATACGGCTTTTCTCTCTTCTTTCCTCAACGTCGTCTTCTTCTCTGTTCGTCTCTGGTCTTCCTAGTGTTTATGTGTTTTAGTTACAGCAATAAACTTGTGAATTAATAGAATAATTATAGTAGCAATAAACTCATGAATTAATAGAATAAGCTCAATCTAAACATAATACTCCCTCCGTCCTCAAATTATTGTCTTGTTTAAATCGGCACACGGATTAAGAAAAAATAATTGACTTGATTATTAATACTGGTATAGTGTGTAGTTTCCTTTAATGCCCATGTGCATGTGGCTCATAATTAAAGTAGGAAGAAAAAGTAAGGGTAAAATGGTAAAAATATTTTCCTAAAAAAGAAACTTTAAAACAAGACAATTATTTTGGAACGGATAAAAAAGGAAAGTAAGACAATAATTTAGGGATGGAGGGATTATGTTTTAGTTTAACTTAATTTACTCACAAACCAGATCAAGGTTCATGTAGTTTAATGACTTGTGTGTGTAATGAATGACATAAATATATGCATTCGCGGAAATTTAATTCAAGGCTTTAATTGAAATGAATTTTTGTAATGTTTTGTTTTTATTTGAGAATTTTATGTTAATTGGTAAGTGGGCGCCCAAGCCCATTTATACCCATGTTATCAATTGGGCACTTACTCGCCCGCCCACTTAAGCCCATCGCTCACATGGGCGCTGCACACACCCGCCTAGGCTGCCCATTTGCCACCTCTAGTTGCAACAGCATTAGGAACGTTACGGGCCAACTTTGAAGGGATTGAGTAAGCATATACAACATGACATATCATGATGCATGTTATTTGCTGCTGAAACTGTTCTTATCAACAGGATGAAGGGTGTGATGGGGCTAGTAATTGTGGGGAAGAGATTTAGTATCAAGAAGGTATAAAACAAGTAGAAATAAAAGATGATGAAAGAAATTCAACTTTATCAATAGAAGGAAAACGAATTAAGACAACTTACGTGACCAAAGTAACTTTAGAAAGTGATCAACTCCAATTACTAATAGAGAGGGAGTGGTTTGAGATGACGTCAATAATAGAATTAAATCAAGTTGTGAGAAGGGGTGAAGTGCATCTGTTACCTGTAGAAGTGGCAATGAAAGTTCTATAGGGCAGCCACTGCTTGACAACATGATATGCAATATTGTGCACCCAAGAAAAGTGTTCATAAAATAGTTGCAGTTGCTATAAGAAAGGTAAGAACAGTGTATGGCAAAGTCAGAGTAATGTTATTCTAAACAAATACATTCACGCGACGGAAGTAGTAGCCCAATGCGAGAATAGATGAGCAAAAATTGCTTAAGATGGTTTGGCGCATACGAAGTAGCCCCATAAGTTTGCCCCTCGGGAAGAGTTATGATATCAATATCACTGCAATTGGCAATGCTAGAGGTAGTGAAAGCCAAAATTAACACAAACGGAATTAATCAAGAAGTATAGCGATGCATTTGGTTTAGCAAAAAATCTAGCCTAGGGCAGAATTTGAATGAGAAAGAAGGATCCAAATAGCATACCCCAGGTAGTAGGAATAAAGGTTATGTTGAGCCTATGTAACAAGGATTTTTCATTTCACTTGCCATACCCATGTGCGACACGACACGACTCAAACATTGGTGTGGATTCCGTGTGATGTAGCACAAGTATTGGTTGATCAAGCCTTGGTGGAAGATTGCAAGCTTTCTGCGTTTTTGGTGCAAGTCGGGAACTGAAGTTTTGTTTCCTGTTTCAATTAGGAGTCTTAAACAAGTTTTGTTTCCTTTTTCAATTAGGAGTCTTAAACAATTACTTAGGGGTATTCTTGGTGTTTTTCTAATTCCGTTTTAATTAGGTTTTCCAGCTTTCCTAGGTAGTATAAATACTTTCTTTGTTATTGTTTAAAAACAATTTTTTAATTATTATCAATTGACGACTGCTTAGCAATTTGGGTTTTCAACCTTTAAGTCTTAATTGGCTTGCAGAAGAGATCTGATTGATTTCTTATCAAATCCTTTGTTCGTGGGTTCGAATTAAGGTCGAACGTTCCCTTGAATTGTTCGTTTATCTTGTTGATTTCTGCTGCGTTTACATTACCGTGTCAGATACTTCAAGTTGTAAATGGACACTCCAGTTCATGATTTCAGTCGAGTAATTGAAAATTTCAAATAATCAGCTATCAAACTCTCAACTATTCTTAGGAAGACTCTCAAACTTTCACTATACATCACTAATTCCAATATCATATCCATATTGCAAAATTAAAACATAGAACATGGAGCATTTAATACACGGCCATAAGCTATGTCCGAGTACCCACACCCTATATTTTTATCCATTAGAACCAAGTCCATGTATATTAAAATTCATGGTTTCGAAAGATCTGACTTCAAGACAGGCATTCGCACCCGACACCCGTACCTGAGTCCTTGTAACATAGATGTTAAGTTATGAGCAAGGATAATGCATCTAACATGTTAAAATAATGCCATGTAACTCACATACGCATTGATAGTGATGAACCCAGAATCTTCCCATTCAACAAGGAATGGTGGCAGATTATCTGGGTTTTGTCAAACAACGACACGGAACCTTTAAGTTCTGGAGTTGATTCCATTTCAAGACTGGGAGCAAGAGCGCGTAAATTGCTCATAGAGGTTTCTTCGTAAGACTCATCCACATGAAACCTGGAGGATATATGGAACTGGAACTTAAGAAAGGTGGAAATTTTTCCATCAAATCAGTCATGATATCCTACTTGGATCAAATATCAGGCTTTTCCATTGAGGTGTAGAGAAGAATTTGGTATGGTAAAGCCCCTATGTGGCAGCGCTTTGTATTAAATAAGCTTTACATATACACATAAAAGCGCACACATACACATACGTACATATAAGAATATATATATATATATATATATAAGTACAAACAGCAGGCAAGAAGTTCACCAACAAGGAGGAGTGTAGAAACAAAAACATAAAATGGAAAAGAGCTCTCAACCGTCTACAAATATTGGAAATATCTACTTCATTAGATGCCGCCAATGCCATAGCTTCAAACAGACAACTCTACCTTGAACAGACAAAGGACAAAGTTGATCCTTGATATCCTCAATCAAGGTTCAATTTTAATGCACCAAAGGATCACTAACATATCACTTTCGCAACAAATATTATCGTGACTGAACCATGATTGCCTCCCCCAAACCTAGAAACTTCGCATAACGTCGAAGATGTACAGACAATAGATTCTTTCAGAAACAGATACACCAAAGGTCCCTAGCAAAATGATGGTGGACAAGGAGATTAACAGGAAACTCACCATGACGCCTCCACTAAACCTATAATCTGGGAAAAACCCTTAATAGGCCAGGGATCCTGCAACAAGTTATCAGTGTAAAGACCAAGCGATAGCCGTAGATTGAAAAATAAACTTACAGACGCTTGGTGGAATATCTGTTGCCAATCAAAGATGAGTTTCCAACAGAGTCCAGTTTGCGAGAAAAGAGAAGGATTAAGTGAGTGTCATAAATGATATGCCAGGGTAATCGTCTAGAGGGCATAATGCCCAAATCTGCTAAAAGGAGAAGGTTGAACGAGTGGAGAGAACTGACACTGTTTACAAGTTTATCAAAGTTAAGGCTAATGGGCCACTTCAAAGGGTTACGAACAATGATCTAACAGCAGCTAGGTAATGCCTTCTTGGTCAAACCCAAAAAGATCCTCCAATTCCGTACTAAACAAAAACAGATCATTGCCAGAGGCAACAGCAGCAGACCCAAGACAAACATATTGAACTGAGTATTTGAGATGGAGATATCCAAAGGTCACAAACTCACAGTCCATAATAGAGCAGTCAAAATCTTTCTTACAAGTCATAACTCTTAAACCACTAACTGTTCACCTAAATTAATCATAGTAGTTGCAACGCTGCACACTCTGACACCATTGAAGCCTTGCAGACCAGCCTTATCATCTCAATCATTAAAAATGGCATCGATAATAAACAATCGGTATGGTAGGTGTACACAAGTAGGCATCAAGTGTATCAATTGTTCTTACACTGAACTTGCTCTCAAGTCTCATCTTAGTAGGTATTTTATGAAGTAGCCCAGCTTATTGAAGTCTTTTCTGGTTGCTGCAAACTCAGGATCACCGAGCCTAATTCAGACTGTGGCAGCCCGCACATGGGAAGGAGGGCCGGAAGTGATTTCACAGCCAGAGTGCACGACGCACGATTATTCATGACAAAGTTTAAGAAGTTCCACACAACTATCACCACTTTGTCCAAGATTTAGAAATATATTTCTTTCTGTTATCCTTGCAAATTTGCTGTAAAATTTGGCAGTAATTTTAGAACATAGGAGGGTATGTCCCTAACAAACATGCCTATTCTTCCCATGTGAAAAGTTGTTCACTCGTGACTTGCAACTAAGCATAACTTTGTGCCTTATGAAAACAAAAGGTAAAAGAAATAAAACAAACAATAATATTGCAATATTCCCCATATGTATATCTTCAAGAATGACTTACTTGACGCTTTTCAACAAGACCGAGAATCAGAGCATTGTATGTGTGCACAGTTGGAATGCATCCAGTCCTCCTCATTATATCAAATATATCCAGAGCTTTTCTCATCTCTCCAGCTCTTGCAAAACCATGTATGATAGGCATAAATGTCCGCGATGTTGGCCTATGTCTCGCTCTTTGCATTTCCTGAACTGTACAAATGGCACGATCCATATTACCCATGCCACAGAATGCCCTGATAATGTTATTATAGAGCACAACATCTGGCTTTAAACCACCTTTCAGTACATCTTCAAATATCGCAAATGCATTTGCCCAGTCTTTTATCTTTATAAATCCATTGATCAGCATGGAATAGGTCTTCATGTTATGCTTTATGCCAGCCAATTTCATTGTTTCACTGACCTTCAATGCTTTGGAAACTTTTCCCGCCTGATCAAGTGAATCATACGATTAGGATTAAATTCATATTACTGAAAGGAATATATACATATATATATATATATATATATATATATATAACAAGCGAATATGAGGTAAACAGAGCACTGCCACATGCTACTCTGCATTAACATGGATGAGCCTTTGCCCAACCAACGATTTTTCACATTAAAGAATGGACTAACACACATCTATTTACAAGCATAATTATGCACGATATATATAAGGGGGTATATAGTGGTGATGCATACACACACACACACACACTTGTATACACATACACGCGCATGTGCAGTATTAGTCTACTACTTCTGTCTTTCTGCTACGAATGACTTCCATGAAAGTTTATAAGAGAAGTAAAGGATTTTTGGCTATTAAGTTACTTCAAGTAAATCATTCCGTACAATAACAGTCTCTTTACATAAAAGAATGTCGAAAAAACTCAATCATTCTTCGAAATATATTTGAAGTTGAAACAAATAACTGTATGTTAATGGCCGAAGAAAAAGAATACTTGAATTTCAAGGGAACGTATACCAAGTTATTTACTAGTTAGCAAGATCAAAATCCTATGAAGAATAGATCATCCTCTCATAAGAATGGTGCTAGAGATCCCAGCTTCCATCCCATTCTACATGGCAAGGCATGTGATTGGCTAGGTAACACATCACTTAAATGTGGAGTCACAGACTAACCAATCAAACGCCTTGCCACATAGATTAGATGGAAAGTTTGGGATCTCTTTTTTTTGCTAGGAAGGATGAAAACCCACACTAGAACCGAATGTCCGAGAAGGGGAAGGGAACCCTTCATTTCACATAATACTTCATAGAAAAATTATAAACTTGATATGTAGCTCTAGGTTATGGCGCTTTACAAGAAGGGTTTGTTATCGACAATTTAGTCACTTGATTTTTATTTATTTTTTTGATAAGTAACAAACTAGTCACTTGATTAACTTCTTCTTGCTCCCACAGGAATTTCAACCCAATAAATAGTCAGGTTTTTTTACATTAGACTATATTTAGTCATGAACATGTGGCGGACTGATTCACTGCCATTGAGGATGACTACATGGTTTCATGTTCAAAATTACAAAATTAATCATCAAGTCTGGCCAACAACATCACTACAAGTATAAATCTTGGCCAGTGTAGAGAAGCTAAGCTCATTAGAACAACAATCTCATTCCATTTGAGGTACATTTCCTTCCACGCAGGAAAATCCTATGATCATGCCGAACCAACCAAAACATGACTTTGCACTCTTCCTATCCAAATGCATGCTATCTCGATTTCTATGTTTGCATACCAAGCATGAGACCTCCAGAAATTGCAGATCGAACAAGAACTATACTCTGAATGATGATTATAGATCATAGTTATGTTAAGGGGAAGGAAAACTTTGTTACCTTTGTGTAAAGATTGATAAGACATCCATAACTGATTACTGACGGCGTAAATCCACATTCCTACATTAACATTCAAACGTTAGAAACATAGATGAAATTAACACATGATGGCATGGCAGTAAAGTGTAAGATATTAATCATTGATTAATAAGCTTGACAGGCTTGATAAGGAAGGTGACGGCAGGTCACTTAAAATTCTTGACGAACAAGATCCCCAAAACCTAAGAGATGATTGTGAAATGTACCCCCAAAAACCTGGAGTTGGAGGCTTTCCCCGTGTAATTTCCCATTTTCTGAAAAATTTACAAGTACTCTCTAAAAGGTTAGCTTTTCCTTTTCCTTATTCTTTGGTAAAAGAAAAAAAAAATCGATTGATTCATCAGAGTGATGGAATATAAAAAGTGCAGAAGAAATCCTCAAAAGGAACAAGTGGAAGAAGAAATGATTTTTACTTGAATCAAGGGTTGCCAATGAACCCCTCACCACGCACAAGTTGGAAAATTCCCACATTAGACATGGGGAGAAGAAAGTCTCGCTCAGTGAACAAACGAAATCGAAATAAAAAGGATGTGTTCCTAGCAAGGTAAGGATCCCAAATAACTCAGTTTATATTAGTATATACTAGAAAACATAAAATGAAACTAGAAATAAGGAAACTCAGTATGTGGTCCACATCGGGAATCTTAAATATTTTTCAAATCATTCTCATGAATGTTGTTCTTGGAACAAGGGGAGGGAGATCGTCCTATATACTCTTCTATATAAAATATTAAGCATACAGACATACTTCTGGGTTTACACTAAACTGAGCTAAATGGGCAGACCCCCCGCCATTGATCAAACATCAGTGATGTACTCTAATCATGTGCATGAAAAATACTAAATGCGCATAACCCCTCCAGTCAAGATCTTAGATTACTGCATCTTTAATACCTTGACATAATTTTCTTAAGTCAACCTCAAAGAAAGCCAAGTAACATCAAATGAAGACAAAACAAAAATAGAAAGGAGACAAGACAAGATGAACAGTACGGTGATGCTGCAAACAGTAATAATAATAATAATAATAATAATAAATTATTCTCACCTATTCTTATAGAATACTCCAGTTATGAAAACAACCATGCCAAGTATAAGTAACTAATTTAGGCTTTTACCTTAAGTCTGTTAAACACAACCAGACATTTATCTTCATTTCCGATCATTGTATAACCATCCATCATAGTATGATATATGTGAATTGTAGCATCAATACCCTCTTCTTCCATCTCTCTCACCAAGGCTTCAGCCCGCTCCATGTTAAAGGTCTGGCTGCATTTTCATAGTTTAATAATAAAGATCATTATCTATTCCATAAAGATGAGTCTCACATTGAGTTGAGACATTTGGAGAGACGCAAAGAAAAAGTTATGCAACAAAAACGCTATTGTAGGATTAATCTAAATCAACTTCTTCAACAGAGAAGTACCTTATTTATACATTTAGCAGAGGAAATTCTTGCCATCATGTATAATTCACAATTAACCAAATGTCTGGGTAATGTGAAGCTACCTAGAGCATTAGCTACACATCGCCTGAGCACAATCAAGTCATTTCAACGCAAAGTAAATGCATACATGTGATTTTATTTTGCAAAATCAGCAAAATCATTTAGGAAAATAAAACAGTTGGAAGAACTTATATGCTTGTTACATAGTGTATAAAGGCCCAGACAACCATAAAGTTACAGGTAGGAATCTGAGAGCATCCAGCTTTTGCTCTTATGCCAGAGGCCCAGAAGGTATGGTCTTTACACAGCTACCCTCACCACGCCCTTGGTCTTGTGGCCATGTACTAAAGTCCTTCTCTACATAATTGCCATAAACTTTGAATCCCTAAGAGAATCATAACTATTAGCTACTTAAAGATCAACTCTGTATTTGGTGAAGGCAGGCATTGATGCTGAGGACTTCATAGATGTTACTAACACAAGATTCAAGGACTAAGAAACCCCAAGGAGTGGAAGAAATGGCAAAGGCACTCAAGGCAAAGAACATGAGGTCTTTGGTTCCAAACCCTACACGAACAGGCCATACTTACCTATCCAAAAAAAAAAAGGTTCTGGAACAAGGATCCTCATTAAGAGAAACAAGTGGGTTGAGCAGAATCCTATCAATTAGAGAGCGAGATTTATTGCGATACAGTGGCAACTGCAATGTTACTACTTCCCTACTGAGGTTGAATAGCAAGTTTGATCACAAAAAGAACTTACTGAATGCCTTAAAGTAGAAGTACTGGCAAATACACCTCTTCTCTTTTTTTCACCTTTATTACAGAGGAAAAAGTGCTATTGATGAAGGGATCAATTGTAAAAGCTGGGCCAACACGAAGTCCACCAAAAGTGGTGGGGGTGGGAGGGGGAAGGGGATGAGAGAAACAGGTTAAAAACATGAAATAACTCAAACTGTGACAACTCTCGAATCTCTTTGGAGGTCAGAAATTGCCACGACCTGGTACACAACCATTTCGTGGGAGGGGGGTAAAAATTCTCTAGAAGAACACCCAATATCCATTGAGAAAGATTAAGGCATAAACTGATGATTACCTCCCTCCCATTTGACTTTTGAAAGTTAATTATACTATTTCTCGATAAATATTTGACATGTGAAATTAGTTATAGAGAATAAAACATATAAACAACATAAAAAGTACTATGAATCACAAGGTTTTAAAGTTTTGAACATGTTAAAGTAAAACAATATTGAATCTATATTTGAAAGATTATCAAATTGACATTGAAAAGTCAACATATGACTCCTTTATGGAACAAAGAGTATAACATATCCTAGCATTCCTTCTCATCCAAATGCACCAAAGAACTGCAAACACCCCCGGACTGCCAAAGGACTTTTCCATTAGGAGGACCATCATAACCAAGAAAATTGAGTAAGAAAGCAAGCCTCAACTGAAGAAAGGCAGGACCTAGGCTGCTTCATCAAAGTCTCAAACAAAACATGCACTAGAGGTCCCGCCAAGCAACTGGCTCATGAGCGTGTTGCACGTATATTTTCTTATGTTCTTCAAGAATAAGTTAGAAGTAAGTTGGTGATTATCTAGTTCTTGGTGTAATTTTGAGAAATCAAAAGTGTTACAGAGCTTCAAAATTAGGGAATGCCAAACCCCAGGTTTCCTAAAAACCAGTTTAGTTTAGAGTAATTTCAGGAAAGTGAACCACTTATACCAAGATTGACAAATCATCTTCCAGTCTATTGGACCATTGAGAAGTTGAATGACATTATTGATATTTTAATTACAAACACTTGGACGAGCACAACAAATTGGACAAAATAAGATGAGAAAGGATCTCAGTCTAGTAAGGGACACATCAAGTTCGAAACCTCAGAATTCTAGGAACTCAGAAATCGCTTCACCAGAAGCAGTGAGGCTACTTTTAGGCACTCACTGTCACACTGCAGCTGGACCTCATATTTCTTTAGTATAATCAAACTATAGTAGATGTGAGTATTATACTTGGCTGTTTCCTAAAGTTCACCAACTTGGAGTATTTCTGGCTCCGGTAGATGATTTGGTAAGTAGTGAATATCATGCACAAAGGCTTGTTTACTTTGATAGTAGTTATGCTTCCAAAGCTTCCGGACTGCCCGTGGAGAAGTATGATATACCCCTGTAATTTAAAAATACCATCTTACCAACAACCAGATTATTTGGTCCCATAAGTTCTGGAATTCAAACGTGAATTTCCAAGAAGAAAATGTGTACTATCTACATTCTCAATGAACAATCCACTAGCAAAGATTTTCAATATGTAGCTTCAAGACTATATTTGTAGGCATTAGACAAGCATCAAATAGTTGCAAAACAGTAGAAGTTTCCCTCTACAGGCTCCGAGGAAGGTAAAATAGAAAGACAGCCTTACTTGCACCTTATGGAGCTGCCGGTCCAATTTACAATATTCAAATTGCAGCTTTAAGTAGCTTTCTTCATTAGGATACTATGCTAAATGCCTTCCACAAATCATTGCTTATCCAAAAGAAGATGGATTCTTACAAGAACAATGAAAAACAGATAAACAGAGAGAAACCAACACATTTGCATGTTTTGCCCCTCAATATAAGTAGACTACATCCACGGGCAAAGAGACAGCAATTTTCTATCACTAACTTTCAAGGGTACAAAGATTTGGAGATAAACCCTAGCCCCCATGCAAATTGATGCTACATAACCCTAAGATAAGTATATAAGCATACCTATGCTATTTTTACACGGCCCAAGAAGTAACAAGGGTCCATGTCACTGGTTCAAGTCACATATATAACACCATTTTTCTTGTACACTAGGAACAGTTAGTCCATACAGTTATGACAGCTAACTTGGCACAAAGCATCAATGCGCAATCAACTAACATAGTCTACAATGATCATAAGCCACAAGTACCATACGTAAGAAAGAAATTGAGCGTCCAGAGAAAATTTAGTAATACAAAAACTCACCAATGCGCGTAGATTATGTTCCCATAGATAATTGCATTCATTGTTGTAAACCTCTCTTTGGCCTCCTTAAACCACTTATCTGCAGCACTTCAAAAAACAACAGGAAGAAACATTAGATGTTACCATGTTGGGGTATACATAACCAAAAAATGGATGGTAGGAACAACATATAAATCAATCCACAACACACATGAAGGTTGGCTTATCAATGGTGATGCAAGGGTAGCATGACTTAGTAAGAGAAACCACATATGTAAGACCAGTGGCCTAGGGACTTGACCACCAAAGAAGGCCTATAGAACAGAAGAAACCATCCATAACAATGCTCTGACATTTGAATGTTTTTATCACAATAATCAATTGTTTATAAGTACAGATCTCAATTAGGGAAAGTTCAAGTCATTAACATTACTTTAGCAAGTTACAGCAAAAACACTCTTTAAGCTCACAGTAAATTTTAAAGAACAATAAAGATGACGTGTATTTTGTCCATTCTAAAATAGGAAGTCTAGAAATAGCCTTTAATCAAATTATGCTAATAAACTAGAATAATCTTTCAAGAAGATATATGTACCTCCCTCAGGTGAAGAACAACCATATTAAATACTCAATCAGAACCAATATCTCAAGTTGAATACTTGGACGTGGAGTAGAAGAGATACTCATACTGTTCACTTTCAAGGGCATCTAGTATTTCTTATTATTCATTTTATTTTTTTGGACCAAGTGGGTTTTCTATTTTCAACATATTCAAAAGTCAAAGCATTTTAAAGAATGTGTAACTACATTACAGCACCATTACTCTTACCAACTGGGCGATAGATTTACATATCTGAGGGAAATATTTAGAGCATCATGTCAATTGAAAGTTAGTCAACCCCACTTAATTTTGACAAAGACTATGTTGAATTGAGTTGAGCTTGTGTAACTTGTAAGCTAATTTTAAAAAATCAACTTTCATCTTTGAATATCTTCAAAACAAATGAGGGAGAAACCAAAGAAGACCAGAGGAAGTACTCAACTTAATGTAAATATTAATAAAGACCCATGTTTAAAATTATAAAGGAAATAATGAAGAAGGGAACTAATGCCAGATCATATCCTTTACTTACTCAACATTCCCAACTTTTGCAAATCCCCCTACAAGAATAGTGTAAGTCACCAAACTCATTTCTATTTGCTCATCTTTCATTTTCCTCACACAAGATAGTGCTTCTTCCATGTCTCGGCCTACTGCATAAGCGTGAATTAGGCTGCATAAAATAAACCATATCAAATGCTGACAAATTGAAATATTCCAGTAACTTGAACTTCTGACCAACTAATTTTACTTGCCAAAATTTTCTAAGTTCTTACGCTGGCCTCTGTGCTAGTGTGCATCCTAAATTTCCTAGAGCTGTTCTAGAGAAGTTCTAGGAAGTTGCTCAAAATTAACAAATGCAATTCACCTAAAGGAAATAAAGAAAGAAAAACTCGAAAGTGTTTTGTATTTTAAGAGATACATCTATAAAGTGATCCAAATGAGCAGAATCTGTTGTCAATAGTAGCTTTTCCAAAAATGAGTCAAGCAGAGAGTTATTAAATTAAATATAGGTTGCTATAAGTTCTGAAACTAGGAAAGTGGGAGAAGGTAAATCAGGTTTTTACTTCGTATAAACATGTTTTGTTGGCTCTATTCCTCTGGCCCGCATGCTCTCAAAGGCTTCACGTGCACGATGCATGTCTCCTCGCCTTGCATAATAGTTCACCATCAACCCAAACTCCTTCCTGGATGGCTACAAACGTTGACATTTAGAAAAGAGAAACAGGATTGACCTTAATGCTTGCATCTTTAACATTGTAACAGGTTAGACATGCCTTCAGCTAATTGCTTTATGTGTACGGATGCAAACCTATATAGGTGTACACCCATGTAAAACATACATAAATCTGTGGGCCACAGAAAAAAAAAAGAAAACAATAAACAAAAGAAAACAAAAAACAGAGAGAGAGAGAGAGAGAAAGAGAAGGAAAGTTCAAGAAATGGTTGTGGTTATATGGAAAAAAAAAAAAGTAAGGGAGATAGGAAAACTGCCCAGAGCAATTTCCAAGCATGTCTACGATTTTGTGTTGGGGGAAAAATTGAGGAAGTGATTTCAGGGGTCATATTGAAATTTTCATTTGGCAAGGGACAGGTGGAAGGGTGGGGCTTGAGTCAGTAAACTGACCAAGCTGTACCAAATGAAATTGTTTTCTTTGCAACAAAGAGTAGACAACCTAACCTTATAGAAAGTGGAAATTCGGGATGTCTGCATAACATATTGCTATAAAAGACGGCGCATATTCATTATTGCTGTGCATAAATGCGTGGCTCGTCTTCCACTGCCCGCAAAAAAAAATGAAAAATAATAATAAAACATTATTCCCATCCATCCAA
Organism: Platycodon grandiflorus; assembly: GCA_016624345.1. Classification (NCBI taxonomy): domain Eukaryota; kingdom Viridiplantae; phylum Streptophyta; class Magnoliopsida; order Asterales; family Campanulaceae; genus Platycodon; species Platycodon grandiflorus. The sequence goes on from CM028368.1 coordinate 8,113,092, forward strand.
ACATGGCCATATGATCAGAAGTCAATGGAGAAAATCCAAGGAGCCGACCTCATAATTGAGACAAAGCTGAGTATATTTGAATGAGTAGAGTTGTACCTAAACATGGTTGTATGGTCTAGAACGCATTGGTGATTATCACTATGGCAGAAAGAATTAACTCCTGGACATCACAAGTTCATCTTGGACAATGATTTTACACCCATCTCATGCAAAGACAGTGCATGTGCCAACAAAAGGAAATAGAAATATTCAGAAGTCCTTCAATAAAAGGATGCTGATCCCTTAGGATTGTTCATTATTTCTCTTGAATAGATATAGGCGATCATTACACTAGTTTCCGTGCATATTCATCTTTGTAGTCCATCCAGTTAGAGGGTACTGGAGAGGTTTTCAATGGCCTCATCTACCTGGTGGAGGTATCAACAGCATCCTGGAGGGTACAACGGGAAACAATGATGAGACAAAAAGAAGATGGCAGGATTGATAGCTGGGAGGTGCAAAATACACTCTCGCTTTGGCCAATAGCATTGAAGCCTGTTTCATAGGTTAGAGTACGAAATCAGATACCAACTCTAAGAAAAAGAAGAAAAAAGAAAAGTGGGTTGACACTAGGTGAGGGGCGCACCATGAAAATTATGAGCTCGGAACAACTGTCATCGAGCACAGGCTCCACAAAGATTGAGCATCCAGATAGCATTTTTGCCATGTTTCTTTTGCTTTTTCTTAGCGGAATTCTTTCCGGCATTATTTCTCTGGCTCTTCTTTTCTTTTCCTTTTTTGGGATGAATTCAACATTATTCTCTTTATTTCAATGTAACTAACCTCAACACTGTAATTTTAGGCATAATAGAAATCGAACAGACAATGTTTAAAATGTTCCCGCTTTTCAGCTTCCAACCCAGCCTTTTTGCACCCTAAAGAGGAGAAAATGCATTGCTCTGTTTATTTCAGTTTAACATGTTTTATTTTTGATTCTTTGAAAAGAATTTAGAAAGCAATGCATTTCAATCCTATTAAAGATTAATTGACAAGCACAAAAATTACTGTGCTAATGCCAAAACTTTTGCACAGAGAAGCATTAAAGTTCTAGAGGAGCCTGGGATTCTGATATTGTATTTATATCTTCTTAAATAAAATAAGAGAATAAAGAAAATAAAATAAAATGAGATATGCCTTCAGTTACTATAAACGGGCGCCACTGCATCAATCAGAAAACCCATATGAAGAAATAAGTACAGTAAGGGGAAATCTTTTCTCTAATTAAGGCAAGTCAAATATATCAAGTACAGGATACAGAAAATTAACAACATTATCCCTCTCCATGACAAGTTCATAGTTGAACTCCCCAATTCTGTCTCTACTAGAAGAGCAGGCAATGCATTACTATGCCTACTTCAATCAGCATAAATTCAATTCCTAGGAGCCAAATTAGTCACCTTTAAGCTAGACTCAGTTCCCCAACTATTTCAATTGCCCTCGAATTCAACAAAAAATTGTTTTTATTTGGAGAGCTCTAACGAACTTACTACGTATAAGCTACAAATGAAGCTAAAACAGGAATGATAGTTTTCCTTATCCATGGCACCTACATTACACGTTACAACCAAAGACAAGTAAAAATGTTCATCAGCATAAAGTTATACCTTCTTAATCTTTTGAAAAGCTCCAACAACAGCCTGCCAATCCTTTGGCCGAGTTTCTAACACTTCACGGAACTCTCTCCTGGAACCTTCCCTCTCTTCGTGCCATTTCGACCTATAATCTACTCTGTCCTCCCCAGCCACCCACCTAGCTCTCTCCTCAGCCTTCCCCTTCAACCGCCTCCCGTCGTCCAGCTTCACGGTCAACACCCTCCCATGAAACTCAATACCATCAAACTCCACCGCATTCATTGCCGACTTGTGGGCCGTAGGACCCCCATATATAATAAACCCAAACCCCATATTCCGTTCCGAATCGTTGTACCCCTTAATCAATATCACATTCTCAATTGGCCCAAATTGCCGAAAAAAATCAGAAAATTCATTTTTCTTTATCCACGATGGAAGATTTCCCACAAAGATTTTACCCTCTTGCCTAAACTCAATCCTTTCCGGTTCCTCCAAATTGGTAGTATCATTTTCCCCGGAAATGGTTTTGACCGCAGGCAAAGAGAGCGACGGTGGTGGCGGGGGAGGGGGAGGGGGAGGTGGAGGAGAGAGTTTGCTGGTAAGCCAGAGCTTGCTGGTGAGGGTTTGGGAAGAACTGGTTGGGGTAATTTGGGGAGTAACTAGGTTTCTGAGGGGATTGTTTGCTAATTTCACTTTTGGTGGGATGGGGATTTTAGGGGGTGGTGGTGTTTTGAGGGGTTTGGGAGTTTTGGGACGGCGGAAGCGGTCGGTTGAGGAAGGGGAGGAGGTGCTGGTTGGGTTGTTGCTATTATGGGAGTCTTGGGAACGTATGAGAGAGTGGGGAGTGGTGGAGGAGAGGTGTTTACCGGCGAGAATGGCGGCGGAGAAGGGTGAGGAGGGATAGTAGTGTGCGGTGGAGATGAGAGAGAAAATATCCATAATTCAACACCTAGTATTATCAGCTCAACTGAAAGTGACGATCTGGTTTGGGGGTAGTTAGTTGTTACTGGTTACTCCCTCCATTTAACGCATTTAACCGAAGAGCAAAGTTTGAAAAATCAAATAATTAAGGGATATATAAGGAAATATAAAAATTGGTCATAATTATAAAAATATTTTAACATAAATGTATATACTACGTGTGGAGGGTAAAGTTAAAAATTTTATGAATATTAGAGGCATAATTTTTTAAAGTGAATTTTTTAGGTGCAACATCCAAAATAGTATAGCGGACTCTTTGTCTGAAAACGAAGGGATTATTTTATATGTAATTTTTTATTTATTTTTTTCGAATGGAGGGAGAATCTATAACAACTAATTTATTTTAGGGAGTCACTATATATTTTAGTTATCCACTACATTCATTAATATTTACTTAAACTATTTAATGTTTTGACTCAATTGTCTTTCAGTCATCTCTTATTTAAATATGGAAACACTTTTTCGAAGAAAACTAATTTTCCATTTTCTTTAGTAATTTTTTTTGACTTTCTAAATAAATTATATTTAATCATGATAGAAAAATAAAAGATATATGAACGAAATCGAAAACTTAAAAATAAATAGATATAATGAAAGTAATAGTAGGCCTAGTTTCTTCGACTTACCAAGTAAAAAAAAATATAATCGAGAAAATAAAATAGAAAAGGGGGTGCCATATTTTTTTGGATTAATATATAATTTGGTCCCTGAACTTTCCCAATTCTCTTAATTTGATCTAAGATGTTTTAGCTTTCTTATCTTGGTCCTTGAACTCAACTTTTGCTGCCTTATTAGTCCTTCATGCCGTTAAGTCAAATGAAATCGTTAAACAAAACTTGGAAAGACAAAATTGTCCTCCGCTGAGTCAGATGAAGATCCACATGGCTAATCGTTTGCTGAGATGGAAAAACAAGGTTTATAGAGTTAATATAAAATGGGAGAGAGAAATTAAAAGTCAAAATAGGAAAAAGGGTTTACTACCTAAATGTTGACACAAAGATGAACAATCTCCGGCGAATTACCGTCATTCCGCCGCCTGTCTTACTAGTTTCCGATCTATTGATCCGATGATGATGATCCTCAATTGATTATGCATCCATTCTATTGTGTCCCAATCACCCTCAACGAACGAAATCACATAACCACCTCCACCACCACAGCAACCACCTACCATCACCAACTCCCTTCAATGCCTCCGGCGTCCTCCTCTGCCTCCGGAATCGGATCAGATGCTTCTAAAACCCATCGACCTTAACACATATATCCAAACAATCCTTTGACTTTACAAGTTCTTTCCTCTTAACTCTCTATTCTTTCTACCATTTTAACTCTCCATAGATTGTTATATATATATATATATATATATATATATATATATAGAGAGAGAGAGAGAGAGGAATCCCAATTTTCTAATCCAAAAAAAACCCACAACGACAAGCTACCTAATCATCTTTCTCTCACCTTCCTCTGTCTCTCTCTCTTTCTCTCTCTCTCCCTCCCTCCCTAGACCTTAAAGAGAGAAGAATTTGAAAGGAGTGGACAAAACCCAAATCGATTTCCTGGGTTAATTTTTGTTTTGGGGAGTGAAGTTTGGAAAAAATGGTGTCTTTTCTCTAGATTTTTTGTTAGTAAGAATGGTCATCGCCGGAGTCAAAACGCAGAGATTGAACTCATCCCCCTGCGGGACGACGCACTGTACCACAGGCTAATTGGTACTGTTTGTTTAAATTTAGTTTTTGTGTTTGTTTGATTTGACTCCACATCATGCTGGTTTTCATGGCAGCAACAACATTTACTTCTTCAAAAAAACGACCAAAGCATAGCAGGTCAAATGGACAAGAAATAATTAAAAAAAAAACATCAATCCTTTAATAATTAAAAACAGGGGGAGAAAAGGACTGAGAGAGACTCGAGAGAGTGCGTGAAAGAGAGAGAGAGAGTGTGTGTGTGTATGTGTATGTGTATGTGTGTGTGTGTGCGTGAGAGAGAGAGAGCAGAGATAGAGAAACAGAGAGAATGAAGGATGTAAAAGGTAAGAGAGAGAATAAAATAGAGGAAAAAGTCTACTCCATTCCTCCAGAATATGTAGTCCACCTAGGCATTCCAGTCAACCTAAAATAAGGGCAATTTCGTCTTTTCAAGTTTTGTTTAATGATTTCGTTTGACTTAATGACATGAGGGACTAATAAGGTAGCAAAAATTGAGTTCGAGGACCAAGGTTGGAAAGTTGAAACATCTTAAACCAAATTAGGAGGATTGAAAAAGTTCAGGGACCAAATTATATATTAATCCTATTTTTTTCTTCAAGTTTTCCCTCATTTGAAGAATTAGAATGAAAAACATGGATGACAGACAATTAATTTTTTTAGTACTGACAAATAAATAAAATTTATTTTGAAAGATGATAAAAGTAAAATAAAAAAAAGTTAAGGGAAATAAAAAAAAGTAGTTGACTTTAGTCAATTGCATAATTATTAAACAAGGTAAGTATTTGAATGTCATTTGTTTTATGACAATGATTAATTTAATAAATGTAATGGATAAACAAAATTTGTAGTGAAAATAAACTCTCCCTTTATTTAGTAATTTCTTTTATTTTAAGACACTATAAGTATTAGATTTTTCAAATATGAACATTTTGTTTGAAACTGAAAGAGTAATAACGAAAAAAGTTATTTAGTTACGCATTAATTAAATACTAATACTTGGAGTGAACTTGAGAGGAAATGGTACGAGGTTCGTACAAACCCGCTAGAGTTAGGGGGCTTGTTCTATTTTGATTCCATTGACCTATATTATACAATAAGATACTTCTTCCGTTCTAGGTAAAGAGTCAACTTTTCTTTTATAGAAGTCAACATAAGATTAAATTAAATAAAAAATTTACATACTTTACTTATGTTTTAAGAAATAAAATTTTATTAATTAAAAAATATTTTAATAATACTATGGATTACAACTTTAATAACTTTGTAAAAACCACTAGATTTATATTAATTATTGGTCAAACTTTAGCTTAGTTGATAAAAAAAGTAAAAAGTTGACTCTTTACCTAAAACGGAGGGAGTAATTCACATTCCTTCTCATATGAGTTTTAAAGTCTAAAACCTAAAGGGATTTGGGCTGAATCAAAGGGCTCCAGTCATCTAAACAAAAAATCTTGGTTTTGAACCCTCGTGTACTCGCAAAATAAAAATCTTGGTTTTGAACCCTCGTGTACTCACAAAATTTTCTTAAGACCAACCATCGGCCAAAAAGAAACATATATTATTAATACGTACTCATGTTAAATCTCATTATATACCACATAGATATATAAAAATTGCAAGTTTCCATAAACACTTTAAATAAGCTATTATTAATTTTTTCCTTAATTTTAACTATTATTTTAATGACTTTTTTGACATTTAATTTGTTAGCCATGATAATAGTATTCCCTCCGTTCCTAAAAGAGAGTCTGTAATTCTTTTCTAGGTCTTTCCAACAACAAAAAAATCACTTTCTAATTTTTATTTTAAGATGCTACTTTTACCATTTAAAGTCTATGGTTTAAAGTTTAGGGTCTCAATCTGTTTGCATAAATACTTTTTGTGGTGTATATCAAATATAGTCTTTTGATACCCAGTTAATTTTTATGACCTTTGACCAACAATTAATATAAACTTCTCAAAATACCCTTTTAAAACTCACGCTCTAGACCTCTCATGCCGCAATCTATCTTTCTCACGTCTTTTCTCTTTCTCTTCCGCTTCCTCCTTCTGGTATTGAAGCACTGGTATGTCTCTCTCTCTCTCTCTCTCTCTCTCTCTCTCTCTCTCTCCATATATATATATATATATATATATATATATATATATGTTCTTTTTTACACACACTACCTCCATTGTTTCTTCTTTCGGGGTTTGTTTACAAATTGCTTAAGAGAACCTTCCCTAATTTTGCTCCATATTCCCAAACAACGATAAGTCTTTAATCGTAAAATTTTTATTTTTATTTTTTTGTTCCGTTTCTTTTTTCTTACGTCCGTATTGTTATTAATTAAAAAAAAAAAAAAAACTGACCAAGTTTAATTCTCAATCACATCTATTACAATCCTTGCCCAGTTTGAAGGTGTCTTTAATATAGGCATGCTACTTACTGAAACAAACTATGATGTCTAATCCCAATTGATGGAGATGCATATTGCTAAACGAGAAAAGCTCTCTTATATCATAGGCAACACTGATCCACCTACTGTGAATGACAAGGGCTATGAAAAATGGTATGCTGAAAGTTAGATGGTGAAAGGCTGACTTCTGATGTCTATGTCTCCTGATCTCATGAAGTGTTATCTCCGTATATTCACTGCCATGAAATTTTGAGTGCTCTGTCTAAGCCCTTTTACAATGGTACTAATGAAATGCAATTCTACTCTCTACATAAAAAAGCCTTCTCAGCTAGACATGGTGCCAAACCACTCTCAGTCTACTATGGGGAGTTAACCGAAATTTTACAGGAACTTGATCATCGCGATAAAGTTTTCATGAAGGATCCTAGTGATGTCATAGCATATTGGCAGTCTATTGAGCGAATGCGAGTACACATTTGTCTTGCTGGGTTGGACAAGTTTTTTGATCAACTTCGATTAGAAATTTTACGTCAAGAGCCACTTCTGAGTCTAGAAGAATATTATTCCTTAGTTCGTCGTGAGACCAAACGATCTACCACCTTGAATGAGGATATCGAGAAGCTTAAAGTTTCTGCAATGATTTTCCGCCATTGACCTATTCAAGGCCGGCCCAGATCCACCAATACTAAGAATTTCAATAGTTCAGATAAACCTACAAATAAATGCACCAACTGTAATCAAATCGACCATTCAAAGAGTCCGTGTTTTGAACTTATTGGATATCTCAATTGGTGGGACCCAACACAACACCGAAATTCCAAGCGACTATCTATTGCATTAATTGCTCAAACAAAAGAAGACAATGCCACTCCCACATCCGCTTCGAACGAAAATCGTTCGAACAATTCGTCGAATGACTCGTGACCGACGCTATGGTCGTTCGAACAAACCTTAGGGTCGATCGAACAACTACCTATGAGTCATTCAAAAAAGGGTATTATGGGGTTTTTATAAAAATAATAAAAAAAAAGTGGCCTTAAAAGATATTTTGGTGTAAATTAGGTCATATAAAATTTTTAGGAGTTTGACTAGGCCATATACAAAGAAACCTCAATATTTCTGAAATATTAAACCACAATAGCTAGCTCAATTAGTCATTACCATATTTTCATATCAAAAGATAGTACAGACTAAGAGATAGTAGTTAGCAAAGGTGCATTTGATATATTTATAAGAAAACTGATTATTCATTTTGAATCAAGAAATTTTTTTAATTGACATTTAATATAGGATAGATGAAGTAAGAGAGAGAGAGAGAGAGAGAAATCTATCTATATATATATATATATAAAGTTGGTGAGGATGTCTTTGTTAACCTAATTAAGCTCTTAATTAGGAAAATTTTAAGTGAATATAAAAATAAGAGTGTTTGATAATGTTATATTATATCACTTAATAAATTAAGTATCTCTTAAAAATGGTCAAAATTTTAAGTTAAAAGGGATCGCTTATCGCCAACACGCTAAGAGCGGGGTTTATATCTTTTCCCAATTGAGACCAAAATACCCGCCTCCCATCGTCGTCGGCTTGTCCGCTTAGCATTCTTGTTTTCAATTTTACCGGTTGGAAGGATTTCTTCTGCCCTCTGTGTTTCCCTTCTCTCTCTTCTCTAATTAGCAAAGTAGGTTCAAGTCAGATTTTTGTCTTGCTATTTGAAATCATAATCTAGAGTCAAAGGATTCAAACCAGGTATGTCATTAATCTCTCTCAAATATATTAAAGAATTAGTTGCATGGTTTGGATTTTGGTTTTGTTTGGACGTTTTTGAGTTGTTTCAAGCCCTCCTTTTTTTTCTTTGTGTTGTGATTTGGTGTGTATTTTAGATTCCTAATTTTTTTTAGAGTACAATTTAAAATAAACATTCACTTTGTATGATTCAAGCCTTTCGGCTCCGATTGGGAGTATATTTTAGGTATCTATTTCTCATGTTACTGTTAGCAGTAGCAACAAGAGATTTGCTATTTTGTCGAATTGAATTCAAATGCCTGTGATTTTGTCTACTTGAAATTTGGATTGACTTACAGACTTATCCTGTTTCTATTGTTGAAATCTTCCTAGAACTGATGAAAAATGTAGAACTAATCTTTGGATCAATCCACTGGGGAGAGTAAAAACCAATAATTCAGAACAAAAGGGTAGGAGCTATGTAAATGACTCCTATTTATCGAAATATTACTCAGTTTGATAATACTTGTAAATAAAATGATTCTGATAGTCCTTCTTTTGGCACTAAATATTATTTAGCTCCTCACTAGTCATCACCTCCAGATTAGTAATCTTATGCACCTATATAAGTCTATTTGCTTACAAAACTTCTTGTACCTTTTCTTTTCTTTTATCAATGTGAATGTAGAATGGCTGGGATTGGGTTGAGGATTGGTAATGGAAAGCTATATTAGAAATCTTGCAATTATGTTGTAGATCAGAATATTGTAAATGTTTTAATTTTCTGCAATTGTTTCCCTTTTGAAGTATTTATTATGATAACAAGGATGTGTCCCATTGAAAACGACAAGTTCCTCTCCCCTCCAAAAGCTGTACTCATCAGCATCAGTTTCAAAATGGCTTGGAATTGAAAGAATAACATCTGGGAAATAATTCTAAAATTATCATGGTTTGGAACAATCCTTAGTGGAGTCAAAGGGACGTCAATTTAAAACTTAGGTAAGGAAGTTATGTTGAAAACAATAAGAATAAACTTGTAGTGAACATACGTGAGAAAAAGTAATGGAGAATTTATCTAACCAAGGGCTTATTATATGTTGCAAGTACGTAGTCTAAAAGAAATTTTTTTCTGTAAAAACTTGCAGCGAAGCTCCAATATAATGTCCTGAATCCTGATCATACGACATAGGAACAATCCTTAGTGGAGTTATACGAATTACAGTATAAGTTGGAATTTCAACTATAGACAAACAGTTCATAATCACTTGATGTTGTCTTTCTCACTAAGTTGTGTTTTGGCTGATACATAGAGTTCTGATTGCTGCTATAACATCACCACCAGCACAAAATGCTTTTCCATTCCCCTGTATTGAACCAATTAAAGATGAAAATATAGAATAATTCTAAAATTACCATGGTTTGGAAATATTTATTTAGAAGTACAATACTTTGGTAAAAAACTCTTTTGAATTGGGTATCAACTGTTTTTAGTGTAAAAAACTCTTTAGAATTGGGTTTGATCTACTAATTAATAAAACTGAAGTTGCTATGTGTCTTTGGCAGCTTGCATAGTCTGTAATCAAAATTCATTTTCTCACACCTCAAAGCTCGAAACGACGAACCGTTTTTGCCATAAACTAGACTCGTAGATCTTTCCAACCATATAGGGCACACCACCTAGTTCTCTCCCAATGAAAGCAGGTTTTGTTCAAAGACGACTATGTGTCGGAATTTCGAACTGCATCACTATATATATGAATTGTGTTTTAGTATATGAATTGTGTTTTGGTATATGTAGGGATGGCTTCGAATGATCGTGATAAAGCTAATTGGAAAGACCCAGAATTGTTGAAACTGTTCATTGATGTATGTTTGAAAGAATCATCTGAGAAAGGTTATAGCGGAGCTAGTCTAAAAAAAGAGTCATGGTACAGTATGAGGTCTACTTTTAGGGAGAAGAAAGGTGTTGATTTCAATCAAAAACAACTTAAGAATCAGTGGGAGTATTTGAAGAAAAAGTATACGGCTTGGGCTAAACTAATCGGTAAACTGGAATGTGTATAATTCAGTAACTAATCTGTTACAATGAGTTCGGAGGAGTGGGATAATTACGTAAAGGTATTTTTCTAAAATATTCAAGCATTTATTCTAGTTTTTGAAGATATATTATGGATAGTGTTTAAGATTTTTATTTGACAGGCTAATCCACGTGCCAAACAATTTCGATCGAATGGATTACAATATCATGAGGAGTTAAGGACACTATTTGATGGTCTAGCGGCGGAAGCGGCATGGGGTCCAGCCATGCAAGGATTGCCATGAGATGGTCTTGGGTCTTCATCTCGTTACAGTTGATTTAGAGTCCGATCCTCTTGATACACTAGCTAAACCAAATGAAGAATCAAAACCAAATGTCAAGCGCCGTAAGACAGACAAACAAGAAGATCTTAATGGACATTTGGTGAAAGTATTGAAGACATTAGAAGAGTCTGATGGACCAAGTGTCAACGAATGCAACAAGATTTTGGATGAAACTTTAGAAGTGACCGATTCATTATATATTGTAGCTTGCAGCATTTTTTGCCAGGGTAAGGCATATAAAGAGCAATGGGTAATGTTGAGCCAAAAGCCTAAAGAAGTGAGGAAGCAGTGGATAGAGTAAATGGCAAAAAGATGAGATATCTCTGACTATAAGGAATAAAAGTTGGATAGGACTTATTGGATTGTGTTAGGACTAGTTAAAAGTTTAGGAATAAAAGTCCCATAGGACTTATTAGAATGTTAGGACAAGTTAAACGTATAGCACATTTGGATGATAACTAGTTTGAGAATGTTCTTTGTTTTTTTTTTAATGCACCATTTAATTGTTTTCTTGATTGGTACTAGTTCGGTTGTTTTTTATGATTATTCATTGTTTTTGGTTATATTGTGGTTCTATTCTATTTCTTATGCTCATAATTTGATTTTATGTTCATATTCTTATATAGCTTTTCTTATGGGTTACAGTATGATTGACGAAAAGCGAAGGAAAGCAATAAAGATTATTGCTTTAATATTAGTTGTTAAAATACTAAAGCAAAAGCAAATTGGACGAAGGCCAGATACTGATTCAGCACTTACTGGATCTGGATATTTGCAAGAAATAATTTATGGGAATGATGCACATTGTCAAGAAACATTGAGGATGAGCAAGGAGGCATTTTTAGAGTTATGTTCTCATTTTCGAAATAGAGGTTGGTTGAAAAACAGTCGTTACATATCTTTGGAAGAGAAGTTGGCAATGTTTCTCATAACTTTAAGTCACAATCTTCGAAACCGTATTGTGAAGCGGAGATTTAATCATTCGACACACACAATACATAAATACTTTCATGAAGTTTTAGTAGCAATGCTTAAATTTTTGAAAGAGATGATCATTCCAAAAACAAATAGTTCAGACTTATCTCAGAGTGGATCTCATCGTCGACTTAGAGAATTCTTTCCGGTAATTGTTAAATGCTTGCTTTTATAATGTATTTTTGGACTTCTTATTGGTACAATAAGTTAATATTTTTGCATGCATCTAGGGTGCTGTGGGTGCCCTTGATGGAACTCTTGTCAGTGCTGTTATACCATCGGATCAACAAGTGCCATATAGAGGACGAGGGAAGGGAGAATGCTATCAAAATGTACTTGCTATTTGTGATTTTGATATGATTTTCATTTATGTTTTGGCTGGTTGGGAAGGAGTGGCACATGATTCAAGGGTGCTTTCTGATACTGTAAGCGATCCAACAACTAATTTTCCACTTCCTTCACAAGGTAAGATAATTTTGTGATATTAGCAAGTTAGTTATCAAGTGCATTATGTTTTTTAGATACTTATATGGTTTATCATGTGCAAACAAATATTACTTATGTGATGCAGCTTATACACATACTCGTTGGTTTATGACTCCGTATCGAAACATCCGATATTGGTTATCTGATTTTCGACGAGGTGGGCATGCTAGAACAAGAGAAGAGTTGTTCAATCAGTCGCATGCCAAGTTAAGAAACGTGATTGAACGTGCTTTTGGGGTACTAAAAGCACGTTTTTCGATATTGAAAAAAAACGGCACCATATCCTTTCCCAGTTCAGAGAAATATTGTGATTGCTTGTGCTGCTATACATAATTTCATTCGAAGATCTAAAGCACCAGATACATTTTTGAACAATTTAATGATGCAAATGCTCGATTGAGAATGTTCAACGAACGACGATAACGTTGCAAATGTGGGAGGAGTTGAATCCGAGTAGCGATCAAAATTTCATGCTTAACTGCGAGAACAAATTGCAACACATTAAACTCGAAATTTGATTTAGATAAAAATTATAGTTTTGGTTAGTTCACATTTTCATGTTATTTATACAATTGGAGTCAACTGTGTTTTGATTAATTATAATTTTTATGTTTTTTGGAATTGTTTTTAAATTGATTAGGTGGTGTGCTAGCAAGTCGAAAAAAAAAAGTATACTACATGATTCGGCTATAATAATGGTAATGGACTTGTCAAGTTTGGCTTTCATTTTATTTTATTCTAAGTTCCCTGAAATTGTTCAAATAGAACTATTGAGGGCGGGGTTGGAATTTTGATAATATTCGACATATTTGGTTTGTTATTATCAAACAAAATACTTGTATTCAAGACTTAATTTTAAGATTGCTACAATTGATTTTTCAGCACTTAAAATTCAGTAACTTAATGTTTTCAGCTCTACTTTTTCAGACATAAGTTTTCAGAGCTTAATTTTCAGTTTTAACAAACAGAGCCTGAGTAATATCTACCTCCATCATTAATGTAGTCTTCCTTTTTTTACTTCTATTTCTCTTATGCAATGGCCATCTTTAACTATTTGATGCAAAAATTGCATTATTTAATTAAAATGGTGTAATTTCTGCACCAATTATCTTCGACTATCTCTAACCATCTTGTTTTATATTTCCCACCAAAAAGAATATTTTGAGAATATTTCTTATTATTTTATTTAAAACATGTCTTCTTTTTTTTTTTAAAAATGATCAATAGTGGTTTCTCACTTACCCCTGGGTCACGACCTATCGGTTGTAGGTAAAGAGTCTTACCAACTAAGCTGTACTTACTTGTCATTTAAAACATGTCTTATTTCATTAAATTTGTGTTAATGTATTAGCAAAACAAATATGTTATTTATGCAAGTTTTGGAAAATTATTTTATTGAATATCACAATTGACATAAATAATAGGTTTTATATACTTTGTTTGGTAAAACATTTTATGTTTAATAAATTAACAAACAAAAAATAAGAGACGTATTTAAACAAAAAGAAAAGAAATAAGGATAGGGATAGAGCAGGGGAAGGGAGAGGCTGCGCAGGCAATTAGGGCGCATGGAAGGAAGGAGGCTACTTCAAAATGAAGCAACCTTTAGAGTTGCAAGCCTGAAAATTACTTAAACAAAATTGAGCTCAAGCTCGACTTATTTACGGCCTTAATTAAGAGCTCACTGTTGGCTGTAGCTTAGCCTGTAGCTATACCATTCAATTTCCAAGGGAAGTTGAAGGGTTTGTTTTAATTACATATTTAGGGTCCGTTGATTTACAAAAAAAAAATGCAAGAAGATTTAAGGATTGTAGTATATGTCAAATTAAGGGATATCGATCGACACTCCAAATTAAAAGCTTAATTGTTCAAAGGAAATTAATTAATGATAGATCGATATGAACTAATTAAAGAGGGCTCTGCTCATCATCAAGTCAGACTAGACATGATGCTCATTTGCAATAATGACATTATCTTTCGGACAACACAATCATATATATATATATATATATATATATATATATATATATATATATTCATAACCAATTCACATACGAATCCAGCAAGAATAATGCTTCATTCAGTTATAGCATTACTTCCTTATTATTTAAATACACTGTCTCAACAAATTAAGAGAGTTCACAAGTTCAAGCCAAAACTCGTCATTTTGCTTCTCCAACCTTAATAATACACTTGTTATTCTACCCGTGTGACTAAATATTCATAGTTAGTAAATTGTAAATTGGGTAAATCTATTATTTCTGGTGTTAATATTTTATACGAACTGTATATTTGGTAGTAATACTGGCATGCAATAGTTTTAAACAAATACATAGAGAATTTATCAAGAGTATTTCTATGGTTAATTGACAATAAACCAAACTCAAAAAATTAGATACCAGAAACAAAATTGAAAAAAAAAAAAACACTAAAACAATCAAATATCAAAATCAAGAACAAAATAAAATAAAATCCAATTTATATCGAGTAGTGAATCTCAAATTTAAAATCAATACAAAATCGAATAAAGAAAGTAAAACAAATAAAATCACAACTAAAATAAAAACTAAAAAACATAAATAAAAATTAAAATAACCGTCTAAACAAAAACCAAAAGCAACAATCAAGATCAAAACCAATATATAAACTTACACAAAAATCATAACTAAAACTAAAATCAATATCAAACCAAAAATCACAATTAGTCAAAATCAATATATTTTCATCTAAATAGAAGCAAAATAAAAATACAATAAAAATATCAAAACCAAAACCAAAAATCAAAGCCAAAATCAACTGAATAATTAGAACAAAAATATTAATCAAGAACCATAAACCAAAATTGGTTTACCTAAATTAAATCTAGGAATCAATAAAAAAAAGTTAAAACTAAAATCATATCTAAAATCCAAAATAAATAAAAAATAAAACTAATACCAAAATCATCGATGAACAAAATTTAAAAATTACAAAGCAAAACAAATCATGAAGATCAATGCCAAGAGAGAAATCAAAACCAAAAATAACCAATGCAAAGAAGTCGATGAAAAACCGAATGCTAAATTAAATATATATATATATATATATATATATATATATAAAACCTATCATTAGGTCTAAAACTTCCCTTAGGAGTTTCTCGCCGGTCGTCGTAACCACTGGCATCCCTCCGTGAACGCTTTAACGGTAGGAAAGAATGGGAGTGCCGTGGAGGAGAGTGGCCACGGTCGTCGAGGTATGGAGGAGGGAATTAGGTAGGGCTTGCACGTCTTTTATAATCTGTCTTTAGGGGGCGCTGTGGGGAAGAACGATTGCGATCCTAGTAGTTTACACGATGGTTGGGTGGGCGATCGAGGTCTCTGCCATTTCTTCTCTCCCCAGAATCTCTCACTTGTCGCCCTGGCGGCGGCGAGGAGAAGGCGGTGGTGGTGATGAATCTTCGGGGTCATCGTCATTGGTCTTCTCTTTCCGGTCTTAACAGCGTTCAATGGAGTCGTTTGACATGTTCATCACTTCAGTCGTCGCAGAGATTCGAGGGTAACCCTAGAAAATTGATGTAGTACCATTTATTGAAGAAGCAGGAGCAAATGAATGAGATCAAGATAGTCCAGCTTCGAGCCTGGTGGGTACTGATCTTTAGGAGATGATTCCAAGAAATACTCTTTGTATTCTATCATTAAAGGCAGACATATTCACTCTTTTTTGACTCTTGGAGTACTGCATCCCTTTGGATCGATCTAAGCCGCAATTAACTCAAAACTTTTTTTATTATCAAACATATTTTTCCTTCGATAATATATTATAACTAATGTAAAACTACTGAGCTATATATATCAACTTATATCCTTGTGTTAATATAGTATTCAATTTTTTTAAGTAATTATTATTATTTATGTACATACATTATGATAGTAGAAGAATAATTATAACTGAAATTTTTATGTATATGGACACTTTTTATCATATTGAGTATTGTTAATGATAGTTATTAGTTAGTGACCTGAAAATGAAAAGACCGAAAAAACCAAAAGTTAGGCTGAGTTGGAGGCTCGTGGATTCAAATTCAACCAAAATAGGGTGATGTGTTGCTTCTATAGTTGTCTTCACCAACTTTAAATATATGTATATATAGATTTCAACAAAAGTAAAATAACTTAACTATATCAACTTATATAAGACCTTTTGTATCCTTCAGTGCAGTTATAGTAGGGATTAATACCCAATTTCATAGCTAAATTAGGTATAATTATTAGGTAATGACACAATAATTATCTAAGTTGGAAGTTGAAATGACTGCTTGGAGGCTTGAGAATGCATCTTTAATAAAAGGATGTGAAGTATATTCATAAAATATAAATGGTTGAGTTGGTCTAAGTTGATTTTTTTATATTTCAATGGTGTGGGTTCAAATCTCATTGATAACATCACTTTTTTTCCTAGCTTTTCATTTTCTAGTCAATAGCTAAAGTTCTTCTACTAATGTATTTGAAAAATGTTATATACCACAATATTATACCTATAGTTCTATAGCTAAAACTATTAGCTAATGGCATCTTCCCTAAAATTTCAAGAGTCAAGCCATGAGAATGAAACTTTATCAAAATGGTATGAGGTCATAAACTTACATGCCTTCTCACCAACTTTCAATATCTCTCTCTCTCTCTCTCTATATATATATATATATATATATATACACATATATATATATATATAGATTTGATTTAATATACAAGAAAAAAGATGGTAATATAATGTTCATACAAGAAAAACCTTTAAAGCGGAATTATGTCTGAATTAATGGGATATTACAAGATTTGGGAGTCACGTACGTTCGTAATTATAATTAAGATTAATTGCAGCTCACATGATAGATGAATTTTATTGCAACTTTATAATATTTCCTCTCACTCACTATCATCTAATTAATTATTGTGAGTCCAATATACGATTAGTTTTCCATTCAAAACATTTAAAGTAATTGATACTTATGCAAGCTAGGAATATGTGCAAGGCAAATTTTAGGTCATCGTGTATTTAATCATAATCTTTACGGGTGGGGTTGATTTCTTTTAAAACAACGCATGCATGCAATTAATATAAATATTGAAAATCTTAAAAATTATGAAATATAAAGGACATAAAATCAACATTCAATAAGGAAATTCTTAAAATCACGCATCCCATTCCCTACAAATAGTTTTTTCATGACGAGATTTCAACAATACGACTACTTTCTCGTTGCATACAATTGAGTAGTAGTAGTAGCAGTAGTAGAAGAAAAGATATGGCTATTGACAAGAAGGATTGGCCGGTAACGAAAAAACTCTCTGATACTGACACATGTTATAAATCCACGTTTGCATTACCGAAGAAAAATTTTGAAGACCATGTTTTACCACATTTGAACAACGAGCAACAGAAAAAGCTTGATGAAAAGAATGGTTTGCATATTCGTTTAAGGGATGATGACACTAGAAATGTTTATTCTACTTCTTTGAAAAAAAGAAGAAAAGCATTATGGACGATATATGAACTTAGAGGGCTTAATCAACTCATAAAGGATAAAAATTTGAATAAAGGTAGCGAAATTGGATTCCGTTGGGTTTGGCATGAGCATGAGAGCGCTGCTACTGATGAATTAGTATTATATCATATGGTTTTTAAAGTTTTTTAAAAGACCCTCCTCCTCCTATATAGGGTGCGCAAGGTCCGTCCAATTTTCAAAAACAACCAATTTGTTCTGAAATTTGTGGATCTAGGTGTGAGCACCCTGATGCAACATGTAAATAAAATGAGGGTACGAGATTGGGGTGTTATTAACAATTATATATATATATATTATATTTTATCTTATATAATAATAATATATAAACTTTAATTGAGAGTTGGAATTGATGAAAACAAAATTAATTTAATTTTTACTTGCAAATCTATGCAATTGATTATCGGAAAGTCTTAATCAAAATGTTTTACCGATGATTAATCTCTTAACATTCTAAAATTTATTTCTTTTTGGTGCTTTAAAAAATACGGAATGGACTTTATAAGGGAACCAGACTATAAACTACTTAGTGTTAGTAACAACAAATTTTGACCTTAAAAAGCTATAGAAATATTCTAGAATATAATTCAAATATATCCAAAAAGTATCAATCAAAAGTGGCCCAATAATACCACCAAACGGATACATCAGCTAGTGCCGATTATTGTAGCTTAACGATATGTAAGTTCTAGCCATGGGGATGCAGTTGCCCTAAAATAGCTTCAAATCTTCTACCTCATTCCATGTCACACTTTATGTCTCATTGAATCCTAATCTTACACGTGTCCTTGTTATTTTAATCGACCTTAATTTTACAATTTTTATAAGGATACGTGTAAACTATGATTTAATAAGATAGAATGTGAGAAAATGGAATAAAAGATTTTGAATCCCCCTAAAACTTGGTAGGGGAGAGTGTGGGGTCCTTTTTCTTTTTACGAGAAAGTAATAAAAATGCTAAGTTTAGTGAATCCCCAAGGGTAACAATGATGATGAGAGAAAAAGAAGATGGCAGGATTGATAGCTGGGAGGTGCAAAATACATTCTCGCTTTGGCCAATAGCATTGAAGCCTGTTTCATCATAGGATAGGTTAGAGTACGATCGAGATCAGATCAGATACCAACTCTAAGAAAAAGAAGAAAAAAAGGAGAAGTGGGTTGACACTAGGTGAGGGGCGCACCATGAAAATTATGAGCTCGGAACAACCGTCATCGAGCACAGGCTCCACCACAAAGATTGAGCATCGATCCAGATAGCATTTTTGCCACGTTTCTTTTGCGGAATTCTTTTCGGCATTATTTCTCTGCCTCTTTTTTGGGATATGAATTAATTCAACATTATTCTCTTTATTTCAATGTAACTAACCTCAACACTGTAATTTTAGGCATAATAGAAATCCAACAGACAATGTTTAAAATGTTCCGGCTCTTCGGCTTCCAACTTACCCAGCCTTTTTCAACCCTATAAAGAGGAGAAAATGCATTGCTCTGTGTATTTATTTTAGTTTAACATGTTTTATTTTTTTTATTCTTTGAAAAGAATTTAGAAAGCAACGCATGCATTTCAGTCCTATTAAAGATTAATTGACAAGCACAAAATTACTGTGCTAATGCCAAAACTTTTGCACAGAGAAGCATTAAATTTTAAGTTGGGTTAATGACACTACTAGTCCCTCGACTATGGCCGATTTCACCAATAGTCCCTTAACAAATTTTTTTCAAATTTTTGTCCCTTGACTATGAAAATTAGACACGGTTGGTCCTTTTGGTGGATGCCGTTAGTATTTTTCCATTAAGTCTGTGATGTGCCTCTCACATGTGTTTAACCAAGGGCAAAAAGGAAATTTCACCTACATCTTCTTAACCAATTCTTCAAACACCAATCTCAGATTCATACACACACACACTGACACACACACAATACCAGATTCAACCATGGCTCTTTAATCAAAACCCAGAATTGGGAACGCAAATTAGATCTTTTTCGGAGTATAGGGTTTTCGGAAAATGAGATTGTGTCCGTGTCTAGGAGGCAACCTACTGTATTTGCGGTGTCGAAAGATTTATGCATCTACAACCGCACACAAACATTCAACCCTGGTTCAACCAACAAAAATCTTCCTACGTCCAAAGAGAAACCGTGAATGTAAAAATCTTATACACAATCATAGGCACAAAATGTCAGTTAGTAGAATTAGTATATAAATGAACAACAAGTAGAAGCTACTTGCCAAGCTTAAACCTAAATCAACAAACCAAAAGCCTCCTAATTTCGAAAGGAAACAGTGAACGGACCGACCGATTCAACGCTCAACTTAAAAGCTTTAATAATTCAAAATTTAAAACCCTAATTCAACAAATTTGAAAAGCTTCTTTATATCGAATTGAGAAAGAATGAGATAAGACCTGGGTGAGGTTGAGGGCGTCAGCGAGGGAGAGGAGAGAGGGAGATCGGAGGAGAGAGAGAGGGAGACACTTGAGAGAGGTGACATCTTGGTACGAAACGGCTCGGAGAATCTGTTTAGGTATTCTGTTATTCTTCCGTTTGCCTCTCCCATGCTCATCATATACGCCATTTTTGACCCTACACCCCTCGTCCTTCGTCTTCTTGACTTGAATTACTACACTCTTCCTCTCTCCTCTCGCAAAGAAATCAATGGAGCTAAATACAATACTACTCTATACTCTAGGGCTAGTCTCGCCATTGATAGAGCTCGCCGATCAACAAAGGTTACCGATACTCCCGCCCAAGACCAAAACGAGACGACGAAAAATATCTTTGCATGTGAAATTCCTTAAATGCCCTTAACCAAAGTCACGTGTTGGGCATAAGACAAACTTAACGGAAAAATACTAACGACATTCAACAAAAGGACCAACCGTGTCTAATTTTCATAGTCAATGGACTAAAATTTAAAAAAATTTGTTAAGGGACTAATGATGGAATCGGTCATAGTCGAGGGACTAGCAGTGTCATAAACCCTTTTAAGTTGTAGAGGAGCCTGGGATTCTGATATTGCATTTATATCTTCTTAAATAAAATAAGAGAATAAAGAAAATAAAATAAAATGAGATATGCCTTCAGTTACTATAAACTACCCATGTGAAGAAAATTAACGACATTATCCATTTCCATGACAAGTTCATAGTTGAACTCCCCAATTCAGTCTCTACTATAAGAGCAGGCAATGCATTACTAGCTATGCCTACTTCAATCAGCATAAATTCAATTCCTAGAAGCCAAATTAGTCACCTTTAAGCTAGACTCGATGAGTTCCCCAACTATTTCAATTGCCCTCGAATTCAACAAAATATTTGTTTTAATTTG
Source organism: Platycodon grandiflorus (assembly GCA_016624345.1). Taxonomy (NCBI): domain Eukaryota; kingdom Viridiplantae; phylum Streptophyta; class Magnoliopsida; order Asterales; family Campanulaceae; genus Platycodon; species Platycodon grandiflorus. Next base: position 8,134,208 of record CM028368.1, read on the forward strand.
GAGAGCTCTAACCAACTTACTACGTATAAGCTACCAATGAAGCTAAAACAGGAATGATAGTTTTCCTTATCCATGGCTTCTACATTACACGTTACAACCAAAGACAAGTGAAAATGTTCATCAGCATAAAGTTATACCTTCTCAATCTTTTGAAAAGCTCCAACAACAGCCTGCCAATCCTTTGGCCGAGTTTCTAACACCTCACGGAACTCTCTCCTGGAACCTTCCCTCTCTTCGTGCCATTTCATCCTATAGTCTACTCTGTCCTCCCCAGCCACCCATCTAGCTCTCTCCTCAGCCTTCCCCTTCAACCGCCTCCCGTCGTCCAGCTTCACGGTCAACACCCTCCCATGAAACTCCACTGCATTCATTGCCGACTTGTGGGCCGTAGGACCCCAAATATATAATAAACCCAAACCCCATAGTCCCTTCCGAATTGTTGTACCCCTTAATCAATATCACATTCTCAATTGGCCAAATTGCCCAAAAAATTATCCAAGATGAAAGGTTTCCCACAAAGATTTTACCCTCTTGCCTAAACTCAATCCTTTCCGGTTCCTCCAAATTGGTAGTATCATTTTCCCCGGAAATTGTTTTGACCGCCGGCGAAGAAAGCAACGGTGGTGGCGGGGGAGGTGGAGGAGAGAGTTTGCTGGTAAGCCAGAGCTTGCTGGTGAGGCTTTGGGGAGGAACTGGTTGGGGCAATTTGGGGAGTAACTAGGTTTCTGAGAGGATTGTTTGCTAATTTCACTATTCGTGGGATGGGGATTTTAGGGGGTGGTGGTGTTTTGAGGGGTTTGGGACGGCGGAAGCGATCGGTTGAGGAGGAGGTGCTGGTTGGGTTGTTGCTATTATGGGAGTCTTGGAAGCGTATGAGAGAGTGGGGAGTGGTGGAGGAGAGGTGTTTACCGGCGAGGATGGCGGCGGAGAAGGGTGAGGACTGAGGAGGGAGAGTAGTGTGCGGTGGAGGTGAGAGAGAAAATATCCATATTACAACAACTAGTATTATCAGCTCAACTGAAAGTGAAGATCTGGTTTTGGGGTGGTTAGTAGTTACTGACTTACTTGTTACTTCATATGTAATTTTTTTTTAATTTTTTAATTTTTTTTTGGAATGGTGGGAGAATCTATAACAACTCCTCCCCTGCTTCTAAATTATAGTTTAGCTTTTCTTTTTTATCTGTTTAAAAATATTTATTTTTTTTAAAATTTACTTTTACAATAATATTTTAATTATTTTATTCTTATTTTTTATATTTTAATTATGGTATATATGTACATACTATTAAAAAATTACACATTATATTAATATTAATAATCACACGACCTATGAAGTTAATGAAACCCTTGCTTTAGGCCTCAAATATATATATATATATATATATATATATTTTAATTTTTGTTAAATGTTAAGAGTATCTCTTAGTTTTTCTCACACACTCATCAATAATTTAACAACTTATAAGTTGAAATTTTTTTGTTTTTATTAGGCATGACTATTTGGTAGATATATATATATATATATATATATATATATTGTAAACTCAATTAGTAAAAACATGCAATTAAAAGATATGTGTATCAATGTAATTATACAACAATTGAAAATGCTATAATTTTTGCCAAGAAATTGCAATAGAAATAAATATAGAATCTAAGTTCCGTAAAAAATGTACTATTCGTAAAAATAGATATTTTGATAAAATTATTGACAATGAAGTTGTAAGATCTTATGAAAAATCATTCTAAGTTGATTACTTCTTATACATAATAGATAAACAATCACTTCATTTCAAATTAGATTTGAAAATTTTTTAATGTATAATGATATTTTCTATTTTCTATTTAGCATTGAGAAATTAAGGTCATTAGATAATAAATATTTAAAAAAAATTGTCTTAACCTTGAAAGGGACACTGCATCCCGATGCCTGATGCGTGCGTGTTTAGTTTCATAAAGGGTATTGTTGTATTTTTGCCCCAAAAGTACCTTTTTCCAGTTTTAAAAAAAGATGGATGGACTGGAACGATTACAAATGTAAAAAAAGGAACCGGCCTGTAATTCACCTAAAAAAAATTACTTTACAAAGCCTTACTTTAGAGTTTGGTTTAGGCCTCCATAATTGTTGGGCCGGCCCTGTTAATAATTAACTAAATTATTTTTTTAATCCGTATGCGAGGTCAAACAAAACAATAATTTAGGGACAGAGGGAGTAATTTATTTTATAGTAGTAATTTTTTTTTAAAGAGACTATAAGTATTAGATTTTTCAAATATGAATGTTAGTTAGAAACTGAAAGAGCAAGAACGAAAAAGTTATTTAGTAAAATGATTATACCATATCATTAAGGTGATAAACTAAAAAGTTATTTAGTAAAACGATTATACCATATCATTAAGGTGATACATTGTGATGCATTAATCAAATACTAAGAGACCCCCCCTATATGTTAAATGACACTAGACTGTCAATCTCAACCCCTTACCCACAAACCCACCCAACCCAACCCACTAATTACCCAATCCAACCCAACCCATTGACAAAATAAGTTAAAACGAGTTACCCATCTTAACCCAAAAATTCGCGGGTTAAGACGGGTTAAACCCGTAAACCCGATTGAACGTCGTGTATCACACACACACACACACACACACACTCGCTCTCTTCGCTCATAGTCACACACGGCTCACTCTCGCTCTCTTCACACACATACAAGCGATTCCCTTCCCCACTCCGGCCTCCTCCGACAACTCCTCCGTTCGCGATCCCTCCCGATCCAATAGACTACATCATCGTCGAGCATTTTCTTAAATGAAGTTGGTTGATATGAATTTTAAGACTTGTCCAACGAAGAGGAATGGAACAAAGCCGATAAAGTCGCGAATTTCTTGAAGCCATTTTACGACATCACCACTTTATTTTCGGATGCAAATATCCGACAAAGAAATTTGTACTTTTTGAATGTGTGGAAGATTCAAATGCTTATCAAAAAGGAGATGAATAATAATGATCTTGTGTTAAGTGACATGGCGAAAGACATGATGAGAAAATTTGAAAAATATTGGGAGCAAGATAGTGTGGTATTGTGTTTTGCGATTGTTCTTGATCCTCGTTATAAGTTGAAGATGGTGGATTATTGCTATGCAAAACTTGGATACATTGGAGAGGAAGTAGATAAATTGGTGGCAAATGTTCGTGACAAGTTATATCGCTTGTTCAAGGAGTACAAGCATATGTCTAGCCCTTCCACACATTGCCCGGAGAGTGCTATGAATGTTGATCATGATGGAGATGATTTGGCTGTAAGTTCAAATTTGAATTTGTGTAAACTATTGCATTGAATTTTTTATGATATTTATTATGTTAGGAATATTTGGTCATGTTTAAGAATTGATTTATGATGCTTTTCTACACATGTTTTAATTGTGCTTTTGTAGGATTTTGATTCGTATGAAAGTCAACACCATGTGCCAAACATTAACAAGTCCCAACTAGATTTGTATCCGGAAGAGAGCCCCTTAGATAGAAAGTTGCATGCGATTTAGACATTCGAGTTATTGGAAAGGAAATAGACTTCGACTCCCGGAGCTTTCCATGATGGCACGCGATATTTTGAGTGTTCCTATAACATCTGTTGCCTCAGAATCTTCATTTAGTATTGGGGGTCAAATTTTTGGGAAGTATCGCAATTCTCTTTTGCCATCAAATGCAGAGGCATTGTTGTGTACACGAGACTGGTTAAACGGTGAGATTCTCATTTAAAAGAAAAAAAATTGTTTAAGCATTTATTTTGTTCGAACCAATTTATTATGGTTTTGATCTTGTATGCTGATAAAAAAAATTACAGCAGAGATATTTGATGCGGATGGAGAAGACGAAGAGTCGCTTGTCGAGGACTTTGACAAATTTAAGCTTGGAAGTGAAACCTCTTCAAATATCCTGGAATAGGTACTTCTTTCAAATATAACTATCAACTAAATTCAGTTTTTCTTTATCCCTAAGCTGTATGTTCAGTGTTTCCTGTTTTGTGGTTCTTTCAAATATAACTATCAACTACCTGGAAGGCATGAGCTTCAAAAAGATTTAACATGATGTGTGTCATCATTTTGCCTTCCAGGATTTTATGTAGTTTGAACATACCGTCTGGAGATTAATCATCATTGATTTTATGTAGTTTTGCCTTCCAAGTAGGAAGGCATGAGCTTCATTGTAACTGTATGTATGTGCATGGTAACTCTACTTGAAGATGCAAATTCTTGCTGTGAGTTTCTTTTATTTATTTTCCTTAATTTGTTGGCCTGCAATTTTGTTGGAAAGCTCCATGTTTTCTCAATGATATAGGACAATCTGTCACAAGTTTATTATTGAGATGGACCAGAGATGTGAATTAAGGAACTGAATCTTTTGGGTTAATCAATACTGGGCCAAGTGCTGTAAGAGAGTAATAATACCTCTCAATTTTTGAGAGTAATAATACCTCTCAATTTTTTAGTAACTTGTTCTCTGCCAAGTGCTGTAAGAGAGTGATGTTAATCAATACTGGGCTATTTTATGCATTTCAGTTACTCACTATGTCCCAAAAAAGAGTCACATTTTGAGTTTTTAAAGTAAACTTGACTTTTTTTCAAATGAATATTTGATGTGGATTAATTACTTGTTTTTTCAATAATTATAAAATATAAGATTTATAGTTCTTTTAGTGTAGCTTACAAAGGTTGTAGTTTTATTTTCTACAACAAAGTGAAAGTATGTTAAATGTTGATTATAAAAAATGGTCAATTTGACTTTGAAGAGTCAAAATGCAACTCGTCTCTTGGGACGGAGGGAGATTGATTGTTGATGTCTACAGCTGTTTCCTAGCAAACTTGCCAGTTGTTCATATTGAGGTTACTTTTACTGAAGTTAAAAGCGAAAGAAGTTTCGATTTTTAGGTGTTACACTGTGGCATTTCTCGAAGACAGAAAATATGCTGGGTTAGCCCCATTCGGCGGGTTTGCATTTATTGCAGCCTGGGCAAGCTTGCTGTTCTAGAGTTTCAGGAGGTTGTATTATGCTGATAATCTAGCTAGAAGAAAAGAGTAGTAGCTATGTAAAAAGTTTTCCCCATTTTGATTTAGTTTGTCACATTTTCAGACATTTATATCACATGTTTACATGTTTATGTTTGTGTTTGTAACAGTCAATGAGTATTTTGATATTGAAGTAAAAATAAGTTTTTTATTGGTAAAGTGCAAGTTTGAACCGAAGGGGGAAAAACGGGTCAACCCAAAACCCACACAACCCAACAGTGACCCGACCCATTTAACCCGAATTTATTTTGGGTTGTAATGGGTTTTGACCCAAACCAACCCATTACACAGATCAACCGACCCAACTCGACCCAATTGCCAGGCATAAATGACACTCTCCCCTAACTAACTAAAGTGATTCTTTTGCCCCTCACCCCCTCCCTTTATACTTTATGCTAAATAACACCCTCCCTTTCCTCCCCCCCCCCCCCTTAAACTTATAATTATTTTTGTTTAATTAGTATTAAAAAGAATTTGGAAAGAATTTCGTTAAAAGCTTAACGGATTCGTTAAATTTTTAACGGAAGTAAGGAGGACCGCCCTTTCTAGGGGTTTAATTGAATTACACCACCCACCCCGAGGATTTAAACATTTTTAACCATCCACCCAGGGTTTAAATATTTTAAACGCCCACCCGGGGTTTAAAAGTTTAAACCGCCCACCCTGGGGTTTGAATTTTTTAGTTTTTATATAATTATTAATATATACATAATTTTATATAATTATTAAAAATAATTATTAATATATAATTTTAGTTTATATATAATTTTATATAATTATTAATATATAATTTTAGTTTAATATATAAATTTATAAAATTTAATTTAAGTTTATAAATTATTAATATATAATTTCATATAATTTAATTGTAATTTATAATTTTTATAATTTAAAATTGTTCAATAAATATATAATTTCTAAACTAAAATTAAAATTAAATTCTAAACTAAAATTAAATAATATATTAATAATTTATAAACTAAAATTAAATAGTATAAATTTATATATTAAACTAAAATTATATATTAATTTTTGAAATTTTATTTATAAATATATTACTAATTAAATCAAAAATAATTAAATGATTTTAAATTATAAACTAAAATTATAAATTACAATTAAATTATATGAAATTATATATTAATAATTTATAAACTAAAATTAAATTTATAAACTTTATAATTTAAAATTGTTTAATAAATATATAATTTCTAATCTAAAATTAAAATTAAATTTTAAACTAAAATTAAATAATATGAAATAATATATTAATAATTTATAAAATAAAATTAAATAATATAAATTTATATATTAAACTAAAATTATATATTAATTATTTCAAATTTTATTTATAAATATATTACTAATTAAATAAAAAATAATATTAATTTCAAAACTAAATTATAAAATTAAATTAAATAATTTAAATTATATATTTATTAAATGATTTTAAATTATAAACTAAAATTATAAATTACAATTAAATTATATGAAATTATATATGAATAATTTATAAACTAAAATTAAATTTATAAACTTATATATTAAACTAAAAGTATAAACTAAAATTAACTATTAATAATTATGTAAGATTATATATTAATAATTATATAAAATTACCTATTATTAATTATATAAAATTATCTATTAATAATTATTACCAACTTATATATTAATAATTATATTAAATTAAATATAAAAATATATTAATAATTATATAAAATTATATATTACTAATTATATAAAATTATATATTAATAATTATATAAAATTAGGGGTGTTATTTAGAGAGGGGGTGTCATTTAGCACCTTGGGGCTGGGAGGGGAGGGAAAGTGGGGGGGTAAAAGAGTTACTTTGGTCCAAGGGGTGTGATTTAGCATAAATAGGGGTGTAATTTAGCACCCTTGAATACTAATACTTGAAGTGAACTTGAGACGTAAGTAATGGTATGCAGTGTCTGAATTGAAGTTATGTCTAGATTGAAGTTAACATGCTCGATTTTGAGAGTGTTTAAGGTAAGAAATGGCACAGGGCCTCAAAATTTGGGGGTCTCAAAATTTTCACCTATATGTATTATAATATATATATATATTATTATTTTTAATTTCTCTCTCTAAAATATCTCACGAACTCTCGCTTTACTTTCGGTTATAACTTTCACGAATAATTTTGTTTTCCTACTTCAATTGTTTATTCGTTGGGCTTGTTCCATACTAGCCGGGAGAATTTGGAATAATTGATAAATGATAAACCAGTTTATTTCGCTCCTTTCATAGCTACTTTAAATTTGATTGTGGCACGTTATTTTTAGTATTGTATTGTTGTTGCTTTTCAGTCTTCTCTACATTTGTGGCATTTGTCGTTACGCCGAATTTTTTTAGTTATGACTCCTAAAATTAGGAAATATGAATCTGGATATGAAAAGTAGAAAAAGAAAAACTCAATGGATTAGTTTTCATAGCAATAGAGAATGATTATTTGAAAAAAATTGATTATGAAGACCTAATTAAATATTTTGCTTCAAGGGATGTTAGAAGGATGTTACTTTTCAAATAAAAAGTTTGATAGTAGTTTGGGGATTTAGTTATTTTGGTATTTTATTTGTAAGAAAATAATTTTAACATTATAATGTTAAAAAATATGTAATTTATTTTCATCTTTTGGTAATTATTTTTTATCAAATTTGGGACCTAATTTTAAATTTAAGACAGGCCCTCAAAATGTCGGACCGACCTGAAAGTTAGTCAAGTCAAAATTCATCATTTTGCTTCTCCAACATTAAAAATACATTTGGTTTAATATAATGTTTATGGAAGAAAAAAGATGGTAATATAATGTTCATGCATGAAAACACTATAAAGCAGAGTTATGTCTGAATTTAAGACTGAATTAATGAGATATTACAAGATTTGGGAGTCACGTTCGTAGTTATAAGATTTGCAGCTCACATGATAGATGAAGTTTATTGCAACTTTATAATATTTCCTCTCACTCACTATCATCTAATTGTGAGTCCAACATAGGATTAGTTTTCCATTCAAAACATTTAAAGTAATTGATACTTATGAAAGGAATATGTGCCGGGTAAATTTTAGCTCATCGTGTATTTAATCATAATCTTTACGGGTTGATTTCTTTTAAAACAATGCATGCAATTAATACAAATATTGAAAATCTTAAATATTATGAAATAATAAAGACATAAAATCAACATTCAATTCGTTCCCTACAAATAGTTGATCATGACGAGATTTCAACAATACGACAACTTTCTCGTTGCATACAATGAGTACTAGTAGTAGTAGTAGTAGAAGAAAAGATAAGGCTAGTGACAAGAAGGAATGGCCGGTAGTGAAAAAACTCAGTCCCACTGACACAAGTTATAAATCAACGATTGTATTACCGAAGCAAGATTTTGAAGAGCATGTTGTACGATTTTTGAGCAAAGAGCAACAGAAAAAGCTTAATGAAGAGAAGAATGGTTTGCATGTTCATTTAAGGGATTATGACACTAGAACTGTTTATTCTGCTTCTTTGAAAAAACGAACTGTTTATTCTGCTTCTTTGAAAAAATAACACAGACGATATATGAACTTAGAGAGCTTAATCAAGTCATAAAGGATAAAAATTGAATGGAGGTAGTGAAATTGGATTCCGTTGGTTTTGGCTTCAGGATGAGAGCGCTGCTACTAATCAATTATTATATATGGATTTTAAAGTTTTTTAAAAGACCCCCCTCCTATATAGAGTGCGCAAGGTCCATCCAATCTGCAAAAACAACCAAAATTTGTTCTGAAATTTGTGGATCTAGGTGTGAGCACTCCGATGCGACATGTAAATAAAATGAGCATACGAGATTGGGGTGTTATTAATAATTATATATATACATATATATATTATATTATATTTTATCTTATATAATAATAATATATAAACTTTAATATGTTGCTTTTTCTAGAGTTACTAATATTTCTAAAGGTCTTCGAGTTTTAATATGTGGTAGTGATGGTAGTACTAATTGTAAATCCTTAACCACAAATGATGTATTTAAAGAAGTATTCCAAAATTTATAATAATTTTTTTTATATATGTCATTCTCGATTATTAAATTTTGTTTCTTCATTCTTAACTTTTAATTATTTGTTTCATTTTATTATATCGAACTCATAATCTATGCACTATAATGAATTACTTAAATTTTTATCTATAAAAACATCAATATAGTTCGTACATCGCACGGGTGTATTTCTAGTTTAAATAATAATAAAAAAAAGGGATAGGGATAGAGCAGGGGAGGGGAGAGGTTGCGCCAAATAAAGCGCATGAAAAAGAGGTTGAAAATGAAGCAACCTTTGGAGTTGCAAGCCTGAAAATTACTTAAACAAAATTGAGCTCAAGCTCGACTTATTTACAGCCTTAATTAAGAGCTCACTGGCTGTAGCCTAGCTTGTAGCTATACCATTCAATTCCCAAGGGAAGTTGAAGGGTTTGTTTTAATTACATATTTAGGGTCCGTTGATTTACAAAAAAAATGCAAGAAGATTTAAGGATTGTAGTGTATGTCAAATTAAGGGATATCGATCGATACTCTAAATTAAAAGCTTAATTGTTCAAAGGAAATTAATTAATGATAGATCGATATGAACTAATTAAAGAGGGCTCTGCTCATCATCAAGTCAGACTAGACATGATGCTCATTTGCAATAATGACATTATCTTTCGGACAACACAATCATATATATATATATATATGATTGATAATGAGAGTAACCATTGATGGTTAAATAAAAAAGTAACCATTAAATACTTCCCCATATATATATATATATATAATCAGCATAACCAATTCACATACGAATCCAGCAAGAATAATGCTTCATTAATTCAGTTATAGCATTACTTCCTTATTATTTAAATACACTGTCTCAACAAATTAAGAGAGTTCACAAGTTCAAGCCAAAACTCGTCATTTTGCTTCTCCAACCTTAATAATACATTTGATTTAATATAATGTTTATACAAGAAAAAAGATGCATGGTAATATAATGTTCATACAAGAAAAACCTTTAAAGCGGGTTAATAGTTATGCCTGAATTAATGGGATATTACAAGATTTGGGAGTCACGTACGTTCGTAATTATAATTAAGATTAATTGCAGCTCACATGATAGATGAATTTTATTGCAACTTTATAATATTTCCTCTCACTCACTATCATCTAATTAATTATTGTGAGTCCAATATACGATTAGTATTCCATTCAAAACATTTAAAGTAATTGATACTTATGCAAGCTAGGAATATGTGCAAGGCAAATTTTAGGTCATCGTGTATTTAATCATAATCTTTACGGGTGGGGTTGATTTCTTTTAAAACAACGCATGCAATTAATATAAATATTGAAAATCATAAAAATTATGAAATATAAAGGACATAAAATCAACATTCAATAAGGAAATTCTTAAAATCACGCATCTCGTTCCCTACAAATAGTTTTTCATGACGAGATTTCAACAATACGACTACTACTTTCTCGTTGCATACAATTGAGTAGTAGTAGAAGCAGTAGTAGAAGAGATTATAATATTATGGATTGGATTTTAAAGTTTTTAAAAGTTTTTAAAAGACTTTAAAGTTTGTGGATCCAGTTTGTTCTGAAATAGGGTGCGCAAGGTCCATCCAATAGGGTGCGCAAGGTCTATCGAATCTGCAAAACAACCAATTTGTTCTGAAATTTGTGGATCTAGGTGTGAGCACCCCGATGCAACATGTAAATAAAATGAGGGTGTTAGGAATATGCCCGTAAATCACCGATATATATGTATGCATATTCCAACACGTTGATTTGCTTGTTCCCATTACAACGCATGTTTCACAAGTGGTAAAGCGCACGGTTAGTGTGGCAACTTGTTGAAACAATGCATAGGTCATTAGACTAGGAAGTCTTTGTACATATCCGAGTCTTTGTCCTACCGTAATGATGACAAACCTTCATATGAATCAAGCTCTTCAATTTGCCGCTGACGTGACTATCGGCAGATGTCTCACTAGCGACATTTCCTTCGCCTATGATCGCCTAAATAGCCATCTCTACATCGCAGTTCTATATCGGCGACTCTAGTATCCGCCAAAGCACTTCATCGAACAACCGCAGAAGCTATTTATTCAAGAGGAACATCGTGACCATCGCGGTTTCTACACCGCAGCTCTATAATGGCGCATCTCGAATCGCCCAAATCCTCATCAAAACAACCGCCGAGAAACCGTAAGATCACGAGATACATCGGTCGTTACTCAATGCACTTCAAGACAAAATAGATCCGTTACAAGATCTGCTCGACAAATCCAAGATACGCATCGATGTCCGCACCTTCACGTTTATCCAATAGACATTTCCTCTTCGAACGTTGTTCGCGGTCTTCAAAGCTTCATTTCCGAAAAGGCCAAGCAGACGCCGCACTACGGCCAAAGCAATGAAACGTCCACATCAATCACCGCATCCAGGCTAAGCTCGACACGTCCAACTATGTCCACTGTGTCCTGCATCATCTTCAAGATTCAAACCTAATCAAGGTCTTTGCCCAACAAATCCAAAAATGTACTCGCTACATCACGAGATTCGATCACCAACGGGCATAAACCTATTCAATACACCAACGGTCACATCTTCTTCTCCAAATATATAAGAAGACTCTCATCCTCATTTCTAAATAGCGAGCACAAGAGAACAAGAGAGAGAGCACAAGCACTCTAACACACAAATTGTGTATGCTTATGCTTGAGAAAGGTTGTGGTATTGATCTTCATTTCTTCAATCCAACCACTCCTTAGTGAGAAATCACAAGTGTAAGAACAAACACTTTGTGAGAGAGAGAGAGAAAATCCAAAAGCCGAGAAGCTCGCTTGATCAACAACCTTGTTGTTGATTTGAGTTCTTCTTCCTTCGAAGAACTCGGTCTCTTCATGGGCCTCAACTCCATCATTCAACAAAGAGACCAAGTATCTTACGATCGTTGAAGCCGATCAAGCTTGAAGATGTCCGATGAAGAGCCGAACTTACATGTCCAGTTGCATTCATATCGGCGCACTTATACTACATTATAAGTCGCCGATTGGCAATAAGGTGTCATCATTGTTGGTCGAGTGCTTAGCACTCGCTTGTTCAAATATATGCTATTTGAACAACTCCTAATATTCTCTCTCACAACAAATATATCAAGTTGAAACTACAGAAGATGTCTTAATAAATATTAAATACATCTTCTAATGTATTTTCGATATATTTGATTTCGCTTTCTTCATTTCTCCTTCTTTTTCCTAAGAAGATTGCTAGGTTAGAGATTCTAGGTTGATGTACTAAGCATGTTTGCCTTTGAGCAAACCTCTCTGAATTTTAATATAAAATATATAATTGTTACATTCAGCCTTGATTTCTCTTTCGTGTATAATTTGCTTTATCATGTGCAACTGTTTAAGGAAAGTAAATGATGCATCTAATACAGATTATAGTCAACTGTCAAGCTCTCTTTCGATCAAATCTTTACAGCTACTTTAATCTAAATTGTTGAACTTATGCCGTTTATTTTTCCGCCGCCAAACTCATTTCCATCGCCTAAGTTCAACATACATCTTCCAACCGCATATTTCATATCTCTGATCCTAGATGTCCATGATCTACATCTCGCGATCTAAGATGTCCGATCACTCTATCTTCGCCTAATCATTCAAGATGAGGAAGATGATCTATGTGTAGTAATCATTTCATCTACTTTTCAATCTAAATGTAAAATTTGGATGAAATTTTTATTACACCAAGTATAGGCTATTCACCCCCTCTAGCCTATACACCGAGCAACCCTGACCTAACAATTGGTATCGAGCGCACTGTAAACCTTATTTCGTGCTTAATAACCCGAGAGTTTAGATCCCGCCGCTCGATTAGATGCATAGTCAAAAGGAGTCTTTTCAAAATCTTTTATCCACAAAAACCTCTTGACGGAGAATCCCGAAAGCCTTTTGAAAACCATCTTCAAATCAAAATAAATTTTGTTTTCAAAAATATGTGAGAAAGAGTATTATGATGACAATGTGTTCACTATAAGAAAATTTATCATATATCGAATTACATTGATATTGTGAAGATAAGTATTATAGTGGAAGTTGATTTGCTAAGGATTATGCATGTTTCATAAGTCTGTTCTCAAATCTTGGTATCTTCTTTGGCAAATGGGTTAAACTCATATTTGATGGATGAATTACTTAGAATCCCTTCCAAAAACATGCTCTCTTGACATAAGGCTAACGATTGTTCCAATCCAACACCTTTCTCAAGAAAACTTTTTATAAAAGTTTAGAGCAGAGGAAATAAGAAGAGTTTCAAAGAAAATTCAAAGGAAATCAAAAATATGTCATCTTCAAAATTACCGTGATTGTAAGATCTTGGCCTAAGGACATCAATGATGAGTTTGTCTTTCTTCAATGTAAAGCCTCACCGAGCAAGAATACACTCAAGGAACCTATGCTCGCATTAGAAATGGTGCTTCAACGACTATGAGCAGACGCGCTCAAAGAGTCTAATGAGGAAGTAACCCCACCCAAATTTCTTAACACTATGGGTTACACTTATAAGCCGTATTTTGAATAATTATTCTTTTGTCATGCTTATTAAGTCTCATTTGTATTATTGGATTACTAGAGCTATCTTTAGCTCATAAATGTTGCTAATTTTCTATGAGTACTTTCAGAACTCATATGACGTAAAAGGTCAATCATGCAACATCTCTCTCCATCGGCAGAGTAACATGGCCGCGATTCATGAAGGATCGCGATCACTCATGAGAACTCACTCATGTCCTTCACTCACTCAAGGTCAAAATCTTCACCGCTGGACTTTACAACAATGAAGTGAAAAATCTGCGATAAGTCCAAAGGAGTTGATAAAGACCCTCTCTCATGCCTATACATAACAAAGTTAGCTATTTGCTTTCCAATGACCTGCTCATGTCTCGCCGAACTAATATGCTTATACATATCATCGACAATAATGCATAATAACCCGTCATACCGCACTTTCATTAATATACATTGATTGTATGATTTGTTTTATGCAAATGATTTTTCAAAAACAAATCAGACTTTTCTATCACCGATTTCAAGTGTTTTTCTCGAAACCCCGTAGTTGGCCGAATTTCCACATCTGCCAACCAACACTTCATAAGCTCGCTTTATGTGCTGACTTATAGAAGTAAAATCCTTTAAAGACCTACTCTCTCAAGTCTATTAAAGGTGGAGGCACACTTTTCGAAGTTTGACCGCTTCGATTAAAGTTAAGACTATTTTCAAAATCTTGGAAAACGACAAGTCAAACATCAATCCTTACCAAGAATCTTGAAAATATCTAGACTTCACACCTATCCCGCCAAGGCGTGATCGAAGGACAATTCAACAAAAGCTCCATTATTGAGTATCCTTCGCCTAACCTCCGTGAGTATAAGTAGAGCTCCTTCTTCATTCAAATCTCTACTATGACATAACTCACAAACCGCCTATAGATTACACTAGTTACAAATCGATGATTCAAAATCTCACAAATGTTGCAAAATCCAAGTCCTAAGATTGGATCAAGACAATTCCTTAACAACATGATTCCTTCATATTCATTCAATGTTGTTTCGATTTTATTTCGTTACTTCACAAGAGCTGATCTAAATTTCTCTCAATAATGAATTTCCAAAATCATTCATAAACCGTGAAAATTATTTCTCAAAATCTTTTCAATACACGCTTACAAATATGAGAGAAATTGCATCAAGTCCTGTGTACCGTAAATCATTAATTATGGTTCCACAGTCTTGTTGAGAAAACAATTGATAAAAAGAACTTCTTTTGTCTCGTCCGATAATCATAGAAGTTTGCCGTCAAGCATAATTCATATGCGCAAACATGATTGTCGAACACTTACGAACTCTTTTAGTCAATTAGTTTTAAAAATAAGATAGAAAACCATCAATTAATGCCGAAAAGTGATTTCATTTTCTCTTCTAACTTTTAGCTATCAATCTCATTGATACTCTAAAATGTCTACGATGAATCACTGGGAAAATCAATTAGCACATACTCATTCCACTTTTGGAAGTCTCGCTTGCATACTTGAACTTCACGTAAAAGATCCTGAAAAGAAATGTCAAATGTTTGGAAAACATTTAACATATTGCCATGTGCAACAAGTCTTCGGTTATATGTAGGTATGCCGACCATCACCTCAAAGATGGCCGATGCATAATTCGCTTCGAATTATGTAGCTAATATGGAATTGACAAAGATGACGAACCGCTAACAACGACCATAAGTCCCTCGTGAATATCAAAGGGGATTCATGGGCCAAGCAAGACATCTTTGACGGCCATCACCCTTCGGTGTTCTCATAATGACCCGAAGAAGTGAAGATGTTCTCGCTCCCCGAGAGTTGGAGGAGATCAAAAGGGAACACGGCCATCTTCTTATCATCCAACTCCTTCTAAATCCTTGACCAATGACTCCCAATCTAATGTCTAGGATTAGGATCTATAGGACACAAATTTGTAACATGTATTTCTTTCTAAATTGAATCATTGTATCTTTCTCATGTAATCGGCGTCACCAAAAATCCAGCTTGTATTGTTCTTGTAATCACCGATCCTTGCATCATACCGTGTAAAACTACTTGGATCATTGAATACAAGTTCTGCAACTTTTCTCATGCTCATCTACTTGTCCGCATTCCTTTGATAGCATGAAATAATGTGTTAAAGTGTGTTGATCAAACCTATCATTCTTTGATTATCTCTATTTTATTCTCGTGATTAAAAGAATTGCTCTCAATGAAATGGTCACTCTACCGAGACACAAACTCGCCGACATCCCATCGCAAACCTTTCTTGAACAATCGCTAAATCAAGTTATGGTCTTCTACTACCGCTAACTCTCATCCTTAGACACCATGATAATTGCCTTTCGTAATCTAATCTTTTCACAATGATTAAATTCAAGTTCTCGCGTAATCTATAGTCTCTTAACAAATAGGCGATCGCAGATTCATGATCTTCATGTCAATCTATCGATGAATCTGCTATTACTCAATCTCTATTCTTCATGATTAAAAGGTCAAGATTGTTAGTAAATCTACTTTGAACAACAAGTCCGCTAAATTGAACCTTTCAAGACAATCCAACAAAGACTTTGTGTTCTTAGTAATGACAACTACCAAATCTTGTATACCCTATGAGATTGAAGTTATAAAGGCTTGATTAGTTGTCTCCATTATAATGGCTCAAACACTAATTGGTATACGATTGAATTCCAAAACACTCGCTACACCTTATCATGTGATTCTTTGTTAAAAAGGATGTAGTTAAAATCTCTAGTAACTCGACCTATCCTCAAGATAGTCGACATTCAAGAAATCTTGGGAAGACTAATATTTTCAAATATTATGTCCTTCCTCAGAGTGAACAACCGATATGACCCCGTTTCATATAGGCTACGTCTCACTCTCTTCGAACAAGTCTAGTCTCAGATCTCTTCCCTGCCATAGAATGCCTAGATCTGCGATTAGAAAGAAGAACGGACATCACTTCAGTACACATGTAACATCTCACTTGATCTATTTAATATTCTTACTAAGCTTTATTAATCTTAAATAGATTGATGTCCATTATAAATAGAGTCTATTCAATTGATATCACTGTCCTTAACTTAGCCGATATTAATCACACTCCCAATAATAGACACAACAATCAATATCGCAGCTCCCACTCTAGCAAAAACCTAATACAACCTCGCTAATAGTGTCTTCATTTAAAAGACTCTTCAAATCTCCCAAAATTGGTATCAAACTTCAAGATTGATATCGACAATCTTAAGACACATTCGTCTAAAACCTCCACATATGTGTCATGTACAACCGCCATATGGCTTGGACAAGTTATTCGTCCCCAATTCATTCTTAAACAACCAATGCTGTTCTATTGTTGATTAATTTACTCAAACAACTCGCTTGAAGTAAAATAACACTTATATTATCCCGAAGCGCTTGTACCCATTAATATCACAATAAAGGCAATCAAATTAATCGGTCTCAAATTAATTTTTAAACTTCTTGTTTGAAATTAATATAAATATCTTCTAGATCGCCTATGCACTAGCCATTATTACACTAAGCATGATGACATAATCCAAAATCGACTATCATTACCGTCATTAAATGCACTCACTTCTTTAAGCCCCCAAAATGTCTTTTCCCATTCCTCTAATCAAGAAACCCTTTCATCTTCTCAAAGTTGTATAAAATTGGTATCGCTTCAAAAACAACAACCGACTTCGTTCCTCAAAATCTCTCCACAAATAGAGTCGGTGCATCATGTGTTCACCAAATCGCCTAGTCCTCCTCATCGACCCATCTCCCACACCGAATGGCGTCATCGAATGATGGTTCTTCTTGCCACTCCTCCTCCACCGTGATTCAACGACCTCGTCAAATCTCTCGTCGTGTAAGGAATCGTCTTCGAGACCCCGGAACAAGTGTATCCAATTTCATCCCTTGGACTCCCACAAGAGACAATACGCTACTATCACCTCGCTCCCATCGCCTCAAATGCTCACCTCGAGCAACCCTCATCTCGGAGGAGCTTCACCAAGAAACGCCAATTCCAAATCCAATGGTCAATGTTCCTTTCGATTAGAATCGCAGACCTTCATCCTCTAACTCTACTTCATTAGGATGACTAGCTAGGTCTCTGTTTTATAAATCTAACTTTCCTTTGCCATATCAATGATAAATATGTAATGTGTTTAGTCTTGTGTACGTCGCTGTCGTTATTTGACATTTTCTTTTCGTTAAAAATTAAAAATTTGTCCTGGTACATACTGCTCATGCCTCAGCTTCTTGTCTTGATGAACTTCATCTATACTTAGTGCACCTTACATCTCATGTTATAGATGTATATCTCATACATCCAACAACAATCAACATAAGACTCACCATACTTGCTTGTTTTGACTTGATATACCTTAAAGAGAAAACCATTTTGAATGCTTTACTACTCACCAATTGGTTTCACTAATTAAACAACTTACCCTATTTTGCCTCTCCTATCCCAAAATAAAGCGTATCACACTCCATTCTTGTAAAATCTTCTTACAAGCAATGGAAACACAATTTCTAACCTCGATATCCTTTTATGTATGTCTCATACATGAAAGTTGTGTATCATAAGCTATCTCGCACATTAAGAATCAGAATATGACAAGTAACCGTATTCCTCGATAAAGTCTATATTTTCGCAATTACATCCCGCAAATCACCTCGGCATTTCTCAAACGACAGCATGCTCTCTACTGTCAAAATTCATACCTTATGAATTACCATAAGCATGTTCTCCTCATATTTAGGTTATAATACTCCAAAATTCAATTGATAACTATCAATCTATCTTCAACTTGTGGCCATTAAGGAGGAGAAATTATGAAGTAGTAATGGCCCCAAGCAATTGAATATGTGAAAGGAGAAATTGAAGTAGTAATGGTAGTAATGGCCCCAAGAAATTGTGAAGTAATAATAACCCCAACTAGTAAGGAGGAGAAAACTAGTAAGTAAATGTGAAATATTAACCCCAACTAGTAAGGAGGAGAGAAATTATTGTAGGCTCCAAGTAATTATAATTATAGTAAGATTAACACTATTCGAACACTATTCATTAAGAAAGAGAGATTGTAATGTGTCAATCTTTATGTGAAATATTAAGGAGGAGAGATAAACAATTAGTAAGATTAAGAGATAAACAAATATTAAGGAGAAAATTGAAGAAAGAAGAGAAATTGAAGAAAGGAGAGATTGTGAAAATTGCAAGTAATCAATGAACCTTTCGAGAGAGAGTGAAGAAGTAATGGCCTCAAGTAATTATAAAGGAAGTCGCCTTAAGAAATTATAGTAGGATTAACACTATTAAGAACAATATTCATTAAGGAGGAGAGATAAACAATTATTAAGAAGGAGAGGTAGACAACTTGTAGGATGTTGTAAGATAGTATCTACCCATACGCTTAACACTATATGACTATTATAATATGCGACTTGATGAAGATGCTTAATCAAATCGATTAAGTCACTTATACTTTCTACTTCTTGCTTGAGCAACATTCTTCGATCATCCGATGCAAGAAACACACTCTTAAGGCAATATTATCATTTGCCTAATAAACATTTCGATTATTGCTTCGTATTTGTTCTTCCATTTATTGAGTCTCAAATACTTAGCAATAGGTGACTATACATACGCTATCGCTTGTAAGTTCAACCTAGGGCATGTCTTGATATAAACCGAATATTCGGTAGTGGCATGTTATTACTAAGGTTTGAACAACTTTATAGAGCTATATGTATAAGTCAATTGTAGTAATGGTCCCAAGCAAATAGGAGGAGATTGTTAGGAATATGCCGTAAATCACTGATATATATGTATGCATATTCCAACACGTTGATTTGCTTGTTCCCATTACAACGCATGTTTCACAAGTGGCTAAAAGGGTGGTTAGTGTGGCGCTTGTTGAAACAATGCATAGGTCATTAGACTAGGAAGTCTTTGTACATATCCGAGTCTTTGTCCTACCGAATGATGACAAACCTTCATATGAATCAAGCTCTTCAATTTGCCGTTGACGTGACTATCGGCAGATGTCTCACTAGCGACATTTCCTTCGCTATGATCGCCTAAATAGCCATCTCTACATCAGCTTCTATATCGGCGACTCTAGTATCCGCCAAAGCACTTCATCGAAACAGAGAAGCTATTTATTCAAGAGGAACATCGTGACCATCGGCTTTCACCGCAGTTCTATAATGGCAGATCTCGAATCGCCAAATCCTCATCAAAACAACTGCCGAGAAACCGTAAGATCACGAGATACATCGGTCGTTACTCAATGCACTTCAAGACAAAATAGATCCGTTACAAGATCTGTCGACAAATCCAAGATACGCATCGATGTCACCTTCACGTTTATCCAATAGACATTTCCTCTTCGAACGGTGTTCGCGGTCTTCAAAGCTTCATTTCCGAAAAGGCCAAGCACGTGACGCCGCACTACCAAAGCAATGAAACGTCCACATCAATCAGCATCCAGCTAAGCTCGACACGTCCAACTATGTCCGTGTGTCCCGGATCATCTTCAAGATTCAAACCTAATCAAGGTCTTTGCCCAACAAATCCAAAAATGTACTCGCTACATCACGAGATTCGGATCACCAACGGGCATAAACCTATTCAATACACCAACGGTCACATCTTCTTCTCCGGCTATATAAGAAGACTCTCATCCTCATTTCTAAATAGCGAGCACAAGAGAACAAGAGAGAGCACAAGCACTCTAACACACAAATTGTGTATGCTTATGCTTGAGAAAGGTTGTGGTATTGATCTTCATTTCTTCAATCCGAACCACTCCTTCGAGTGAGAAATCACAAGTGTAAGAACAAACACTTTGTGAGAGAGAGAGAAGAAAATCCAAAAGTGAGAAGCTCGCTTGATCAACAACCTTGTTGTTGATTTGAGTTCTTCTTCCTTCGAAGAACTCGGTCTCTTCAATGGCCTCAACTCCATCATTCAACAAAGAGACCAAGTATCTTATAGATCGTTGAAGCCGACCAAGCTTGAAGATGTCCGATGAAGAGCCGAACTTACATGTCCAGATTGCATTCATATCGGCGACTTATACTACATTATAAGTCGTGCCGATTGTGCAATAAGGTGTCATCATTGTTGGTCGAGTGCTTAGCACTCGGTTGTTCAAATATATGCTATTTGAACAACTCCTAATATTCTCTTCTCACAACAAATATATCAAGTTGAAACTACGGAAGATGTCTTAATAAATATTAAATACATCTTCTAATGTATTTTCGATATATTTGATTTCGCTTTCTTCATTTCTCCTTCTTTTTCCTAAGAAGATTGCTAGGTTAGAGATTCTAGGTTGATGTACTAAGCATGTTTGCCTTTGAGCAAACCTCTGCTGAATTTTAATATAAAATATATAATTGTTACATTCAGCCTTGATTTCTCTTTCGTGTATAATTTGCTTTATCATGTGCAATCTGTTTAAGGAAAGTAAATGATGCATCTAATACAGATTATAGTCAACTGTCAAGCTCTCTTTCGATCAAATCTTTACGTTACTTTAATCTAAATTGTTGAACTTATGTTTGTTTATTTTTCCATTGCTCAAACTCATTTCCATCGCTAAGTTCAACATACATCTTCCAACCGCATATTTCATATCTGCTGATCCTAGATGTCCATGATCTACATCTGTGATCTAAGATGTCCGATCACTCTATCTTCGCTAATCATTCGGTATGAGGAAGATGATCTATGTGTAGTAATCATTTCATCTACTTTTCAATCTAAATGTAAAATTTGGATGAAAGTTTTATTACACCAAGTATAGGCTATTCACCCCCTCTAGCCTATACACCGAGCAACCCTCGGACCTAACAGAGTACGAAATTTGTTCTGAAATTTGTGGGCTCGAGAAGAGATTAGTTGTGAAAGTAACATATTTGTTTGTCAGGGTTGGTCTTGAACTTTTGCGGGGCCATATGATAAAGAAAAGAATAAGTCCTTAAGAATTTTACACATAATTTTTCACTTTTAATCTTTCAAAATATTGAAAAAATGCAACATCTACAAACATACAAAAAAAAAAAAAAAGTATCAAATAATTATTGAAAACTACTGTTTTACACCAATTTACACAATTTATAACAATAATAGTATACTTTATTTACATCATTTGGTAATTTTCTTGTATATTGAGAGAGTGAAAAAGTTCGAGAACTCCCATTTTTAGGAGATTTTCAATAAATAAATTTCAAGGACCCAAAATAAAATGAAGGTTGAATAACCTCGTTGAGGTTGAACCCCCAAATCTCTAGTTCTATAAAACATCATCTTTTTCATTGGGTTACATAGTCAATTATGAAAACTATAATACATTATATATTATAAATATGAATAAATAAGGTTTGCTAATTAAATTCAGTGAACCCAAAATAAAATAAAGATTGGATGAGTGTACTAGGTATTGAACCTAATTAAAATCTCTAGTTCTGAACTTCACCACCTTATCCATTAGGTCAAGAAGTCAATTACAAATACTATGTTAAGACCTTAATTTTAGTAAGTTTTGATGTTGCAAAACAACATTAAGATAATTTCCCTTAAATCAGTTTTAGTAGGCTTAAATGTACAAGAGTTATTGTCAAAGAAACAACAAACAACTAAGATATAGCTAAAACATCCAAGGATGAAGAAACAACCAACTACGAAGAACAAAATAGCTAACAACCTTGATACGACTGCCAAGATGGAAGAGCAAGTTTTGTCTCAAGAACGTAGCATGGATTGACACTCACTAGATGATTCACTACTTGAGACAAACCTTAAAAGAATGTTCCAAACCCTAGAGAAATATTCTTGCAAGTTGTCGCAAGTTGAGAGTCACATAGATCGCTCATTGCTAGACAAATGATCATCTAGTCGTTGCCTAACATGCAACTAGATTATAATAGAAAATTTTCAAACAAGACCTACATAAAAAAGTTCTCCCACACATCAAAATGACGAGTGTATGGATGATGTAATAATTCTTGTGAAATAATAGCATAGCCTTTCCATTGATTGAAATACATATTTATAGGGTTACAATACTTGGGTTACAAGTTGACCTAATACAATAAGAATTAGAAGAAGAGTTACAATACAATAATAACTAGGAGACTTTACTAATAGGAAAATATACCAAATATAATCACTCTTGAATACAAACATACGGAGGAGATATTATTCTCTTATATGCCCTCGCAAGTTGGATTCCGGGAGGAGGGCCAATCTTGAGTAGGAGATGATGAAAACGAGCACGAGGAAGCGACTTTGTAAAGGCATCAGCGAGCTGGTCTGCCGAGGAGTGTGAGATACCCGTAAGATACCGTCTTGGACTTGTTGATAGATAAAATGATAGTCGAGAACAACATGTTTCATGCAAGAATGAAACACTGCGTTGGAGCCGAGATTCGTAGCACCGACATTATCACAATAGATGACTGGTTGGTACGAGGAGGTGACGCCAAGTTCACAGAGAAGAGAGGTGACCCAGCAAACCTCGACAGTTGTTACTGCAACAGCTCGGTACTCGGCTTCAGTTGAGGAGCGAGCAATTGTACGCTGCTTTTTTGAGCTCCACGAGATGGGATTCCGGCCAAGATACAATATGTAAGCACTTGTGGAGGTAAAATCATCCTTGTTAACCGCCCAGTCAGCGTCGGTGAACGCATAAAGGTCGAGAGGCGACTTACGATGAAGAAAGATGCCATAATCAATGGTGCCACTGAGATAGCGAAGCGGGCGTGATGATGCCGATTTTTGCACCGTGGCCTTGATGGGAAAATGCTCTGGTGAAATAACTGGTAATTAGCCTGAAAAGAAGAACAAAGGTTACTGCGCAGGGGGTCCCTGCAAAGTCCCTCCGGTGTGAGAATTAGCACAGTATATTAGAGAGAGAATATTGCTAATTGAGGGAGCAAAAAGGTATAATTGCGCGTACCTTGTACTATGTCTGATAGTAATATTTATAAGAGAGTAGTGGTGCCCTAGATAGTTTCGGGCTGTAACTGATAAGATCAAATCCCGTAGTTTGCGGGTAGAAGTAGTGTATTTTTTCTAGACTTATCGATAGATCGGAGATAATTCTGTGATACGCTCGGAGATAGTTCCGTAATATACTACAAGATAGTTGGGAGATAATTTCGCATAATACACAAAGTGGACAGCCGTCAGCCAGGCTTAATGGGACAGCTCGCCCACTTGAGCAGCTCGCCCAAGTGGGGAGCTCGTCCTTTTGAGCAGCTCGCCTCTTGAGGCAGCCCGTCACTTTCACCCAATATTTTGCTATTTGTCATTTTTATCCTCGGTATAATTTTTGGGTAGTTCAGTAGTCCCCTACTCTTTGTTGTGTGAGCTTGCTCGGACCAAAGAGTACACTTGCTCTTAATTAAATCTCAAATTTAATCCATGTAACACTGCCCTTTAATGCATGTAACAACTCGGCAGCTCGACTTTTAATAATAATAAAATTTTTTTTAAAACAACTCGTCATTTTAAAAGCAGTCCGACACACTTTTTTTTTTAGAAACAGCTCAGCACCTTTTTTTTTTTAGAAACAGCTCGGCATTTTTTAAAACAGCTCGGCACCTTCTTTTTTTTTTTTTTAAAGAGCAGCTTGACACACTTTTTTTTTTATGGACAACTCGACAGCTCGGCATTGGGCACAGTTCGTTGTGTGCAATTTGGAAACTAGGAAAATGAGCCTGACAAGTCTTGTCCTATATTGTTTTGTAAATGAGAAAATTGATTGAGACAATTCACTGGTGATGGGCTACTTTGGCCAAATTTTCAACATGCTACAGGGTGTTGTAATTGTCAATAGCCTCCCCATTGCATCAATCCTTCGATCTAAGGTTTTTTTTTTTTTAAAATAAAGTAGCTCGGCGTTACAAAAAAAACAGCCCGGCATACTCTTTTTTAAACAAACGTATTTTAAAATCAGCCCGACATACATACATATATATATATATATATATATATTAATAAAACAGCTAGATGTTTACCTTTTAAAGAGCAGTTCGGCATTGACTCTCGTAAAGCAGCTTGGCAGCATTGTTTTTGTATTAGCTTCTCTTGGCCTTTATTGCAACCAGCCTAATACTCTTCCATCACCAATTGATGTGACCATTTTTTTGTTTGTTGCCCGCCATTTCCTGTGAACAATGCAAATGAGCGACCCGCTTTCTCATATTGACTTGATATATATATATATATATATTTATATATATATATATATATATTTGTGTCCGTCAAGGGTCTTATCTTTAATTTTTTTTTCATGCCTATTGACTTGACTATTTTTTTGTGGGTGCCCGTCAAGGGTCTTATCCTTAGTTTTTTTCTTGCCTATTGGCTTGAATTTTTTGGTGGGTGCCCATTAAGGGTCTTATCCTTAAGCTTTGCCTTGCCTATTGGCTTGACTTTTTTGATGGGTGCCCGTCAAAGGTCTTATCCTTAACTTTTTTCTTGCCTATTGGCTTGAATTTTTTGGTGAGTGCCCATTAAGGGTCTTATCCTTAAGCTTTGCCTTGCCTATTGTCTTGACTTTTTTTTTTGGTGAGTGCCCGTCAAAGGTCTTATCCTTAACTTTTTTCTTGCTCATTGGCTTGAATTTTTTGGTGGGTGCCCATTAAGGGTCTTATCCTTAAGCGTTGCCTTGCCTATTGGCTTGACTTTTTTGGTGGGTGCCCGTTAAGGGTCTTATCCTTAAACTTTTTGTCTTGCCTATTGACTTCACTTTTTTGGCATCGCGTAATTCCTCGCGTTTTATCAACAGTGCTTATTAAAATGTTCAAAAGGTACACACATATGAAATAAGAGCACGTCTTATTGATAATAAAATTTTCCCAAGTACATAATAAGTTGAGCGAGACTATTTTTGCTATCAAGCTCAGTTGAATCATTCTCCGTGATCACTCTCTTTGTGTCCCGCGTTGTCCATTTCTTCCTTCTTTTTTTCATTTTCCACCGGTGCCTCGGCGCTACCTATCCTTTGGGCTAACTGAAATAGCTCTGCCCTGTTCGCAGGCGGGCGAGCAAAGAATTCCGTTTTTAGATTATTGGGCGATAAGCCTCCTTCAAAACATGTCAAAACTTCTTGATCAGAAATATTATTTATTTGGTCCAGGACACCCTTGAACCGCTTCACAAATGCTAGGATGGATTCCCCGGGCTTCTGCTTCACATTGCTTAGCTCGCCTCTTGCCTTGGGTAATGCGCCCGCTGTTCCGAATTCTCCCATAAATACTCTCTGCAAATCTGGCCAACTTTCAACTGAACCCTCAGATAAGTTGGCAAACCACGTAGCAGCCTTACCTTGTAGAGTATCCACGAAAGCTTTGCAGATGATTGTGTCGTCCGTGGTAAGCAGGGCTAGCTTCATCTCAACATGGTTGAGATTATCACGTGCACTGGTTTTTCCCTCATACCCGTTAAAAGTGGGATACGTTATAGTTGGGTCAGGCGGGGAATCACGGATCCATCGTGCAAATGGCTTGAAGCGGGTACCGATGGGTGTTATCTTGGCCTTCTCGGTTTCAATGGCCTCCAGCCTCCTTCTCAAATCCTGGACTTCATCCTGGGCGGGCTTGCTGGCCGCCTGAATTTTCGACGGCTTCCTCTCAAGGGATCTCCCCCGTTTCGGGCTTGCTGACATTCCCCTCTTCAGGGAATACCCACGCGACATTGTAGCTCGGCTGTGAGGATATTTTGATCGCCTCGATTGCGTTGGTCTGTGGGCATGCCCGCTGTGTCTTCTGCGAGGGTTCGGATCAGATTCCCCTTCGCAGCTTCTTTTACGTGCGGTTCTCCCTACTGCTTCATTCACGCAACCTCTTGGGTCGTGAAGTCTGTGCCGGACACTAACCCTGCTTTGAGAAGGGGCCTGCTCGCCCATATGCCTGGCCATATGCTCGTCATCCCGGATCTGTCTAGACTTGCTTCCTTCCACTATTCTTCGCTCAGAACGACCAGCCCCCATACCTGAGCGTCCTCTCTCAGGTTGTCTGCTAGGTCTCCGCGACCCACTTATAGTAATTGGTACCACCTTAGTAGGCTGGGGTGCAGGTATCTGTGAACCCAATAGTGCGGCCAGAATGGGTACCTCAGCCTGACCCATCGACCGCAAAAGCTGATTGTTCAGCATTATCTAGACAAGCGCGGCTGTCTGCGCCTTAAGTGCCTCTGCCTAGACGGTCGGATCGACCTCGGGGGGTATGGATGTACCGGTGGTCGCCCGACGTGTATCTAACAGATCGCGCAGGTCACTAGCCCCCGCTTGTGGCTCTACTGCCTTCTTACTTGCTCTAGCACCCTTGCCCTTAGCTGGTTTTTTGGTTGCAGCCTCTTTTCGATTCCTTAAGGCATGTAAAGTTTCCTCCGCCTGTGAGCCACCCAGTGGCATTGCACCGGCGGCAGGATTTGGCACTATGTTGGTCGCTCCCGTTTGCTCAACCGTGGGATGAGCAGGATCGTTGCCAGTGCCAACAGTTGTAGTGTTACCTGCCATAATCACCGGATTAGAGTTTGAAGTTTTGAACTGTTTGTTTGGATATCTGGGCTTTCAAACGTTTCCCGGCAACGGAACCACTGATGATGCCGATTTTTGCACCGTGGCCTTGATGGGAAAATGCTCCGGTGAAATAACTGGTAATTAGCCTGAAAAGAAGAACAAAGGTTACTGCGCAGGGGGTCCCTGCAAAGTCCCTCCGGTGTGAGAATTAGCACAGTATATCAGAGAGAGAATATTGCTAATTGAGGGAGCAAAAAGGGTATAATTGCGCGTACCTTGTACTATGTCTGATAGTAATATTTATAAGAGAGTAGTGGTGCCCTAGATAGTTTCGGGCTGTAACTGATAAGATCAAATCCCGTAGTTTGCGGGTAGAAGTAGTGTATTTTTTCTGGACTTATCGATAGATCGGAGATAATTCCGTGATACGCTCGGAGATAGTTCCGTAATATACTACAAGATAGTTGGGAGATAATTTCGCATAATACACAAAGTGGACAGCCGTCAGCCAGGCTTAATGGGACATCTCGCCCACTTGAGCAGCTCGCCCAAGTGGGGAGCTCGTCCTTTTGAGCAGCTCGCCTTTTGAGGCAGCCCGTCACTTTCACCCAATATTTTGCTATTTGTCATTTTTATCCTCGGTATAATTTTTGGGTAGTTCAGGCGCTTGGTGGCAAACCAGTGATCCGAAGTGGGCCTATGCATAAATTGAAAGAGCTTGTTGACGACATAGGCAATATTCGGGCGGGTGAGGGAGAGATACTGAAGACTCCCG
This sequence comes from Platycodon grandiflorus, assembly GCA_016624345.1. Lineage (NCBI taxonomy): Eukaryota > Viridiplantae > Streptophyta > Magnoliopsida > Asterales > Campanulaceae > Platycodon > Platycodon grandiflorus. The sequence goes on from CM028368.1 coordinate 8,162,259, forward strand.
ACCACCGCTCGAAACTCGGTGGGGTCGCCGGGCCGTGCACCGAAGTGTGAGAACCGGGAGGTCGTGAGGGGTGTTGCCATAAGGCGAGCATCAGACATACCAGTGCGAGCAAGGAGGTTGGCTATGTATTCTCGTTAGGAGAGGAGAAGCCCAATATGCTGATGAACCACTTCCACATCGAGGAACCACTTCCACATCGAGGAACCACTTCCACATTGAGGAACCACCTAATTAAAGTTGATTGTTTACCAACGTAATGAATTTACTAGATCCTAAGATTAATTGACCAAACCTACAAACGACTTCTTAAAATATAAGTATATTGTCTGAAGTTTAAATTCCAAACTAGTAGGTCACAAAAAAAAAAAAAAAAAACTAAACTAAAAGGCTTGATGATAACTTTTGACCAATGTGCTTTGATTGTCATCTCGCGCTATTACCAAAAGCAACCTGGAAAAATAAATGAAATAAAACAATCAGTTAAAAGAATAACATAATTTTCATTTTCCAAGTCAATATAAGAAAACTTCCTATAAGCTCATGTAGAACCAGAAAATAACTAGCTAGTGCTAAAGTATAAATATCACAAAAAGCACATGGCAAACATTTAGAGTACATTTACATAATTATTTGGCTAGCTACATAAAATTGAATTAACAATCAAGAATCATAGTATAAACCTCACCTTGTCTAAGATTCTCTCACGTGACTTTTCAAGCTTCTCTTTAGTCACGGAGGAAGTATCCTGGTTCTTGGTATGCTTTTGTTCCTTGTAGTTGACACGTGGTGATGTCTTTACATGTTTTGCTCTGCCAAGTAGATAATACACAAGACATTAATAATTATTCTCTGCCCTAAAACAAATTAATAGTTATGGTGCATAAGCATAATAACTGAAAGGCTGCTCTCCACCGTTGTCTTACTGATAAGCAAAAATCAAAGTATAACCAAAGTTCTTGATATGGTTTTCGGATTACACAATACACAACAGTATGAAATTGTCTTTAAAGATAAAGAGAAATTTATGCCCATAACCACAATTGCTTCGTCGTGATTAAAATTTGAGTACGAGTACAGATAATGATTGTCAATTAACAGCTGCACCATTTCCATTTTCTAACATTGGTATTAGATTGACATACCTTGCACCAAAGTGAAGGGTGGATACGGTTTCTAATGCATTTGATGGGCTGGGTGAGCAACAACATAATAATGTTGTTTGCGAGTTTCCTCCCTGAAAAATGGAAACCAGTTGTTACTCTTCAGATGAGATGAAAATGTTATGGTGAGTGGAAGTAAGATGAAGAAACTAACAAGTGCATCTTGAAGGATCCGAGTCAGCTTAGAATCACGATATGAGATGTGATTTGATTTTCCTTGCGGATTACACGTCAAAGCACTAATCACCTTCCCAAGGGCTGAGATTGATTTATTGATGGTTTTGGCTTCTTCAGGAACTCTCCCCTCCGCTCCAGCCTTCTCAACTTTTTCAGATCCTGCCAAGTCTACAAGAATCAATTTTTCAGCTTTTGCCCTGTTGATGGGAAATTGTGAACCAAACCAGACTATGTAGAACAAATTGACTAAATTTTTGCCGTGCTCAAACAGAATTTAGAGATGGCCATTTTGATGTTTGGATATGCCTATGGAAATATTCAGCTAATGGTGTTTTAATTCAGATAAACTTTAAGCTAACTATGAGAAAGAATCAAGTAATAACATTACCTTTGGTGATGCCTCTATCTTCAATCAGCGCTTCATAGTAATATATAGTTATTGGTTAAGTGATATTAGAATGAGTGGCAATCGCAACTAGCTACATAAATTAAATACTAAATTCACAACAATTACAGGGAAGAAGACTTTTGAGTATTTTATTTTGAATCTTCTCGTACATGTTTTCTTCGCCCTCCTAGTCTTACAGGTTGGCCACTTAACAAGTGTGAGAACTTTTTTGTCCTCTTCAACTTTGGTGACGTTAAGCTAAAGTCCCCTCCCCCCCCCCCAAATTTTTCCCCTCTCAAATCCTGTATTTCTTTTTCGTAACAGAAACTAGAAGCATTACTCCACTCTCCAAAAAGTCCAAACTAAAACTGAAAGCCACTCCATTCCATCTAATAAAAAAATATGAGATTCACCCTGACTATTCTTTCAGCACACCCATATACTGAACCCCCCTCTCAAACATCCACTGATCAGCCCAAATCTCTTATCCATAATCATGACCACTGAACAAAGCGCTATTCACAACAATTACATAAATTAAATACTAAATTCAAAGTTATACCCAGAATATTACTTCAAAAATGAAAAAATAAGGCTTCTTTTTTGTGAATTCAAATTAGGGCTATTTCTAAAATTACATTATCTAGAGAACTGAAGGTTGAAGCATACGAAATTTTGGGGGTAAAGGCCATAAAAGCTTAATGTCAAGTATTGACAACTAACAGCAGTAAAAAAAAACTACAGATAAACAAGAAGAATTAAATGGACAAAGAGAGAAGAAGGGGCGAAGACATACTGGAAGAAGGAGTGGAAGAGAAGGAGGAGCCGCGAGTGCGTGGCTGCAGCCTGCGTGCAGGGTAGTGGGCTGGGCTGGTGCGGTGGTGCCTGGTGGCGGATTCTGCCGTGCCTGTGAGATGCTTGCGAGCCCTAATCAGATTGTATCACTGCCGCTGCTTGTAATTAAAGCTAGAAAGAGAAGTTTGAAGCCCTAATCAGATTGGAGTTCTCATATAAAGCCCTAGAAAATTAGATGGGAGAGGGGAAGAGAAGAGGTGGGTGAAAGAAGCCTTTTAGTCGCGGGAGAAAGTGTTTGGGAAATTAGAGGGAGATATTTTGGGAGGGAGAGTGGGAGAGAACGGGAGGGAAGAGAAGTTGGTGAAAAAAGGCTTTCACCGCAGTTAAATTTTGGGAATTTTCACTTTTCCTCCCAATTGACCGTCTAACTTTTTTTTTTTTTTTTGACCCTCGATACCCATCTCAAATGAAAAGTATTTGTTACCATAGCATTAGGCAACCAAATTGACTATGTAATAGGGTTGGGATATACGTCCGCCTTAAAAAGTGGGGTCCCTAAAACTACTTTTTTGTAGTGCCCCTTCTGTATACCTTGTGTACTGTGTAGAGAACCTAGTTGGAGAGCCAGCTAGTTGAGAAGGAATTGAGATCTTTTATTGATCTTAATAATCTGTGTAATTGGAAGAATTATAGTGGATTATTGCCTCATGAGAGCCAGAGGGTTGTGAAGGGTGAATGTCAGATAGCTAGATCTAAACCACCTTAAAAATTATTGGGTCAATTTTTCTAACCCTTACTCTTTACTTATCGCTTACTGTTACATTAAATGTTTATTTATACTTAAGCTTAACTCTTTTCATATTTTGTTATTAAAACAAAAATCAAACTTTCTACCCTGCTACAATCAATCATCGCAACACAACTCACACACAAGATAAGATGATAACTTGTCTTAAGGTCACTAATTAAACATAATTCCACTGCACAACACTTATCAACCTATCCGATGATGTGTTATTAAATTCATCGATTATTCTATACAAGTCAAAATATTATAATTTTTACGTATTCGAAACTAGACATCTTGAACTATAGTTTATCATTTTGAATTACTCTATTTGGACCTATAATCATCAAGATGTGGGCACTTGAACTTCAAACTATTGTCCAGAATTCTCGTTAACAGTCGCCCAACACAGCGATGCCCCGTAGCCAATTTGTGGTACTTCCAAACCACTAAATTTAACGAAAATTTCAGGATGGTACCCAACATCCGGAAACATAACATATCCAAAAATCTTGACTTTTCCATGGATAGATTTTGCACAAATCTCTAGAGTTTACAAATGATTTTATAAACTGTTCACCAATACATCAATGTTTCATGGTTCTTTTGAGGGAATACCTAATATCAAAACTTTCTGAAAATTTGTAAAATTGTACAAGACATATGAAAGTCAAACATATCCAAAAATCATAAATTTTCCATGGGTGGATTTTACACATCAATCTCGGAAGTTAGTACAAAACAGGACTGCACATAGCTTAACTTATCAATTTAAACTCGAACATATAAACATGTAATAACTTACCAATTTATAGAATTTCCACCGATTAAATCTGGTTCTTTAAGCTTTAAAGTAGTCTAAAACACTTAATTAAAATCTTTCTTGGTTGAGTTTGTAAAGCCCTAGCTTCAATCTTGAAATCCCCTTTGAATTCTCTCTTTTTCTCTCTTGTCTTCTCTATTTCTTTGTGTTTTTGGATGAAGAAAGCTACTAACTATACCCATCAGATTTTTGCTACTTAAATGAGTCATAACACCAAGTAGGACGTTTCACCAACCTAGGTTAGCAAGTAAGAAATGTCAAGCTCTTATTAGTTGGCCTTAATTAAGTCATTAGGATTAATTAAGTGTGATAAAGCTAATTAAACGTAATAAATCTCTGCTAATCAAGTTTAAAATCCCTTAATCTTGTTTAAATATTAATCATACTTAAATAAAATTAATTGTGATTAATCATGCTAATCGAAACTTAATCGAGCTAAAATGGGTCATTTTATGAACTACGAGGACTGTTTTGCAAAAATTGGAAGGATTAAGAGACCAAATAGTGTTTTTAACCTATAAAAAAACCAAATTAACTCTTATTAATCATAATGAATCATTTTCAAGCCTTTTTATACTTAATTATCACTAATTATAAGTCACAAATCAAGTTAGAATCACGTAAAGTCAAGTTATACAAGTTCAGGGGGCTCTTTTCTGAAACTCCCAGACCAAGACGCGTATAAAATAATACTAAACACAATAAAATGAATGGAATCAAAATTAATATGCATGCAAAAATCTCAAGTATTACATCCACTCCTCTTAGCCCTCTGGCTCTATGAAGTCAATAATCCACTATATTTACTCTAAAATATATGAATTATTGGAAAGAAAAAAAAAACTATTTTCCTCTTCTCAATGACAATCCAACTAGGTACATTTTACACAATTTACACAAAAGTTGTTCTACTTCCTTGGAGTGACTCAATGTAGTTAGATGGAAGCTAAGTTGAAGTTCTTGATTTCTTGATTCTTCATTGGATGTGGTCTCTTTTGCACATCTTGTAAAATGTTGAGCTCAAGTAGTTGAGGTAATTTCTCTTATGGAGTATGTACTAAGACCTTTTATGTGTGTGTGGGTTTTGGACATTCGCTGAAACTTAGCTCCATCGTTCCCCTTTAAAACCCTCTTATGGAGTATGTACAATGACCTTTGTGTGTGCGTTTTTGGACATTCGCTAAAACTTAGCTTCATCGTTCCCCTTTAAAACCTTTGTTCCTTGTACTCTAGATAGGACAACTTGTTGACAAAAAATTTGACGTATGTCTTCTTAAGAAAAAAAAAAAACATTGCCCATGTATCCTTTCCATGACTTGCTAGGCTTGTTCACAAGTTTACTTAAACGTATCGATCTTGAATGCGGGTGTCTCCACCACCATGCTCCGCCATTATCTTTCTCTACACCTTCCAAAACTATTCAAGGTGGCACCGCTTTGTTTGCCACTATCTCCACCACCATGCTCCGCCATTCTCTTTCTCTAAAAACCCTAGTCTTTCTCTTCCTTTTAGTTTCTCAATAAGTTAGCATAATGAAATTACTCGGTTGATAGTTAGAGGATTTTTTCTTCAATCAATTGGTCAATTTTTTAGCATATCCGTTATTTCTTTCCGTATTTTCTCCTTTCCTTTCAAACAAACTAATACCTTATGAGTAGCGGTTGGGTGGTAGATTGGTCGTGCCGGGATGTAATCGAACCATCACAATAAGCCCAAATACGAACATGAGACGATAACTTTACGATGTATAATTAAAATCTAAACACAACAAGATAAAAACACGAAAAGATAGCACGACACAATAGACATGATAAGCAAACTGTTAGATCTTTTTAGCCACGTCATTAAGCTAGTTAGGCCCAATAAAAGTTATGATTTTTCATACATATTTTAATAAATTATCTATACAAACAGTGAAGTCGTTTAAAAGTTAAAAAGTTAACTGTTGCATCTTAGCCTAGATTTGCTTGAATCCATAACCTAAGTCTAAGACAAGGTGACTAATGGGCTGCGTGTCATTAGAGTGGCAACTTGTACTTAGACATAGCTTGAATAGCCTAGGATTGCTTATTGTAAGTAGCCTTGAAGAAGATAGCCTATAGGACATCGGACGTCCTCGCACAATAGGCAAACAATGCATCGCTCTTTCGTTTGAATATCGGACAAGCTCATATCGCCAAGCTTCATCGCAATGTTGAAGAACCTTAAGAACGTCCGATAAGAGAACCGCCTAAGACATGTCCTAATTTGTGGACTTCATTGACTTCGATGCAACGTTAACGCAAAACGCATTCAATGAAGGTTTCCATTCTTGGCATACAACTCGAAAAGGACATTCCTCCCGCAAGCACGCCCTATTTTTAGCAAAGTGTCGGGAAGCAGGCGCAAGCTACGGTCGCCTATCGAGTCAACAACCATTAGAGCATTAATTGCTCTTAAATTCAAATTAGAAGACCACCAACGGCTCCTAGCTTCCTCCTGCATATAAAAGGAGAATCCATTGCTGCATTCAATACACTTCAACAACTACAACTCGAATCTTCTTCATCCTCTTCAAGTGCATTAAAGCTTAAACGTCCTATCGTACATCCTTCTTTGAAGAGCCTCACTCTAAGACGATCAGTCCATTAAAGCTCTTCATTGATTGCAACACCTAGCTTTTCATAGCTCACGAGAATTGTATCTTATTGATATCAATTCTCCCACACAAACACTTGGTCAACAAAATTTTTGTACACAATCCATTAGAGATTTAGTTTGTAAAATATCTAGTGGAAAAACTTAGTACACGATTTTCAAATCCAAAGTTGACCACTTTGGTTGTGGACGTAGCACTTATTTATAAGTGTGAACCATATTAAATATTCTGTCTCTTTTGTGTGATTGTGATTTGATTGTGTTGCTTTAAATTTCAGATTTCTGTTAGAACCGCGATCTTGTCCCGCCAAGATCGGCCATTCTCAACTTGTCTGCTTCACAAGACTTCCGCCCGCAAAATTTTTAAATCCCTAGTGAAGTAAGATTTTTGAATCAATTTCAAAAATTGGACATAGGCTATTCAACCCCCTTCTAGCCTATATAGAGCAACCTTGGACCTAACAATTGGTATCGAGCTTAACTCTTTGAAAACTAGTTTTTCCAAGATTAACCTCTTGAGAGATTAAAGATCATGGCTGCTCACCAAATGTTGGAAACCTCAAACGTGAACCATTGTCTGTCTTGGATGAAGTTCACTTTGACATCTGGAAAGATAAAGTCAAAAGACATATGAATTCAATTGATAAACGTTTGTGGAAATGTGTCACGATGGACCCGAAATTCCAATGAAGCCTAATACACCGCCGCGGTAGATCCAAGCTGCACTGAAGTACCAAAGCCGAAGAAGAGTGGGATGATGAAGACGAAAGAATGATGCTCGGATGGAAAGGCCATCAACATCATTACCACTGTGTTGATATAAGTACTTATCGGATTATCAACTTGGACACGAAAGGAGATGTGGGAAGCCATCCTTGAATATCTTGAAGGTGATGGCGAGACAAAGAACAACAAATTATATACCCATCCGAAGTTTGACTCCTTCAAAAGGATCCCAAAGAGTCTCTGCGAAGTGCCTATGACAGATTCTATGAGGTAGTCAACTCTTGCTATTCATTAGGAAAGAAGTATGAAAAGAAAGAAATAAACATGAGATTTCTAAATGCACTAGGAGTCTATGGCATGTTAAAATCACGCCATGAAAGAGTCAAAAGATTTAAACAAATTGACTCTTAGAAACCTTTATGCTAGTCTTTCGGTTTATGAGCTTGAGATCCAACAAGCTCAAGAAATGGAAAAGAGTTTTAAAAACTTGTCCTTACCGGCCATGTCTCGAACCTTCTGTTCAAAACGATGAAACACCTTCTACATCCGGTGAAGATGATGATATTCTTTCGACGAAGCCTTTGCTATGTTTGTAAAGAAATATCAACGTTTCAAAAGGTTTAATAAACCATCATCACATAGGCGGTCTTCTCACAAAGCTGTTCCTTATAAAACAAGCGCCAACCAAAAATTCGCTCCTTATAAATCGCAGACCATCAAAAGGATAATGAGCTAGTTTGTTTTAAGCGTAGGAAACCAGGCCATTTTGCCTCTAAATGTCCAAAGCCAAAGTATGAATTTTATAAGAAACGTCCGAAACTAAATTTCAAAAACAAAAAGGGATGGTGGTGAAGACATTGATGAAAGCAATCTGCCTACATGGTGTGACACCGACAACGATGAGGATGACTCTTGTGACTTTCTTTGAAGAAGCCAACATATGCCTTATGGCCGGGAGTCACCACATGATTCGGTGAGGTCACTACCATTTCAACAAGATGACAGATGATGATGATGAGCTCAATGAACCATCAAAGGGAGAGCTCATCAAAGCTAACAAAGACATCTTTGGAAGAGTTTTCAAAATTCAAAGCGCCTATGTGAAATTAGCCAAGAAGCATGAACTAGGCGTCTCGAGAAATCAACCTTGATGTCTAAGATCAAAGATCTTGATAGACACAAGTGAAAGTATCAAATTGCAAAAGAGAACAAAGCTTTGATGAAAAAGTGGATTTCCTACTTGAACACATCAAGAAGATAAATTCGAGAAAGATGACCTTCAAAAGGTTGTCAATACTTGGAATAACTCTAAAGGAAACTTTGATGCCATTCTCTCAAACCGAGAAAACTTTAGATGACAAAGCGGTATTGGTTTCCAAAGTGAGTTCAAAGTAGGTAGTTCTTCGGTTCTCAAAAGGATGAGACATCGAAGTGATTCTTTGAAGAATTGGTTGTAGGAGTTTCTTATGACCAGCGGTCTCCCAAAAGGCAAGGACTTGGCTTTAACAAAGTTCCTTTTGTTTATCCCAAGAACACAAAAGACAAGTCCAAAAGAAAGCAATCGCAAGAATGACTCTGCTAATAGTGAGTCGAGAGCAACTAAAACTGCCATTAGTCACCCTAAGAAAACAGGGATGACTAATAGCAAGTCTAGGAATTCTCGGCTCAAACCTATTAAATTTGTCAAAGGCAAGGCTGCTGATCCCAACACCGCCTATAAAAGGGTAAAAGAAGTGAATTCTGCGGATAAAAAGCTTAAAGGACATGTGCTGTAAATACAAAATCTTTTGATAAGGTCTACCTATGGTAAACCTAACATCAACAAGAAAAGGCATTTTCGGCCTAAGTCCTATAGGCCAATTATCGGAAAAGATCATTCAAAAGGCTGGCGATATTAAGAAGCCTCAAAAGAAATCATTACTCATGTTGAAGGATTTCACAAATGCTCTTTGCAAATGCCATGGTCATGAGATTCATGAATGCCTTCGAGATTCACACCTAAATCTAGAGGATTTACTCCTCCAAAGGTTAAACAAGTGTGGATCCCAAAGGTTGCTAACCTTGAGGACCCAAAAATAAAAGGGGACCATATTCTTAAATGTCTATATTTCGGGAATGCTTCATGGTGTCAATGAAGAAGAGAAAGATCTATGGTATCTAGGCGGTGGATGCTCAAAGCATATGATGGTGATCCAAATCTTCTTTCAAGCATTGTTGAAGCAAAGGTCCCTCGGTCATATTTGGAGATAACTCAAAGGGAAGACCATTGGTTATGGAAGTATAATCGAGGCAATCTCTCCATCAACAAAGTCTCTCTAGTTGAAGGTTTAAAGCACAATCTGCTAAGCATATCACAATTACGTGATAAAGGGCTAACATGTCGGTTTTCCTCTAGTCAATGTCTCATAAAGGACAATGAGACATGTTCAACTATCTGACGGATTCGAGAAAAGGGAATGTCTATCTTTGTTGACCTAAATCTTTGTTGGAAGAAAATCAAATCTTTGCTTGGTTGCTAGGTCATCAACGACAACGGTGGTTGTGGCACAAAAGGCTTAGTCATCTCAATTTCAAATACACGGAAAAGCTATCAAAAGACAATCTAGTTGTCGGTTTGCCTAAAATATCAATGAATCACACGGTCTGCAGAGCATGTCAAGGGCAAACTACATAAATCTTCCTTCAAAAGCAAGCCTTGCCTATCAACAACCGGACCTCTACGGCTCTTGCACATGGATGCGTTTGGACTGTAACTACTACAAGTCTTGGTGGCGGCAAGTATACTCTTGTGGTAGTTGATGATTACTCAAGATTTACTTGGGTAGAAATGATGTCCTCCAAGATGAAGCATATGACATCATTCTTGAACTCTTGAAGACTACGGACTCGGAAGCTGGATGATATCTCGATGTCGGATCGAACAATGGAACAGTTCAAGAACAATGGTGTGGCCAAATATTGTGATGACCATGGAATTGGTCACAATTTCTCTGCGGTTGGCACACCTCAACAAAATGGAGTTCTTTGAAAGGAAGAACGAACTCTCATTGAAGCGGGAAAGACAATGATTCTGAAGCCAAGCTATGTATTTACGGGCGTGTGAACTGCTTCACACAAAACAGGTCCATCATAAATAAATTTCATAACAAAACTCCATATGAAATATGGAGAGCGAAACTCCCAACATTGGATTCTTTAAAATATTTGGTTGTAAATGCTATGTTCTTTACAATGGTAGAGAACATAGAGGTAAGTTTGAATCCAAAAGTGATGAAGGAATTTTTAGGGATATGCCAAGTTTTCAAAAGCATACGAGTTTACAATAAAACTTCACTTAAAGTTGTTGAATCGTACATGTTTCTTTTGATGAATTTGATTTCATTGGGCCACATTTGGCTCCTAAGGTTACTAATGATTCGATGAATATGAGGCAGTGCGAAACGGCTAATCCTAGATCTGCGATCCTCCTTCTTCACAAGATCTTCCAAGAGTCAACTGTTAGAATCCTCAAACGAACCAACAAATGAACACCACGAATCCCCTTTGCCTTCCACACCAAGTCATACAACCTACCTTGGAATTAACCTACCCTTTAGAAAACCAAGCTTGGTTACTTCTACTTCTCAAGAATCCAACTCTGCCGATACAATAGGACAAGTTCAACTGCGAAGTTAGGGAAGTAAAAGATCATCCTATCACTCAAATCATTGGAGATCTTAATCTTTGGTGTTCAAACTAGACAAGCTTCAAGAAACGAATGCATGTATTCTACGCATTTGTATCTAACATTGAACCCAAAAGATTGATGAAGCTCTGGAAGATCCAAGTGGGTGGAAGCTATGCAAGAAGAGCTAAACCAATTTGACGGATGCCAAGTCGGTCACTAGTCCCTAGGCCTAAAGGACAAGCGGTTATTGGCACAAAGTGGGTTTTCGAAACAAAATGGATGAAAACGGCAACATTACAAGAAACAAGGCAAGGCGGTAGCCCAAGGATACGACGGGAGGAGGGTATTGACTATGATGAGACATTTGCCCTGTTGCAAGATTAGAGGCTATCAGATTATTCTTGGCCTATGCCTCTTACAAGGACTTCAAAGTTTATCAAATGGATGTAAAGAGTGCATTTGAATGGAGAACTTCAAGAAGAAGTCTATGTTGAGCAACCACACTGGTTCATAACTGTTCAAGGAGAAGATGTCTACAAGCTAAGGAAAGCCCTTTATGGACTTAAACAAGCTCCAAGAGCAGGTATGAGACCCTTTCAAAGTTCTTGATATCTCAAGGCTTTGTAAGAGGTCAAATTGACACTACTCTTTTCATTATGAAGCATAAAGGTCATTCCTTACTTGTTCAAATATATGTTGATGATATTATCTTTGGTTCTACTAATGAAAATCTTTGCAAAAGGTTTGAAAAGCTTATGCGAGTAAATTTGAGATGAGCATGATGGGAGAGCTCAACTTTTTCCTTGGTCTTCAAATTCAACAAAGTTCAAATGGTATCTTCATCAATCAAGCCAAATATGCAAAGGATGTCATCAAGAAATTTGGTCTTGAGAATGCAAACGACTTGGCGCTCCTATGGCTACTAGCGCCATCTTGACAAAGATGAGAAGGGCAAGAAAGTGGACATGACTCTCTAGAGGCATGATTGGTTCACTTTTATACTTAGCTGCTAGTAGGCGATATCATGTTTCTGTTTGTGTTTGTGCTAGGTTTCAAGCGATCCAAAGGAGTCTCACCTACGGTCAAAGAATCATCGGATATCGATAGATACTCCCAATTTGGGAATCGGTATCCTAGAGATTCATCTTTTAATCTTATAGGCTATTCGATGCTGATTTTGCTGCATGTAAAGTTGACAGGGAAAAGCACAAGTGGGACATGTCAATTCTTAGGAAATAGACTTGTCTCATGGGCGGAAGAAGCAAACCTCTGTTTCAACTTCAACAATGAAGCGAATACATAGGCTGGTAGGCTGCTTCAATTCTTTGTGGATCAAACGGCAACTAGTGGACTATGAGATCAAAGCGATGATTGTCCTATAATGTGTGACAACACATCGGCAATTCGATCTCAAAATCTGTCATGCACTCCAAAACAAAGCACATTGATGTGAGATATCACTTTCTTAAAGATCATGTTGAAAAAGGTAACATCGGCATGCAATATGTGCCTACAGAGAATCGGGTAGCGAGACATCTTCACAAAACCACTTGATTCAACCAGGTTTGCATATTTAAGAGGAGAGCTTGGTATGCTTGACCTCAATCCTTAATCCTTTCTAGCTAATTCTTTAAGTTATTTCATAAAGCTGCTGTTATTATGCGCTATGTGATCGGCCGATCTCAACTCTGCTAGAGTAAATAGACAACCTTGGGTAAGTGTCTATCTCCACATCGAGTCTTCGATAAAATAGGCGGACTCGATAATATAGAGACTTAAGGGCGCCATACGTACGGTGACTCATCGGGTAATAAATGCGGACTTCAAATTTTATCAAATATCATTTATTGGCTGTCGAGAGGTATAAAAGGACAAATGTACGGTGACTCTTCACTTCTCTACAACCGCCATTTTCAACTTTCAAAACCTCTTTACCTTCCAATCTACAATCGATTCAAATCTTCTTAAACCTACAAATTCTCAAGTTTTCAAGCTTAAAATCATCAATGGTAAGGATTTCTACACCTTCTTGAGTCATTTAAATCCAGTTTTAGGATCTTGTTTTGACCTAATTTAAGGTTTTAAGCGTCCACCATTGATGAGCTGTGGTATATTGCGATTGTTGCTTGAATCATGCTTTTGGGTGTAAAATGTGTTGTAGAGATTCTGTGGTACTATGTTTTCAGTTTATATCGGTTTGTTTGCTTGAATCGACAAACTCGGTAGATATTTGAAAACCCGGATGATGAACTGTTCTTATATTTTGGTTCAATTTGTCTATATTTTGGGTTTTGATCGAAGCGATACTTGTTTATGTTAATATCTGCGATTTCTTGATTATCTGCTGATTCTTGCATATCTGCCGATTTCTATATATCTTTGTTCTCACATCTGCGATTATGTAGGGAAAGTCTAAATCCTCAAAGGCCTGCCACCACTTCATCTTCGCTCTGCAAAGCCAACCAGTGCATTGGCCGAGCTCCCAATCGGGATCCTTCCAGTCAAACTATCACCCGGGATGACCATCGACGAGACTCCATCATTAGCACATCTGCGGTGATGCCCCTAAAAGATTTGGTGAGTGTGGCCTTCTCCCCTGTTCCAACTCAACGCGACCCACTACAAAGAACATCTAGCGAGGAATTCTATACAAGGATGATTACGCCTCCTCCTCCGGCTAATGCCTCGAGCCGGTCAACTTAAGCTATATCAAGGGCTACATCGAGGCCACTACATCAAGTTGACCTACAAGGATGTTGGAGAAATCCTTGGGTGTTGAAGGCAAATTGGACTTGACCGATGCCGAATCGGCACTTGCTTGGGAAATGATGAGGGGATGCGCAACCGAGAGGTTCTCCGAGATGTCCAGGAACCTCTTCCCGAAAACCCCTATCATATCGCCATCTGCTCGACAAGAGCATCTTATTCAAAAATGGCTCGAGGGACATCTTCACCTCCCGGTGATGTGGACCAAAGCGGTGGTCCTTGCAAGCAACTCAACCGGGCAAAATCATCTTCTCAATGCTATCCCGGCGTTCTGAAGTCCAAGCTCACCCTTCCATGAAGAGGCCCTTTGTAAGGGTTATTAATGTCATCCTCCGACGTTATGAGGAGATTGATGAGCTGGTCGCCATCGACGACCTCATCAAGGTGTCCAACACCTACGTCTTCACGGTCAACAACATCACCCGCTATCGGGATGATATGGCCAAAGGACAACCAACGCGGCCGAGGCCGCCTTCGGCTGCTGCCCGCCGCTGCCGCCGCTATCGCACGGTGGCCCTCTACCCAAGCCGCCAAGGGTAAGAGGAAAGTCACCTACACCGCCGGGGTTACCCGCCGAGGAGGAGGAGCCTACACCTATTGGGGCTGAGCGCTGAACATTTTGACCTCGGCAGCGGATCATGATCCATATGAGCCCGCGAGCCCCATCCAAAAAGCCTAAACACTCTCCCTCTCTCTCCCAAACTCAAGCAATCCAGAAACTGCCGTCAAAGGCAACTTGAGAAGGACACATCATCCTTCCAACCACCGACCTCTCCAAACCCTCTAAACCTACTTCCCAATCCTCCCAACCCAAAACCAAACAAACCCTCCTACCCACGACGAATCATTTGGCCTTCCTAAGGTCTCATCCACACCACCAGTTGCACCGCCGTTGTCTCACCAATGCTTTCTCCATCGGCCGTTTCTCCCACCAGCCGCTTCCCTCAAATCATCTCCACCACCCGCTTCGCTCTTCCACTTACTAAGTCCAAACATGGCAAACGTTATAAGAAGAGTGCAAAAGGGTGCACTTCTCGTGGCTGATCCTGCCACCTCCTCCACCTTCACCACCTATGCCTACTACCACTACCACCTCACTTCCTCACCTCCTCCCTCTCGCTCCCATCCAAACAACCACCACAAGAGCCATCATCTCACCTGCCACCTCTCAACCACCATCCTCCAAACGACCTATCTCTCCCTCTTCCGACCGCCTACTCCCAAACGCCTCAAACCAACCCTATACCAACCTACACAGAGGTGCGGGCTCGCTGTCCTTCGAGACGGCAGCCTAAACCCAACCATGCCGACTTCGACCCTTTCTTAGCCACCCTTGACTACCCCAAGAGATTTCCTGTCACCCTATGTGCGGTGAAATCATCTTTCAATGGGGTGCCTACTATGACCCTCTTCCTCACCTGGTCACAACTCTTTTTCTCCCACAACTCGCGGTTCAAGATCTTATGATCTTCAACCAATGGGTTGCAATCCATAGGACCTAGGCCTTCCCTTCCTACCAAATCGGACATCTCCCCTTCTCTCGCCTAAACCCCTGTCTTCACCATTATCGCCATCCTTCCATCCCTTCCCCGTGGTCTACACCTTCATTGATGTAGTCACCACTTACCTTGGCTTCAACCCTCTCATCCCTATTCTCTTCCTTTCTCCTAGCCTTTCCTTTCTTTTCTCCTCCTCCTTCTTTATTCACCCCCTCCTATGTCATCTACATAGAAAGGCTCTTCCCTGTTCCTCGCGTTTTCCTAGCCTTCCTTCACCTCACCGTATGTTCCATTTCCTCCACCATCCATTCTACCTCTTCCTCCCCACTCCTCTTTCCCACCATCCTCCCCCTCCCCCACCGAAGCCTTCCATCCTCCCCGGAGTCCATCCTCTCTCCGCGAGTCATCCCGACTCGTCGATACCTATCTGCCGAGGTGTACATAAATTTTGAAAGATTTTGAGGTCATCTCGTTGACGACCAAGGCCACTGCACCAACTCTCTGCAGATCGCCTCACATCACCCATATGCGGGCCGACGCATGACCCAGTGATGGAGATTTCAAAGGTGCAAAGCGCTTTTGATGCGCCTACGATCCATCTCTGCAAGCCAAGCGCCCTTGCCGGCGGATCTCGGCCTCTTCCTCCAAGACATCCGCCATCTTGAAACCAAGCTGGGACAACCTCGCCACTAAGATGATGCGGGTCGTCGACATGGTTGAAGGCGGCTACAAGCTTGTGCTTCACTCTCAACGCCAGGCAAATCGCTCATTCCTCCTCGTGCGACGCGTAATCTCACGACCAAGCACTTGGCTTACTATCGCAAGGAGCGCAAAACTACGAGAACGCCTCGGCTTTATTGATGCCTCGCTTGCGTCCATGAAGGAGGAGATGGCCGGACTCAACAATGATCGGCGGACCAAGCTCATTGAGCATAATGCTCGCTCAGCGAGAAGAACAAAGAGCTCTCCTCGAATTGGCGACACTAAAGAAGAGCTAGCGGCGGCAACGAAGAAATTGCAAGACTTAAGGCTGCTGTTGACTCTAAATGGGCATCAGAGGCTATGGGCAATCTTCATCGAGGCAAAGCAAAGGTCGTGCATCATCTCGGTCATCTTCTCGAACCGTAGATAATATTTTGTATAATCTTTTGCTAAACTTTGTAATTAAACAACTTGTTTAATTAACAATGTCTATGTTTTAAAACTTTCATGTTTATTATGATCGCTTATTATGTGATTGCATGAAATTTAAACCCGGGTTTAAAGACATGTCCTATATTGCCTATTACGCCTATCTGCATGTCTTTAAATTCGGTCTCATTACAAGTGTCGATGCTTAATTTCTGTTTGTAAACACTTTGTAATTCTTGAATACAATGACCTTTATGTAAGTTCATCTAGGGCATGCTTATTTAATATATCAATCTTACAAGCATGTTATTACTAGACTTGAACATGGTCGGTGATATTGTATTCGTAGGGTCATGGACTCAAGCAAATAGGAGGAGATTGTTGCATCTTAGCCTAGATTTGCTTGAATCCATAACCTAAGTCTAAGACAAGGTGACTAATGGGCTGCGTGTCTGTTAGAGTGGCAACTTGTACTTAGGCATAGCTTGAATAGCCTAGGATTGCTTATTGTAAGTAGCCTTGAAGAAGATAGCCTATAGGACATCGGACGTCCTCTGCACAATAGGCAAACAATGCATCGCGAGTCTTTCGTTTGAATATCGGACAAGCTCATATCGGCCAAGCTTCATCGGCAATGTTGAAGAACCTTAAGAACGTCCGATAAGAGAAGCCTAAGACATGTCTAATTTGAGGACTTCATTGACTTCGATGCAACGTTAACTGCAAATCACATTCAATGAAGGTTTCCATTCTTGGCATACACTCGAAAAGGACATTCCTCCAAGCACACCGCCTATTTTTAGCAAAGTGTCGGAACAGTGCAAGCTACGGTCGACCTATCGAGTCAACAACCGATTAGAGCATTAATTGCTCTTAAATTCAAATTAGAAGACCACCAACGGCTCCAAGCTTCCTCCTGCATATAAAAGGAGAATCCATTGCTGCATTCAATACACTTCAACAACTACAACTCGAATCTTCTTCATCTTCTTCAAGTGCATTAAAGCTTAAACGTCCTATCGTACATCCTTCTTTGAAGAGCTTCACTCTAAGACGATCAGTCCATTAAAGCTCTTCATTGATTGCAACACCTAGCTTTTCATAGCTCACGAGATTGTATCTTATTGATATCAATTCTCCCACACAACTTGGTCAACAAAATTTTTGTACACAATCCATTAGAGATTTAGTTTGTAAAATATCTAGTGGAAAAACTTAGTACACGATTTTCAAATCCAAAGTTGACCACTTTGGTTGTGGACGTAGCACTTATTTATAAGTGTGAACCATATTAAATATTCTGTCTCTTTTTGTGTGATTGTGATTTGATTGTGTTGCTTTAAATTTCAGATTTCCAATCATTAAGAAGCGATCTTGTCTGCCAAGATCGGCCATTCTCAACTTGTCTGTGCTTCACAAGACTTCCGCAAAAATTTTTAAATCCCTAGTGAAGTAAGATTTTTGAATCAATTTCAAAAATTGGACATAGGCTATTCAACCCCCTTCTAGCCTATATAGAGCAACCTTGGACCTAACAATTGGTATCGAGCTTAACTCTTTGAAAACTAGTTTTCCAGATTAACCTCTTGAGAGATTAAAGATCATGGCTGCTCACCAAATGTTGGAAACCTCAAACGTGAACCATTGTCTGTCTTGGATGAAGTTCACTTTGACATCTGGAAAGATAAAGTCAAAAGACATATGAATTCAATTGATAAACGTTTGTGGAAATGTGTCACGAGATGGACCCGAATTCCAATGAAGCCTAATACGGCGCGGTAGATCCAAGCTGCACTGAAGTACCAAAGCCGGAAGAAGAGTGGGATGATGAAGGCAGAAAGAATGATGCTCGGATGGAAAGGCCATCAACATCATTACCGTGTGTTGATATAAGTACTTATCGTTATCAACTTGGACACGACAAAGGAGATGTGGGAAGCCATCCTTGAATATCTTGAAGGTGATGGCGAGACAAAGAACAACAAATTATATACTGCATCCAAGTTTGACTCCTTCAAAAGGATCCCAAAGAGTCTGCGAAGTGCCTATGGCAGATTCTATGAGGTAGTCAACTCTTGCTATTCATTAGGAAAGAAGTATGAAAAGAAAGAAATAAACATGAGATTTCTAAATGCACTAGGCGTCTATGGCATGTTAAAATCACTGCCATGAAAGAGTCAAAAGATTTAAACAAATTGACTCTTAGAAACCTTTATGCTAGTCTTTCGGTTTATGAGCTTGAGATCCAACAAGCTCAAGAAATGGAAAAGAGTTTTAAAAACTTGTCCTTACCGGCCATGTCTCTGAACCTTCTGTTCAAAACGATGAAACACCTTCTACTCCGGTGAAGATGATGATATTCTTCACGAAGCCTTTGCTATGTTTGTAAAGAAATATCAACGTTTCAAAGGTTTAATAAACCATCATCACATAGGCGGTCTTCTCACAAAGCTGCCGTTCCTTATAAAACAAGCTGCTCAACCAAAAATTACGCTCCTTATAAATCGGACCATCAAAAGGATAATGAGCTAGTTTGTTTTAAGCTGTAGAAACCAGGCCATTTTGCCTCTAAATGTCCAAAGCCAAAGTATGAATTTTATAAGAAACGTCCGAAACTAAATTTCAAAAACAAAAAGGGATGGTGGTGAAGACATTGATGAAAGCAATCTGCCTACATGGTGTGACAGACAACGATGAGGATGACTCTTGTGACTTTCTTTGAAGAAGCCAACATATGCCTTATGGCCAGGAGTCACCACATGATTCGGTGAGGTCATTACCATTTCAACAAGATGACGGTGATGATGATGATGAGCTTAATGAACCATCAAAGGAGAGCTCATCAAAGCTAACAAAGACATCTTTGGAAGAGTTTTCAAAATTCAAAGCGCCTATGTGAAATTAGCCAAGAAGCATGAACTAGCTGTCTCGAGAAATCAACCTTGATGTCTAAGATCAAAGATCTTGATAGGCAATAGTGAAAGTATCAAATTGCAAAAAGAACAAAGCTTTGGCGAAAAAGTGGATTTCTACTTGAACACATCAAGAAGATAAATTACGAAAAGATGACCTTCAAAAGGTTGTCAATACTTGGAATAACTCTAAAGGAAACTTTGATGCCATTCTCTCAAACCGAAAACTTTAGATGACAAAGCGGTATTGGTTTCCAAAGTGAGTTCAAAGTAGGTAGTTCTTCGGTTCTCAAAAGGATGAGACATCGAAGTGATTCTTTGAAGAATTGGTTGTAGGAGTTTCTTATGACCAGCGAGTCTCCCAAAGCAAGGACTTGGCTTTAACAAAGTTCCTTTTGTTTATCCCAAGAACACAAAAGACAAGTCCAAAAGAAAGCAGCTGATGACTCTGTAATAGTGAGTCGAGCAACTAAAACACTGCCATTAGTCACCCTAAGAAAACGGGGATGACTAATAGCAAGTCTAGGAATTCTCGGCTCAAACCTATTAAATTTGTCAAAGGCAAGGCTGCGATCCCAACATTGCTATAAAAGGGTAAAAGAAGTGAATGCGATAAAAAGCTTAAAGGACATGTGCTGTAAATACAAAATCTTTTGATAAGAGGTCTACCTATGGTAAACCTAACATCAACAAGAAAAGGCATTATCGGCCTAAGTCCTATAGGCCAATTATCGTGAAAGATCATTCAAAAGGCTGGCGATATTAAGAAGCCTCAAAAGAAATCATTACTCATGTTGAAGGATTTCACAAATGCTCTTTACGCAAATGCCATGGTCATGAGATTCATGAATGCCTTGAGATTCACACCTAAATCTAGAGGATTTACTCCTCGAAAGGTTAAACAAGTGTGGATCCCAAGGTTGCTAACCTTGAGGACCCAAAAATAAAAGGGGACCATATTCTTAAATGTCTATATTTCGGGTGCTTCATGGTGTCAATGAAGAAGAAAAGATCTATGGTATCTAGGCGGTGGATGCTCAAAGCATATATTGGTGATCCAAATCTTCTTTCAAGCATTGTTGAAGCAAAGGTCCCTCGGTCATATTTGGAGATAACTCAAAGGGAAGACCATTGGTTATGGAAGTATAATCGGAGGCAATCTCTCCATCAACAAAGTCTCTCTAGTTGAAGGTTTAAAGCACAATCTGCTAAGCATATCACAATTACGTGATAAAGGGCTAACATGTCGGTTTTCCTCTAGTCAATGTCTCATAAAGGACAATGAGACATGTTCAACTATCTGACGGGATTGAGAAAAGGGAATGTCTATCTTTGTTGACCTAAATCTTTGTTGGAAGAAAATCAAATCTTTGCTTGGTTGCTAGGTCATCAATGACAGTGGTTGTGGCACAAAGGCTTAGTCATCTCAATTTCAAATACGGAGAAGCTATCAAAAGACAATCTAGTTGTTGGTTTGCCTAAAATATCGGTGAATCACACGATCTCTGCGAGCATGTCAATGGGCAAACTACATAAATCTTCCTTCAAAAGCAAGCCTTGCTGTCAACAACAGGACTCTACGGCTCTTGCACATGGATGCGTTTGGACTGTAACTACTACAAGTCTTGGTGGCGGCAAGTATACTCTTGTGGTAGTTGATGATTACTCAAGATTTACTTGGGTAGAAATGATGTCCTCAAGATGAAGCATATGACATCATTCTTGAACTCTTGAGAAGACTACGGACTCGTTTGGATGATATCTCGATGTCGGATCGGACAATGGAGCGAGTTCAAGAACAATGGTGTGGCCAAATATTGTGATGACCATGGAATTGGTCACAATTTCTCTGATTGGCACACCTCAACAAAATGGAGTTCTTTGAAAGGAAGAACGAGAACTCTCATTGAAGCGGGAAAGACAATGATTCTTTGAACCAAAGCGCTATGTATTTACGGGCGGAAGTTGTGAACACACTTTCACACAAACAGGTCCATCATAAATAAATTTCATAACAAAACTCCATATGAAATATGGAGAGGAAACTCCCAACATTGGATTCTTTAAAATATTTGGTTGTAAATGCTATGTTCTTTACAATGGTAGAGAACATAGAGGTAAGTTTGAATCCAAAAGTGATGAAGGAATTTTAAGGGATATGCCAAGTTTTCAAAAGCATACGAGTTTATAATAAAACTTCACTTAAAGTTGTTGAATCGTACATGTTTCTTTTGATGAATTTGATTTCATTGGGCCACATTTGGCTCCTAAGGTTACTAATGATTCGATGAATATGAGGCAGTGCGAACGGCCTAATCAGATCTGGCGATCCTCCTTCTTCACAAGATCTTCCAAGAGTCAACTGTTAGAATCCTCAACGAACCAACAAATGAACACCCTGAATCCCTTTGCCTTCCACACGAAGTCATACAACCTACCTTGGAATTAACCTACCCTTTAGAAAACCAAGCTTCATTACCTACTTCTCGAAATCCACTCTGCCGATGCAATAGGACAAGTTCAACTGCGAAGTTAGGGAAGTAAAAGATCATCCTATCACTCAAATCATTGGAGATCTTAATCTTTGGTGTTCAAACTAGACAAGCTTCAAGCGAATGCATGTATTCTACTGCATTTGTATCTAACATTGAACCCAAAAGATTGATGAAGCTCTGGAAGATCAAGTGGGTGGAAGCTATGCAAGAAGAGCTAAACCAATTTGACGATGCCAAGTCGGTCACTAGTCCCTAGGCCTAAAGGACAAGCGTTATTGGCACAAAGTGGGTTTCGAAACAAAATGGATGAAAACGGCAACATTACAAGAAACAAGGCAAGGCTGGTAGCCCAGGATACGACGGGAGGAGGGTATTGACTATGATGAGACATTTGCCCTGTTGCAAGATTAGAGGCTATCAGTTATTCTTGGCCTATGCCTCTTACAAGACTTCAAAGTTTATCAAATGGATGTAAAGAGTGCATTTCGAATGGAGAACTTCAAGAAGAAGTCTATGTTGAGCAACCACTGGGTTCATGGAAGCATTCGGAGAAGATGTCTACAAGCTAGGAAAGCCCTTTATGGACTTAAACAAGCTCCAGAGCACAGTATGAGACCCTTTCAAAGTTCTTGATATCTCAAGGCTTTGTAAGAGGTCAAATTGACACTACTCTTTTCATTATGAAGCATAAAGGTCATTCCTTACTTGTTCAAATATATGTTGATGATATTATCTTTGGTTCTACTAATGAAAATCTTTGCAAAAGGTTTGAAAAGCTTATGCGAGTAAATTTGAGATGAGCATGATGGGAGAGCTCAACTTTTTCCTTGGTCTTCAAATTCAACAAAGTTCAAATGGTATCTTCATCAATCAAGCCAAATATGCAAGGATGTCATCAAGAAATTTGGTCTTGAGAATGCAAACGGCTTCGGCACTCCTATGGCTACTAAGCGCCATCTTGACAAAGATGAGAAGGGCAAGAAAGTGGACATGACTCTCTAGAGGCATGATTGGTTCACTTTTATACTTAGCTAGTAGGCTGATATCATGTTTCTTTGTTTGTGTTTGTGCTAGGTTTCAAGGCTGATCCAAGGAGTCTCACCTACAGTCAAAGAATCATCGGATATCGATAGATACTCCCAATTTGGGAATACGGTATCCTAGAGATTCATCTTTTAATCTTATAGGCTATTCGATCTGATTTTTTGCATGTAAAGTTGACAGGGAAAAGCACAAGTGGGACATGTCAATTCTTAGGAAATAGACTTGTCTCATGGGCCAAAGCAAACCTCTGTTTCAACTTCAACAAGCTGACGGAATACATAGGCTGTTTGTAGCTGCTGCTCACAATTCTTTGTGGATCAAACAGACTAGTGGACTATGAGATCAAAGCGATGATTGTCCTATAATGTGTGACAACACATCAGCAATTTCGTCTCTCAAAATCTGTCATGCACTCCAAAACAAAGCACATTGATGTGAGATATCACTTTCTTAAAGATCATGTTGAAAAAGGTAACATCGGCATGCAATATGTGCCTACAGAGAATCGTAGCGAGACATCTTCACAAAACCACTTGATTCAACCAGGTTTGCATATTTAAGAGGAGAGCTTGGTATGCTTGACCTCAATCCTTAATCCTTTCTAGCTAATTCTTTAAGTTATTTCATAAGCTGCTGTTATTAAACGCTATGTGATCGGCCGATCTCAACTCTGCCGAGTAAATAGACAACCTTGGGTAAGTGTCTATCTCCACATCGGCGGTCTTCGATAAAATAGGCGAGACTACGATAATATAGGGACTTAAGGGCGCCATACGTACGGTGACTCATCGGGTAATAAATGCGGACTTCAAATTTTATCAAATATCATTTATTGGCTGAGAGGTATAAAAGGACAAATGTACGGTGACTCTTCACACTTTCTACAAGCCATTTTCAAACTTTCAAAAACCTCTTTAACTTGAATCTACAATCGGCTCAAATCTTCTTAAACCTCAAAGTTCTCAAGTTTTCAAGCTTAAAATCATCAATGGTAAGGATTTCTACACCTTCTGAGTCATTTAAATCCATTTTAGGATCTTGTTTTGACCTAATTTAAGGTTTTAAAGCTGTCCACCATTGATGAGCTGTGCTATATTGCGATTGTTGCTTGAATCATGCTTTTTGGTGTAAAATGTGTTGTAGAGATTCTGTGGTACTATGTTTTCAGTTTATATCAGTTTGTTTGCTTGAATCGACAAACTCGGTAGATATTTGAAAACCCGAGATGATGAGCTGTTCTTATATTTTGGTTCAATTTGTCTATATTTTGGGTTTTGATCGAACATTACTTGTTTATGTTAATATCTGCGATTTCTTGATTATCTGCGATTCTTGCATATCTGCCGATTTATATATCTTTGTTCTCACATCTACCGATCATGTAGGGAAAGTCTAAATCCTCAAAGCTGCCACACTGCCATCTTCGCCTCTGCAAAGCCAACCGGTGGTTGGGCTGTGACTCCCAATAGGACCCTTCCCGGGTCAAACTATCATCCTGGGATGACCATAGTAGAGACTCCGTCATTAGCACATCTCTGGTGATGCCATAAGATTTGGTAGTGTGGCCTTCTCCCTTGTTCCAACTCAACG